>CM041776.1:416927058-417365402 GCA_023374045.1 Limonium bicolor | reverse complement strand
CCTACGTTTAAAAATAAGCTCCCCCAGCCGTTTGACATTTTACGTGACTACCCCTGTTTCACCCAATGAGAGGGGTACCCAGGTGGAAAGAAGGTGAAGACGGAAAGGAAGAAACACGTGGTAGAGAAGAGAGAGAAGGGAAGAGGCGGTTAGGAATGGTCCGAGAACGGGAGTGAATTGTGTGTTGTAGGTGGAGAGAACGAATTGAATTGACGATGAATTCTGAGACAACACATAAAGGCACAGACAATGTTGATGAACACAATGAGAAGGAATTGTGTATCAATGTTGAAGAGCGACGACAGTTGTACTTCGAGGTCTCTCCCGACGCTGAAGAAGACGGAGCAATGCAATAGCGCAAAGGAAGACATCACATACACGAGAAATGGTTCAATTTCAGGGGTATACCGATATTTTTCTTCTAATTACATAAAGTCGTCAAACGAACACCAGGATTCAATGGGGGAATTAATCTGGATGTTTTGTCACAACATTAATACGACATTAATGGACCCAGTATTTGGGTCGTCGTTAACGAACGCGCCCTAAACAGTAAGTACACAATATTAATGCTCACTTACTCCCTTAGGCTCTGTTCGGTATGGCTGTTTTGCAGCTATTTTAGTTTGGTTGTTTTACAACTGTTTTACATGTGACAGTTACTATTGGGGAGAACGTCAAAGACCATGTGGGATCCACTCATTTATGCCACAAATATGCTATCAAATATGCCAAAGGCGAACGAAGCCTTAGTCTAACACATAACACCTGAACAAAACTAAAACAACAACAACGAACGCGTTCACACATACAAGAATTGAGTACAATGTCAATGCGTTGCGGCTTAATTAGAGTGGAGTTCGAGTCTCTCTCTTTTGTCTCTATGATCCAGAGTTCCCTTGAGGGTTTTGTCTAGTTTGCTAGTCCAAGGGGTGGCTCATAGCGTCTGCTTCCCACCCACTTCCCCATCATTTTTTCATAGTCTAGCCATTACAGATTCAGTTTGCTCAGTTTTTCTCTTTTGTTCTTGAGTCGATCATGTCTCTTCCTCACCAGCATCTTCACCTCTCGCCACCGCATTAGTTCGTTTTCCGATCATTGATAACTACCGCATCTTAGATCCAGTTAGTATTTGACTTGCTGCTCGAGATCTGGTGTGAATCTAGATGTTGCATTAAAAACAAATAAGTAGTAACCATATTCATCATCAACATTAACAATTTCTTTGTAGCATTTTTTTTTCGAAACCCAACTAACCTTTACTTCATTAAACATAGCACAGAGTTACAATAGATAATATTAGCGATTGACATACATAGGAAACTACGATTCAAAACCGACTAGTCCCATTGCTATTGGAAACCAAGTCGGTAAGGAAGGCTACATGAGTAATTTTAAGGGAAGAAAACCAATCACCATACCCTGGTCATAAAAAGCCTATCATGCTTCCAGAATTCACCATCATCACCGAAGCTAAGATCCTACCAACTGCACCTACAAGCAACCATAAACCATCTAATCAAAAGAAAATTACAACATCAATTGTACTTAGAACCACTTATAACACAAAATATGCTTAAACCGAGTAGCAAAGCACTAGGACATATTCAAGGCTCTGTTTGGCATGGCTGTTTTGTAGTTGTTTTGGTCTAGATGTTTTGCAGCTGTTTTATATGTGATAGTATATTATTAAAGAAGAATGTAGGACCTACGTGGGACCCACACGAGACCCACCATTTATGCCACAAATATATTATCAACTATGCTAAAGTGAACAGAGCCTAAACCGTTGATAAGTTGCGGTCATGACTATAGCCTGCGCCTTGAACGAAAGCCTTAAGAGGCATATCATTCGAAAACCTGCATCAAAACATCTTTTTTGGTTGGTAATCACACCCAATAACATCGTGCTGCGGAGATCTAAAACTAAAAGAGCCATCTAAATGCCACCTGAAGCTAGAATGTCAGCGAAACTTGTGGGCATGCAAACGAATCCACCATGAAGGAACTGGTGTTGGTGAGCAAGCAAAACCAAGGCGGATAAGCCAAGGGACAAGATTCCTTTTATAATTCGATGGATATTATGTCAACGAGGGAGAGAGCAATAAGTAAGACTAATCATCAAGAAGAGAACTGATAGTCAATCTGCCAATTCCTTCTGGTGCTCCAGAGTCAGAATTCATAACAGAAAATGGACATGCCTTCGTATAGTTCCCCGAAGAAGCCGTGATAGTGATTACCACCTATTGACAAGAATTGTAGCACATGACTCAAGAATTTTAAAGCTCATCATCTGCTACCATGCATGTCTCATCCATCATGAACTGGATAATTATTTCCACCAACAAAAGGAAATCGAAATCGCTTGCCTAGCATAACACCCAAACCGGCTAAATTTTCCATCTTTTTCGGAAAGCTTACACAATGAATTTGATTGTAGAGCACCAACAGAGATCACCAAACATGTCTCCTCCCTTCAATTTGAAATCGACCCGCCAATGGCATCGAACCCTTTTCTGAGGAGGCCACTCAGACCACTGTTTCCACTAAATCCAAAAACAAAAATCTAACCGTCACAGGGATAGCAATCGCTCTACAAGCAGTTGCATATACTGTTTCAAAGAGAAACAACAACCAACTGTATGCACCGACTGGGTCTCAAGATAGTGACTGGAGCCACAAATTCTTCACTATTTCCCCAAATATGGAACATTCTGTAACTCTTAACAAATGATTCAACAACAAAAGACACCATGGATGAAGATTGAGTAAAACGGTGGCATGAAGGAAGTATTTTGTTGATTAAACACAACGAAAAGACTAGAACCCTAAAACTAAAGACACTGGAAAGTAGAAAGAGGAGTTGAAGAAAACCATTCCAAAAAGCAAGCCATTAGCCCACTGAATGTTAGGGAATACGAAACCACAAAACCTTGAAACTGTGGAAAACCTCTCACCAAAGAGAGAAGCTCTCCTGTAAAAGTGAGACGTTAATCCTCGAATCTTCAATCAATTATTTATAGTAAATAAATAGAGGGGAAAATTACATCCCCCACCGATTACATTTGGAGAAATTACACACCCCACCCACGAGGTTTCAAAAATTACTTTGCACACCCATGTGGTTTTCACAATTTTACATCCAGCAACTTTTCTAATATTTGATCAACTTAAAAGATGGTTAAATGTTGTCCAAAATTGATGAAACTTTACATGGATGGTGATAAGGTGTTATATTTTTGTCCAATGTCAAATCCAAAGTTTTTTAAGGTCATATATGACCTGTGGGACCCAATGAAAACACGTTCACGTGTCACATGTTTCATTGGGTCCCACAGATCACATATGAGTTAAAAAACTTTGGATTTCACGCTTTACCAAAAATACACCTTAGCATCGTCCATGTAAAGTTTCATCAATTTTAGACAACATTTAACCATCTTTTAAGTTGATCAAATATTAGAAAAGTTGCTGGATGTAAAATTATGGAAACCACATGGGTGGACAAAGTAATTTTTGAAACCTCGTGAGTGGGGTGTGTAATTTCACCAAACGTCATGGACACCAAACGTCATGGGTGGGGGATGTAATTTTCCCTAAATAGAGTGTTTCCAATATATTCAAGGGTCGAGAAGAATAGAGCAAAAGGGTTCTAGTCATAACAAGAAATATGAAACCAGAGTGTGACCAAAGTTATTCATTTACCAAAGATCAAGGGGTAACTGTTTGGGCAAGGAAAAATTAAAGACTACTGGGCCATAAAATCTGTTGGTGCTAACAAAGAAGCTAATTACAAGAGTTTTGAACAATCCACTGATAAAAAGTATATCTCTATGTAGCATATATGAAAACCCACTAAGGTAACAATATCAAGTTCTTCCCATAAAAAAAACTACCACGATTGTGTTAGAATGTTCCGGTATATTCACCAGCGGCCCCACTGGGCCACTCCACCGCATCCTGTCTCATTTCGTTGTTCGACCCTTATTTCCCTCAATGAATCGCTGACCATCCGATCAATCCCCCACTTAAATCACATCTACCGTACAATTTTTGGATTAGGTTAGCGATGAACAAACACAACGACGTACTTTATCATTCTTTCTCTCACACGTAATACCAACCCATGCACAGTTCAGGGAATGAGAGTGATACATTGAAAATGACAGACAAGACATAGCCTTGAGTAACTGCTCTAATCAAGCCATGGGGAACGAAGGATGGAATGAAGAATTTATACAAACAAAAGAGTAATAAATTAATAACCAATATTATCTCTTTAAGATGAGATATCAGTAATTAATTAATAAGGTTGAAACGAACTAGCTAGTCGTAAGGAATATGACCAAAATAACCTTTCATTCACCAACCAAACCACCTATATAAACCCATAACCTTCCTTCATTTCCAGAGCATCAAACTCACACAACAGCAACATACAATTGCATAAAATACCCACTTTCTATCTCTCTATTTTTTCCAAATTAACCTCCCAAAAGAACCTCTCCAACCAAACTAACATGGCGTCGTCGTCCAAAAATAACATGATCGTAATGAGGGGGTCCTATATAAAGAACGGCACCACCCAGCTTCAGCCGCTGAGGATACGGCCAGCTGCGCCGAGAAAGCCAACCGAGCCTACGTTACTTTCTTGGCGGGGAATGGAGATTACGTGAAGGGAGTGATTGGTCTAGCCAAGGGTCTCCGTAAGGCCAGGAGCGCTTATCCTCTGGTGGTGGCTATCCTCCCCGACGTCCCTGCCGAGCACCGCCGGATGCTGGTTTCACAAGGCTGTATTGTCCGTGAGATAGAGCCTGTCCACCCACCCGAGAACTCGACCCAGTTTGCCATGGCTTATTACGTTATCAACTACTCCAAACTCAGAATCTGGAAGGTCTGTACATATATTCCTATACCTATATTAGTTATGTAAATTTGTCACATACAGTAGCCAATTGATCGGTAGCTTTTATCAAATTCTGTAATGTTGTTTCAAACAGTTCGTGGAGTACAGCAAGATGATCTATCTGGACGGAGATATCCAGGTCTTCTCCAACATAGACCACCTCTTCGACCTCCCTGATGGCAACTTCTACGCTGTGATGGACTGTTTCTGTGAAGAGAACTGGCGCGATTCCCCGCAGTACAAAGTCGGCTACTGCCAACAGTGTCCTGATAAGGTCAAGTGGGAAGAGGACAAAATGGGTCCTAAACCAGACCTCTACTTCAACGCCGGGATGTTCGTCTACCAACCCAGCATGTCCACTTACCATGACCTCCTGGAAAACTGAAAGTCACACCGCCGACTCTATTCGCAGAGCAGGACTTTCTCAACATGTACTTCAAGGATGTCTACCGCCCAATCCCAAATGTATATAATCTGGTGTTGGCTATGCTGTGGCGTCACCCTGAAAATGTCAACCTTGAAGAGGTCAAAGTCGTTCACTATTGTGCTAATGTAAGTACTTAATATATTTGTATGTATGTTACTCTATTAATTAACTATTTCTATATTAAAGCTATTTGCAATTCGAAAATGATTTGGGGATTGGTTAATTGTGTTTAATTAGGGATCGAAACCGTGGAGGTACAATGGGGAGGGTGAGAACATGCAAAGGGAGGATATCAAGATGCTGGTCAGGAAATGGTGGGAGATCTACACAGACCCACTTCTTGATTACTTGGCTTCGCCGGAGAACAGAGAGGCTCGCGTTAAAGCAGCGAGGCTCAAGGAAGCTGGTCTTGTTCGCTGTATCTCCGCTCCATCTGCCGCCTAGTTCAGTGCACGGGGCCAACGAATTTCATCAGGGCCAACTTTCAAATACTAGTGTTGTGTATTAATTATCTCCAGGATATATAGGCTATGTTTACATATAGTCACCAGTTTGCTTTTTTTTACTGAGGAGTTAACTTCTTCTCACAGAGAGAGATTTACAAAAGAAGTCGGAGACAGAGAGCAGTACTGATTATTATATAATCATAGAGTTTGGATTAATTTGTTTTTATTTGTATTGTAAAAGGGAAGAGAAAATTATCTATAAAAAGAATGTAATTTAATCAATACAATGAAATCATTTTATTTCTTTGTAGGTAACAATTAGAGATTATGCTACATCTTTTATCTCTTGCTCACACATACTTACCTTCAGAGAACTCATTTCTTATTTTGATGATTGAGTTAGGTATCTGATTTTAGATTTTATCAGCAATTAAATAACATCGTGTTTTATTTGCCAACGGATCAGTACTTCTAAAACGGGATCAATTTTGTAAGCACGAATCTAAATAGGGGAACATAAAATACACATTATAGAGTTTAGCAAAAAAATTGTGAAGCATGCACCAATTTCTTGTTCCTTTTTTAGTATGGTTTCCCCATCTAGCACGTCAATGTGTAAACAAGTAATAAAATGCATCATAATCATCAATTTATTAATGCCAGTTAATATATATTGGTGTTTCTTATAAGTTAATAACTTAATTTTATGGATCCATTCATAATTGCGGCCGGCCGCGCCTGACTAATTATGAACGCAGGTCTTTACAACGGCCATCGATTAAGCCCTATCTATATTATACTCCTGCGATGTGAAGCTGTTGCTGGTAAAAAGATAGTCTAGATCGAAGTGATTGTAGTGATGAGTTTGATATTCACATATGAACATAGTTGGAGAATGACAGATTTGAAGAGTGACCTTTGCATTCTACACTACAAGAAAAAGACTAGTTACTGATAATAGTAAAATTGGTAGTCAAATAAAAGGACTACCGCTTTTGTTCATTTATTACCGGAGTTTGACGGTGGGTAAATCCTTAGTGGTGAAATTGATTGATTTTCACTACCGTTTTCTGGTTGCATTTTAAAAGTTTGCCATGATCGAAGAGTGTGAATCGATCCTACGACATGTGAGCTGGATAGATATTATCTTAACCATTGGTAATGATAGTTATTCGCAACATAAATACATACTACATGTATATATTGAATGTTTGATACTCTAAATATAAATGAAATTTTTTACCGAGATATGATCGAACACTGGATATGTAAACATTAATAAAAATAGATGTAGGTCTCACTAACCCACATTGATATTTTAATTTACATAATATTACAACATCAAATTTGTACGGTCAAAATAATAAAAATAATAATATATGTTGACTTAAAATTATGTAAAATTAAAAAATAAACATATATATATATCATTTACAAAAACTTTAAACATTTATAAATTTTATATATAAAGTTTGTATTTATTTTATAAATTTTAACTAACACATGAACTAATTTAAACTGTTATTATTTATTGATTTCTATATTTTATTAATTTATGTGATTTTTGTAAATTAAAATAATTATATAGTAAAATGTATAAAAACTACACAAATTTAAAATTTATATACATATAGATCACTTACTATTTTAAATTATTTTGACAACTAATTTATATTAATTTTTCCAATTTTAACCGTACTAGTTTAAATTATTATTATATGTGCTCTATTACTTTGAATAAATTCTTGTATTATCTAAGTTTTTAATTTTCACCAATTAGAAAATTTTTGTTTACTTAAATATTTTTTAAAAATTTTGATAGGTAAGAAATAAAATATACTAAAGGTATTATATTGAAAAAAGTAGAAAAAAATAAAATATTTATATAAGAAGATATTATATCCATTATGACAGTAGCAATATAGGTTAGTATTCTGAATTATGTAATAATCATTCTTTTAAGTTTTAAAATAATAGTAATTTTATTAATGCTTACGAATATTAGCTATCATTTCTTATATTCTAGCACAATAGCAAATTTAATTTCATCAACATTATTAGTCGGTAGCAATTTTGAAACTAAAGATAGTAGCATTCAGCTACTTGTTAAAAATACTTGTTATCATAGCCAAAATGGTAGCACAGTAGCAACCGTAATCAAGTGTTAGTAGCAATTTCATAATATCGCTTATCTACATGGTCGTAGCAACTTTTAAGATAATAAATAGTTAGCTATTGATTGGAATCTTTTTGCTACTGTTGCTCAAATAGTAGCATAATAGCTACCATGATTGAATTAGCATCAACCAAGTAATAGTAATTCATTGATTTTGTTACCAATATTGTAGTAAAAATATTTTTACTAAAACTACCGGAATGAAAGATAAAATAGCTATTATTAATGGTAGCAATCTTGTAAGACGGTAGACATTTAGCTACTGGCTAAACGTTTAGTTACCATTGTCATTGCAGTAGCACAAAAACAATCACTTTGTTAATAACATAAAAAATCAGTAGTAATTCTAATTTAGATACCAATATATGTGTACATCTTTTTCCTTGTAACGTATATTTTCGCATGATCATGAAAAAATAGTCAATCTGTAGTTGCTTAGCGCAACTGTAAAGACCTACACACGGCTCCCTATCAAGTGGAGCTAAGGAGAGATAAGAAGATCCGTAGTACCGTTTGATGATGAGATGGACCCAAAATTTATAATTGGCATATCCTACTGTACGCATTGATCAATAGGTGTCACAATCAGCCAGGAGTTAAGAGTAGATATAGGGAAGGCACTAGTAGGACGAAAAATTACACGTCACCGATCCCGGATTTGTATCGCTACCTAAACTTGTAAGATAGGACTAAGAATATTTGCGGTTGCTAGAACAATAGATTATAGAAGAAATAAAGGTGATCGATGGATCACACAAATATTTACATTGTTTGGGGGGGGGGGGGGGGGGGGGGGGGGGTCATCTTTCTTATTATTATGGGGAATTTTATAGTTATGCTAAAACATCATGTTTACAAAATGCACTATGCTTTTGACTTTCTCTTACAATATTTGTTCTTTCTCTCTGCCGCTCTCTACCCTTAACTTTGTCATGTTCTTTCGTTCCCTAAGCCTTCGATACATAGTGCTAGAGGATTTTATTAATTTAGGTATATTGATGACTACATCTTCCTCTTTGGATCCATTCCAAGGCTATGGTGGCTAGCCAAATCTTCCATTACTGCACTTTATTGGCTTCAACGAGCAGTGGAGATCCTGGATTTCAGAATGCATATCCACATCTGAAATAGCATTTCTTGTGAATGGAGTACCCACAACCCCGATAAAACCTGGATGAGGAGTTCACCAGGGGCATCCATTGTCCCCGCTACTCTTTATCCTCTGCCAAGAAACATTGGACTGGCTCTTGGACAAAGCGTTTCTTCAAGGCAGAAGAAACTGTCTGCGTATCAGTACAAATCAGGTAGCACTTTCCCATCTACAATTCATAGACGATACCTTGATTTTCTATGGCATTAGTGAGACTGAGTTATTTTTGCCTTGATCTTCTCTGAAATGCTAGGCTTGGAAATTAACTGGAGAAAATCAGCAGCTATCCCCATCAACTTGAGCCCAAATCAAGTAGCCACTGTTCAAAATATCCTAAGGTGCAGTGAGTCCCAGCTCGCCTCTATTTATCTCGGTTGCATCATTGGTGCTAGCTCAAATCAACCTAGCTCATGGGAACTAGTATTATCTAAGATTGAGAAGAAACTCACAAGTTGGAAAGCATCCTCTTTATCCAAGGAGGCTGATTATATTTAATGACCTAACTTAATGTTTAATGATTAATTTATTACTAAACTAAATATTTAATCAATAACTAATGGTTAAATCGTAGTATAGAATAATTAATTAATATTGAAGTATTATATTTATTAATTAAATAATCTAAAATAAAACAGGTCGGGTTTAGGTCAACCCGGTCCGGATTCGGGTCGGTTCGGGTTGAGCTCAACCCGACCTGAAACCCGATTTTGACACCCCTAGCTATAATAGACCAATTTTGTGAACACTTTGATGTAAGGCAAATTATTGTGTATTCCTTGTGTCTTCCATGTTTGACCTTATGTGCTCGAATGTAACAATATGACTTCACATATATTGAGCTTGGCCTAGTGTGAATGGTGTTATTCCAATTCTACCCCTCAACTTTTATCTCACAACTCTTCAATTCCCAATGCAAAAAGTAAGGGTAAAATTATCTACTTGTTTTCTTCTTAATTATTGTGCCCAAAGCTAGAAAATCATATATTTATAATATGACGGAGTATAATATAATACATTCTCTCATTCTTTCTCGAGAGAATTTAGGATCCATGAAAGAATGGTATTGCTTAGAGAGGACACTCTTTTTTCTCTCTAAGTTTTTATCCCACTGGGTTTTACTTTGAGAGGTTCTAATGAGGCCCACTCTAATCCCATCCATCTGGTTTCCGAGGACATCATTTAATAAATCAGCTCTAAGCCTAAATTATTAAAAAAAGAAAAAGGAAAGAATGGTACGTATTGGTGTGCTTGCCCCTTTTTTTAATGGAGATCGAAATCAGCTTCGCTTCCATAACCATCCTTCGACCATCCCGTATTTGTTTCCTTGTGCGTTGTATATGATTAGGATTTGATCACTTCCAGCAATGGACATCGAGTCTTTGAATTTCAATACATAATGAGCTCTGATACTAGGTGAGGTTTAGAGGATTGCAAACCAAACTCTAGAAGAGAGAAGATAGAAGACATAAAAGACTTCAAAGACCTCTAGACAATTTCACATCAAGAATTGAATGTAGCAAACTGATTTGGAAAGAAATGGGAAAAGACCATTTAATCAAATCCTCCAACAAAACTTATACAGCGGTCTTTTACCGGTTGAATAATTAGTAAAGTAAATACACTGAGACAAAGAAACAGGGGATAACTAAGAGTTTAACCGGTAACAACTTCTAATACACTTAAGAGTAGGAAATAATTCAATAGATGTTGATCTTGGATTGAACCATGATCAAATCATATACTGTCAAACGCATTTGATGTTTATATGTCTTTTATTATTCGGAATTGATTAACACTCTTCTCCTAAGTTTATGCTTTGGCGCTCATTGGAGCCTTAAGCCAATTGAGAAGTAATCCGTTCACAAATCAAACGCGATTAACTCTGCTTTTAGAAAACTTGATTATTTTGCAGATGCAATCAATGATTCATTTACTGAACGATAAAAAGACATGAGCACTACAAATGTAATGGTTTTTATAATCGATGACAAAGTATGAATAATATTGTTTTTGATCGAAAAAAGTATTAAGGTATTCATTGAAGTATTAACCACATGCACCAAACCTATACATTGGGCTTGTAGATTAAACTATTAACCACATGCACCAAACCTATATAAAGGCTATATTCACATTCATTACCCCCACACAACAAGACAAATAACTTACAAAACAATTTCAACTCTCTTTGGTTCTATAATCCGTAATTAAGGAGAGCAATAATTCTTCCAAACTAAACTTCTAAAAAAAAACCATAGAAGTATGTTGTTGGTGCTCTCCGCCTATTGTATAACTTAACTCAAGTCATAAGAACAAAAGCAAACTAGTCATTATACAACCGGCGGCTATATATTCCTATTGAAATTAGCGGGCCGCTAGCATGCATATATATTGTCTAAGCGGCAGATGGGGCGGGGATATAGCGGACAAGACCAGCTTCCTTGAGCGCTACTGCTTTGAAGTGAGCCTCTCTGTTCTCCGGCGAAGCTAAGTAATCAAGAAGTGGATCTGTGTAGATCTCCCACCATTTCCTGACCAGCATCTTGATGTCCTCCCTTTGCATGTTCTCACCCTCCCCATTGTACCTCCACGGTTTCGATCCCTAATTAAACACAATTGACCAATCCCCAAATCATTTTCCAATCGCAAATAGCTTTAATATAGAAATTATATTGTTGATTAATTTAGAGTAACACATCCATACAAAAAATATTTTGAAGTACTTACATTAGCGCAATAGTGAACGACTTTGACCTCTTCAAGGTTGACATTTTCAGGGTGACGCCAAAGCATAGCCAACACCAGATTATATACATTTGGGATTGGACGGTAGACGTCCTTGAAGTACATGTTGAGAAAGTCCTGCTCTGCGAACAGAGTCGGCGGTGTGACCTTCAGTTTTTCTAGGAGGTCATGGTAAGTGGACATGTTGGGTTGGTAGACGAACATCCCGGCGTTGAAGTAGAGGTCTGGTTTAGGACCCATTTGTTTCTCTTCCCACTTGACCTTGTCAGGACATTGCTGGCAGTACCCGACTTTGTATTGCGGGGAATTGCGCCAGTTCTCCTCGCAGAAGCAGTCCATCACAGCGTAGAAGTTACCATCAGGAAGGTCGAAGAGGTGGTCTATGTTGGAGAATACCTGGATATCTCCGTCCAGATAGATCATCTTGCTGTACTCCACGAACTGTTTGAAACAACATTCCAGAATTTGATAAAAACTACCGATCAATTGGGTACGGTATGTGACAAATTTACATAACGAATATAGGTATAAGAAAATATGTATATATACCTTCCAGATTCTGAGTTTTGAGTAGTTGATAACGTAATAAGCCATGGCGAACTGGGTAGAGTTCTCGGGCGGGTATACGGGCTCGATCTCACGGACGATACAGCCCTGTGAAACCAACATCCGGCGGTGCTCGGCAGGGACGTCGGGGAGGATAGCCACCACCAGAGGGTAAACGCTCCTGGCTTTACGGAGACCCTTGGCTAGACCAATCACTCCCTTCACGTAATCTCCATTCCCTGCCAAGAAAGTAACATAGGCTCGGCTTGGTTTTCTCAACTGCGGCACCGGCTGGATAGTGGTGCCGTTTTTCATGATCTCGTTCTTGGTGGTGGTATTGGATCCTCTCATCACGATCATATTGTTCTTGGACGCCATGTCTGATTGGAGGTTCGTGAGGGAAGAACTGCTGGATGAATTGAGACAAAGTTTGAGCTTTTTTGCTAGAGTAGCTACTATTAAGAGTGCTGCTGTGTACTGATCTGGTAGAGTTTGATGCTCCTGAAGTTGTGGGAGGTTGAGGGTTTATATAGGCGGGGAATCGAGGGTTATTTTGGGGATATGTTGATTTCACAGCTTATAACACTAATCTTAGACTTAGACTAGATAATCTTGTTTATTTATTTACCCTTTCCTTCGAGTGGAGTTTTGACTAGCTACAGGAGTCACTCTCGAACCGCTCTATACAGACGATAACATCTCTATATAGACTATAGTATTAGTGTGTGCGCAAAACCAGGTGAGCCCGGGAACGAGGAAAGTCGTTGTGTCGATTTATCGGCTACTTAATTAGAAAATCTTACGGTAGATGTGGTGGAAAATAGGGAATGAGTTCGATCGGACGGTCGAGAGATTGATTGGGATAATCGACTGATGTCGGCAAATATGGAATAGTGTACGAAATGAGACAGGATGCTGAAGGGTGGGGCCGCCGATGAATGTGCCGGAACATTCTAACGCTTGGTTTGTTTTCTAGGCCCATACTTTTACACCGGGTTTATTTGATCAACTAGTTATTGTCTCTGTATTACCGATTTATATTTTTATAGAAATGAGTTTTCTTGATGATGTGGTTATGTGACTTATGTCAGTGGAACGACAGTAAGCACGTGCAAGGATTAGCCCTTACCTTATACTAGTAGTATATATTTTCCAGTTCTTGTTCGAGGATGCACTTTTTCACATGGTTTATGTGTGTCATTCATGTTGATTACTTCGTCTTATGTTTTGATTAGTTGGTTTTTTTAGGAATGTAATGATCTTGGTTTAATTTAATGTCCCCTTTCTATGAAAAAGTGGTATATAATTTCGTGTTTAATAGTAGATCCATTTATATGTGGTATTTTTGTAGCTAACATAAATAATGAAATTTGGCATTTATGTCCGTGTATGTTTGGGGAGCATTTGGCTCTATGCCCGATTTATGCTGCAAGCTCTTCTCGTCATTCTTCCGTTATCCCTTCTCTTTGTTGATCACTGTTTATGATTACTCTCTATTAATTTTCGTTCTCATCTCTATCTGCTAAGGACACTCATATATGTCCGAGTTATTGTGTCTTTCTCTCTGTTGATCTTCGTTCTCGTTTGATGACAACATGCACACCAGGTAAGTGTAGGTTTGTGTCATTACTCTCTGATCTCTTCTTTCTCCATTGATCACTAGTTGCTCACCCACATCACTATTTCTCTTCTCTAAGCTCCTTTCCCCCAACTTCTGTTCAAGCTTTGTTCAACGTCTCTTGCTCTTTCTCTCTCCATTTCTGTTCGAGCTTTGTTGACAGTCTCCTGGATTTGGTAAGTGTCTCACGATCGTGACTTCATCTTGCTTCACCATTTCTAGTTTATGTCTAGTTTCTGATAGATTTGAGTTCACTCTGCCTGCTTGAGGTGCTTGTGCAAACTAAATGTGTTGTGATTCAGCTCCTCTATCAATTGATGCGATGTCCCTGTAATTCATTATCATAATTCTTTCGCATCTTCAGTCTTGCTAAGGTACCTGTTGGTACGGTGTAATTAGTCACACATTAACCATATTATTGAAAGTATTAATCACATCTCTCTCTCATGATCGCATGTACCCGGGTGACAAGCCAACAATCAGGCCACAAAAATCCCGGCTAGCAAGTATCCCAGCTCGAAGACATTGAATCCAAAAAGCTGGTTTTTCCAAACCTCAAAACGGGTGCCATCAGCGGAAACCCCGATCGGTTCCATTTGACACAATGGAAACACTCATGACTAAGTACTCGTCTCTCTGACGCCCTGTCTAATCAGTCCCGTCGAACAACCCGTCATTATCACTTTAGGCAGCCAATTATCAACTCGCACACCCCTCTGACATGGCATTAACGCCCCAAAATAGCAAATGCCATTTCTGTAATTAAGGATGACGGTCGAGTAGAGCGAGGAAGTTACATCTTGGACAAACAAATTAGCTATGGTGACATCAGCTCCATCTCATGGCATTCCCTACGTCATCAGCCCAGCCAGCGAACGAGCGGAAAGCCGGGAGATGCACTATCTACTCTTTCGTCTTATTCCTTATAAATAGAAATCGATACCATATTTATGGGACACAGTCGGTAGAGACATCACTCCAAATTCCCGAACTCTCCCTCTGTTCCTTCATTTGTACTTCTCGAATTTACTAAGAACCTCTATCAAACACCCCCCCCCCTGGACTAGGTTATTTATGATTAAACCACGCAACTCTTGTTATCATCTTCCTTACTCATTACTGCACTGAAAACACCATTGTAACCACAGAAGAAAGTAACATTAATCCTAAATCCGGAGGGTACACTCTAGCCTGTAGATTATCAGCACCTAATAAAGATAGTGTAAGCCTACAACACAAATTATACTCGAACAGTACATGCTCCTGTAATTCATGTGGAATCACATTTGTTCTGTTGCTTTGTTGCTGGTTTTGGGCATCATTTTTGGCACTACTATTTTTGATAACTACTCATGCCTTTCAATGCTTGGGACACCTATGTTGTATATGTTGCCTTGTTTTGGTTGATGGACAATATGCTACCTTGTTTGGGTCGATTGGCCTACGCTTTTGATGTATATGAGTTAAATGTGTTGCCTTGTTAAGGTCGATTGATTGATGCTTGTGATGGATTTGAGTTGCATCTCTTGCCCAGTTTTGGTCGATTAGCCAATGCTAATGGATTTGAGTTGAATTGTTAGTTCCAATGAGTTGTTACCGTTGACTGAAGTGAGTTTTCGCTTTGATGAGTTGTTTCAGTGGTTTGACTGATGAATCTATCGACCATTTTGCGGGGCTGCTTTTCTTGACAATTTGGTGTTATGGATTTAGGGATCCAGTTTATCTTGGCCCGTAAAGCTAAATTAGTTGGGTATTATGGCATTGTTTTAGAGCTGAAATTACTTACCCATACGTGTTGGTGTTTCTCGAGAACTGAATGACCCATGTTGATACATAAAAAATGTCCATTGATTGTGGATTAGGGTAAGAAAACCTATGTAAGTGTAAGTATACAATTCACAAATTATAACGACCACCTATATTTTAGGACTACCCTTAGCGATCTTAGCCTAATTATGAATTATAAGATAAGAACATATTACACAATGGAAGGGTAATCCTACTATGGTAGTTGCGGTAGTTTTAATTTGTGATGCGTATGAACTTCACCACAGTTGTATTTCAACCTTAGTCCACTCAGCGGTGATGAGGGAAAATTTACTCCGAGCTGAACAGTCCCAAAAGTATCCACTTAGCGATTATGTGGAAAAATTACTCTAAGTTGAAGAATCCCAAAAATATCCACATGACGATGATGAGGTCAAAATTACTCTTGAGCTGACCCGAAAAACACAGTCATTATCCCTTGATGCCTTGTGATGATCAAATGAGAACAAACGACAACGGATACCTGTGACAACCAGGTGAGATTGAACAAAAATGGCGGACCTGAACGAGCAATGTGCAGTACATTAATATGGTTGTAGTTATTAGAAGTAAAGTTTCTTGTACAAATGCAATTATGCAAATGTAAACAAGTATTGAGTGTATTATAACTTTGTCTAGTTACAATTGTTGTTAAAACTTTGATGACATCAAACTACTTATTCTATAACATTTGTTAATAGTGACTTTGTTTATTTTTTAATGAAATATTATTTTAAAATGTAAATGAACATTTATAATTGTAATACAAAAAACAGTAAACACATTGCACATACTTCACTTAACTAAATTATGCTGCAAAAACAACACACTATAAAAATAGTTTTTAAAACAGTTACAAATATGCCAGCACAAAATAACCATCAAATTATGCTGCAAAACAGCTATACAAAACAGCTACCGTAATATACTGCAGAATACCTGCAAAAAAGTCATGCCGAACGGAGATATTCTACACATGTAACAATAAGATAATTCTAATTCAAAAAATCAAATAAGTGAGAAAATTTTATTAATGTCAACCTAATTAAGAGTAATGCACTGGATGAGATTATGGAATTTCATAACATTTCAGCAGTTAAGTAATGTTTTTCAACATCATGATATGTAAACTTCCACTCTACAAGCATATCAACATGATAGACTTGTAAATAATTAATATATATGACAAGATCATAGCATTTCATATTTAGGTTACTACATTTACTTGAGACTAAAAGTACATTTATCATTTTAGTTTCAAAAACTACACTTATGTACTCTTGTTTTTTCACTGTATTATTCATGTTAACATACTTTTGATCCATGACAATTCTACTCTTTATTAATGAAAAGATGTACTCTTAAGAAGATGCAAGGGTTGCAGAAAAGCGGTAAAATATTATTAGCCTTTGTGAAAATTGAGGTTTAACTAAAATTAATGACTACTAATGTATTTGCATTATTAGGTAATGAGCCAAAACTTCAACTAACATCAAAGAACTACAAAACGAACTATACTAAGTCGAACTGAAAAGAAGGATTATCTTTGACATGCTCAAGGATTATCTCCTTATAGTATCTTCACTTTCCATTTTTCTTTTCACAAACACATTAATCGTGATTGTAATCAAAATGAACCTTTGACATTTTTACTCAAGAAAAATGAGGCCCAAATTCTTGGCTACATTTAAATGTAGCCAGATAGCTACATATGGGAGACAGACAAGGGAGGACACGCATCTATCTGATTTGCCTTTCTTTTTTCTTTTTCTTTTTTGTAAGGCTGTGCGTGCGCAGTTTGTCTATTTTTTATTTTTTTTTCTTTTTACCACAAAATCTTTAAATTATTGTAACTTTTGATATATAGGTCCAAAACGAAAAAAAATTATATCATTATTCATATAAATTCAAGCTCTTCAAAACAAGACCAGTCATGGATATGTTTTGACAACTTTGAAAAAAAAAATATTTTTACATGTATAAGTCGTTCTATACTTTAATGTGAGGATGTATGTACATATTTTAATGTGAGAATGTACATGTTTTAATGTGACGATGTACATGTTCAAATGCGAGAATGTACATGTTCTTTAATGAACATTTGTACATGTTTGTATGACCACCCTAAACCCGCCACTGCAAACCCTAAAAATGTCTTCGACGTTTTTTAGCTATCCTAGGGTGGTTTTTGGGGTGTTTTGGGGTAGATAATCTATTTGGAATTTGTTTCGTACTTTATATTATAGCAACTAACTCTACAGGTTTTTAGGGATTGTGGTAGCGGGTTTAGGGTCTAATAGGGTTGTTATACCCTAAACCCGCCACTGCAAACCCTAAAAATGCATTCGACGTTTTTAGCTATCCTAGGGTGGTTTTGGGGTGTTTTGGGGGTAGGGTAATCTATTTGGAACTGTTCTATACTTTATATTATAGCAACTAACTCGACAAGTTTTTAGTGTTTGTGGTCGCGGGTTTAGGGTCGTTAGACCCTAAACGCGCCACTACAAACCCTAAAAATGCCTTCGACGTTTTTTAGCTTTCCTAGGGTGGGTTTTAGGGTGCGTGGGGTTAGGGTAATCTATTTGGAAGTCGTTCTATACTTTGATGTGAGGATGTATGTACATATTTTTTGAGAATGTACATGTTTTTGTGACGATGTACATGTTCAAATGTGAGAATGTACATTTTCAATTATGAGAATGTATATGTTTTAATGAACATCTGTACATGTTTGTATGACCGTCTGTACAAGTGTTCTTCCTTATATGTACATGTTTTAATCTAAGGATGTACATATTTAATGATTCGTACAGGTTTATATGACTATCTATATGTTTTTAATGCGAGGATGTATATGTTTTTACGTGAGGATGTACATGTTTTAGTGAACATTTGTACAGGTTTGTATGACCATATGTACAAGTTTTTTTACGTTATGTGTTTCATACATGTAAAAAATATTTTTTTAAAGTTGTCAAAATATATCCATGACTGGTCTTGTTTTGAAGAGCTTGAATATGTAAACAATGATATAAGTTTTTTTCATTTTGGACTTATATATTAAAAGTTACAATAATTTCAAGATTTTGTGATAAAAAAGGAAAAAAAAAAACAAAATCCAAAAGTAAAATGGGGACTTAAAATTTTTTTTTTAAAAAAAAAAAATCGAAAGAGACGCGTGTACTCAGAGCAGGATGTAGCCACATATGGCTACATGGACATGTAGCTAAGACGCTCTGAAAATGAGGCTTCAAAGTTTCCTCTATCTTGATTCCCAAAACGAGGATTTAATACTTATACTACGTAATACAACTTCCACATATCTCTTTGCCCCTTCTTAATTATAGTTATTACTTTTTTATTTTCAGAATTAATGTTGTTGCTACAATTTTCTACATATTATAACTCCTTACAAGTATTTTTGTTGCATGTTCTTACCTCCACGCCACACTTTGCAGCGAAATCCAAGCATGAGTACTTCTTTTAAGATAAGGGTAGTAAGCTACTTAGGCGGGTTTGTTTTGGGTGGAAACAAAATGAAATTAGGATATTGAATTAAGAGGAATAGAACATAAGTTCTTTTGATTTTCGTAATTGTTTATTTGTGTAGGGGTAATGAAAATAAATAACCAGATAACCGATGTTAGATCCAGGTATTACTTTTAGGGGGAGGGGACAATTTTTTTTAATACTATCAAACTATGTGTGTGACTTTTTTTTTATGGAGCTAACTTTTATTTTAAAATTAATTAAGTTAATAATTATATATACATACAAAGTATATAAACATTTATTAGTAAGATATGAAGTATACATTAAATTGATAAATTTGTACAATTAAAGAAACAAAAAATTTGTGAATACTTCTTTTACACTAGATTAAATTTCTTTGTTTCTAATATTTTTATTGTTACCTTATCATGGGTGTAACTTTCTTTATTTACTTACTCCCTTGATTTTTATTATATTTCTCTTTTTTCACTCTTTTGTATTTTTATTTTCTTATGTCTATATTTCTTCCTAATTTCATATAATGATTCATTTAACGAACTCCGCATATTTATAAATAAAAGCTTGAATGTTGTTGTATATCTAAATAATTTTAATATATTAATAGGAGGTACTATTAGATGTTATAATAATTAAAAGTTACCCCTTTTCAAAATAAAATGTAATACTTATGTGTTAGTAATAATAAAAAACTAGGATTAAAATTGACAAAAAAATTAATTATTTTAATATAATATTCAATAAAATAGTTAATTAAGTTATATTAAGATATTAAACAAACTAGCACATAATGAAAAATAGTAACATAAAGTAGTAACAAATTTTCAAAATTTTGGGGAGTGGAGGAGGGGCAAGTATCCTCTTGTCCCCTCTCTACGTCCGGCATTGCGGTCAATGGCAGTCGGATGCCGGTCAACGATAATCAATAGCCGGTCAACATCTGCCAGTCACTGGTCAATAGTTGTTGGTTATCGATCAATGATCATATGTTACCGGTCAAAGTGTACTTGGAAAAATAAATTTATTCCTTAGTAGAGAGTGAAAAATAAGTTATAAGTATTTAAGATAATTTCATTCTTTTTTCCTATTCTGAAAAAAAACTAATTAAACAAATAGCAAAAAACAGAATTATTCCGGATCCCTTTCATGATTACTCAAAACAAACGCACCCTTATTAGTAATCGGCAGCGTGTTCAATCCTACAAGATATGCATGAACATCTTTCTCCGTTTGTTTAGAACAAAATAGAAAAGGAAAGCAATACAAATCGGTTTAACTTTATTTTTGGTTTTGAACTATAACTTGTATGTTGTTAAATTAAACTGTTTACAATTTATTAGGGCCAGTCTTAGCTAAAGGTGAATGTAGCCACCCTGCGCGGCGTAAAAAAAAACATCTTCGGAGTCCTTTGTTTTTTGTTTTTTTTAATTTTTTTTCTTTTTTATCATAAAAACTTTAAATTGTTGTAATTTTTAATATATAAGTCCAAAACAAAAAAAATTATATCATTGTACACCTAAATTTAAACTTTTCAAAACAAGACCAATCATGAATATGGTTTGACACCTTTAAAAAATATTTTTAACTTATATATTAAAAGTTACAACAATTTAAAATTTGTATCATAAAAGATAGAAGAATAATAAAATATTAAAAATGAAAAACGAAAAAAAACGAATCAGTACGACACGTGTTAAAAAAATGAAAAAAAAATGTTTCCTATAGGCAAGACGCGCGCGTGCCTCCTCCTCTTTCCCATATGTAGCCAGGTTGGCTACATTCACCTGTAGGTAGTGGTGGACGTAAAGGGGGACCGGGGGTCCGGGCCCCCCGAAATTTTTGAAAATTTGTAAAATACTCTTATAAATTTTTGAAAAATACAAAATAACATAATGTTTTAAAAAACAATAGTGTTAAAAAAAATTTTACCCCCTTAAACAAAAGTTCTGGGTCCGCTACTCTGTAGGCAAGAATTTGCCTTTATTATTTTGACTATTTAACAAATAAAGAAGTTTAAAATAGTATATGTTGTACATTCATGCTGTCTATTTATGTCATGCAGAACATCCCCCTTAGTAAGATAAGTGTTCATTCAACCCGATGAAAAAAGATTTTGTGTAGGAGATTACACCTAAATACAGGCGGGGCGGTGAAGTGGCCCCACTTATCTGAATGCCCATGCATTATGTTACTATACTACGTGTTTTGTATAGTTAGATTGGTTGGTTGGTAGGTTGCATGGGACGAGCTCGGTGGCGGGGACTTCGCTGAAACTTCCACGACATTGACTAACTAACAAGTAAGAATCCTGATATCGCACGTATGTGATCCGTCAGTTATGTTAGTTGATCGTTAACCTTGACTAACTAACAGTATTAATTGACTAGCGTGGTGAGGTGGTGCGAAGTGTAACGAGAATGACATCACTATCGACACTGTTTCGGATAATCCATGTGTTTGGTCGTTCAAGGCACATCACCTTCATTTTTATAATATAAGTACTTATCTAACAGATGTCATTTTGGTATTAATTATGAAATTAATGAAGGTTTTAGTTAAGTTAGTTGGTGATACGACTGAATAGATCGTATTAGCTAGTTTAGATTACCTACTAGTCAAAGCTAGGATAAGGCGGTAGGTTATTGACAAATATACTCACTTTCTCAAACCGACTTACCGTCTTACTCTAGTGAGATCGATCCTTTTTTTTTTCAGGATACGACAAAAACAGAGATCTAGATGGAAGTTTCCGCAAATGCATACGTAATATCTAAATATACACGTGGCGTTAAGTGGCACACGGTGTGAAACTATATAGGTATACTCTGTCTATTTTTAATGTGACGGGATTGCGTGTTATCTAATACAACAAATACGTCATTTATTGAGTTTATTGAGCAAATAAAAATAGGTGTAGTTTGCGTATTAGACCCAACACTTTGGAAATCGGGAACAACATTTTTGAATTCATTCGATCTCCTTTTTCTTTGCATCCACAATGTAATGTCATCAAATATATGACTCATTTCTATAATAAAAGAGTTATCTTCAAAAAAAATATAATAAAAGAGTTTATTAATATTCTCACACATTCCACTTTCTTTTCACTTTCCTTCTATTATCTTTTTTTATTTATCATTCCATTGATTATCTATTAATAAATTGATTGTATTAACTAATACAGTGATTCAACTAATGAAATTAAATATTTGTATGGGTGACTTCCACATTATTATAAAGTTTTATTCATTTCTTACTGCAATCCACACCACACTGTCTTCGGGAAATTCACAATAGACGTGGCTCTGCGTTTCCCTTTTGCACTATTCTGGAATGGTCCTTCTTTCTTTTTCATTGGGCTGTGTCCTGCTTTGGCCCATATAAATTTTCTTACTGGATCGCGAATCTTGTACCCAACCGTTTGATCACCATATGTTACGTAGTAAAGTGGAAAACTACACTTTTCTGGCCTCGTTCGATACTTAGCTTAACAAATGGGCACAACAACTAATGAACTTTATTGTTACATGTTAATTTAATATTGGTTGAAATCATAAAAGCTCTCGTATTGGGAATATAACCTAGACACAAAAAAAAAAAAAATAGATTAATCATAAATGTACAAATACCTGCGTTTGATTTTGATTAATCATCCAGTTGAACGCACCTTAGTCGTATGAACATTGAAGGTTGTGTTAGAACTATGGATGAAAGGTTTAAATATTTTTTTTGAAAACATCAACTTTTTATATTATGTTAAAAGCATTACATGCAAACCGACACATGTACAAAACATACAATCTTCCTACCCAACACCTAACATGTGTCATAAGTGTAAAGAAACTTGTATGATAGCCTTCAACTTCACAGTGAGCATCCACCTTCACCGGAATTGACACCACCGTCACCGGAATCGGCACCACCTTCACCTTCGCCGTCATATGTGGCTTCACAATCATAATGAATCCATTCTCTGCTAGCAACAGCAGTCGGTAATCAATACCGAGCGGCACCCATCGACTCCACTGAGCAGTGATCACACTCTTAAACTCTGGAAGAAACACTAATAGTGGAAAATCAAGCACCCAAACCATACTCAAAACCCACAAACCCCAAAACCTACAAACTTCAAAAACAACAACAAGTGGGATAAAACTTAATAAATAATCGATAACTCGATTAATCAAGTGGATGAAAATTAGAAATAAATAATTATAAACAGATGATGGATAATTCGATGATAGATCTAGGTGATAAACTTTCATCTGTCCAATCCATCACGTGTTCACGTGATCTATCCTTTAAATGTCTATACTAGTTTGATATTATATGAGGTGAATACTATTACATTTAAATAATTGATTTCATTCTTTATGAGTGCTTTGAATTTTAATGATAGAATTCTCATGTTATCACTACAATTTATGTTTTCAATGTAAAAAAATTATAACTAAAGTTTTTATATTCTTTCTAAATAGAAGAATTTTATATATCCAATTGATTATCACCTGATCTACCTGAATAACCTACGGATGAATATATGATAAATGATGAATAACCAGGTAACGAATAATTGTATGATTGGTGATGCATCTAGTTGATAAATGCGGGTGATGTTTCACCCAACCGAACTTGATCCATTGACATCCCTAATCAGAATTTGAAACTATAAAAGATAGGTATTATACATTTAAACCATTTAACTCAACCATATCACAAATGGCCAAATTGCAAAACTATGTTGACAAGCAAACAAAACACAATTAATTGGATGGACTTGGACAAAGCATTAGCAGAGTGGGGAGAAGTGGGTGGCCGCATGTTGCATTTTTAGTGGCCATATGAGGTTGTGGTTGCTGACTAGATGTCTATGTGACATTCTTTTATAACTTTTGTCAAAAATATTGTAACTTTTAAATTATAATTCCAAAATAAAAAAAATTAATACATTGTTCATCGAAATTTAAGTTAATCAAAACAAGACCAATAGACATATTTTGATAAGTTTAAAAATTTATACTAGTTATATGTATATATCTGCACACACCAATGAGACTTATGATTCACCATATAAACTTTAGAGTATATCATACAACAATAATAATACACCACAAACCAATAATGATCCATCATTTGTTCCAAAATTGGTACTGGAATACCCTTGAGGTTTACCTCCCACATCGATTGGAGGGGAGAACGAACCACTCCTTATATGGGTGGGGATACCTCTCCTTGTTGTGAGGCCTTTTGGGGCTAGGAAACCCCAAGAACAAAACCGTGCGGCCTGCGTGCCAAAGCGGACAATATCACAACAGTAGGATACTGGGGTGTTACGGGTACTACCTTCTATTTTAAATGCAAGTCGTTTTAAAGATGTATTTAGACTTGAAATAGTCCAGATTCATTTTTAAAACGACTTACATTTAAATAGAAGGGAGTATGTGAGAAAAATATATGGCTCACCATATAAGGTTTAAAATACATACAATAATAATAATACACCAAAAAATAATAATGATCTATTGTCGGTTCTAAAGTTTGTACATCCGAAGAATAAGAATATCTAATTAACCACCTATTAGTTAATGAATCATACTACCAATTTTAATAAATCATATCATCATTTTCGTGTATCATCATAAACATAAAAATAATTTCTTTAAAACGTCAAAACATAGTCATGACCGATAGTCCAATATTGTTTTGAATAGGTTGATTTTAGATAAATAATGGTACAAAAATGTCCAACAAAGTCATATCCACAGGGACTTCACAATTATCCAGTTAATTATAAGTTTAGTGAATGTGCATAAATATATACAAAAGTGCATAAGTGTAAATTGTTTAGAGATTTTGTTGTTTGGGTTGATAAATTGGAAATAAAGAAAGCAGTAAAACTAAACTAACTAATTTAGGATAGATGTACCCTGGGATTAAGGGAATCGCCCAAAGACACCCAAACATTGCGTTAATCCTAACTCAGTTTTCTAATAGAACAAAGATAATGACTCTCTAAACCACATGCTCATGATGCAGCCACAATTTCATTTATTTACGTGAGTGTGATAGAGAACATGTGTGCTCACATTCACCTACGTACCTGCGTGTGTTCACCTATGTGTCTGTGTGCTTTTACTTGCCCGACTGGCTGCCTACTTATACATTTTCGAACTCACTATTAACAATGTCACTCCGGGGGAGAATTTGTATAAGACCCAAACCCTTCGTTATAGCTCCGATTATGGATCCGTTTGTGCCCACTCGTTGCTCTTTTTGTCTACATCACCCCTAGATAGGTGTTCCTCATCTTTAAGCAATAAATACTTAAAAATATCAGTGAAACCTAAAAATAGTGGAAAACTAACCAAAGTGAAGAAAATGAGCGTGATTTACATTAATAAAGCATATGAAATTAACCCTTAAAACATTCTCATTTAGATACTCATCATACCCCTACCCTTACCTTTTTGTGTGTTGATACGTGTGAAACATGTATGATTTTAGGGGTTTTAGACACCTACTTTTCGCAGTTGTTTAGGCAATATTCCACACTTATCTTATGTTTTCTTTTGGTTTCTTGTTTAGATGAGAATTGATACCTTATTATGAGTTGAGTGCGGGGAAAAGCCAGGAAAATAGGTAGATTATCTCAAGAGGGTGATAATGCAACAAACGGGGATCAAATCGGAGCCAGAACGAAGATGTTAAGGCCCTACTGAAGCTGGGTCCGGACTTGTGTCCAGACTTGCATGTCTGGACACAACGAGTGTTTATCAAGCATTCCTGAAAATTGGCTGGACTTGTGTCCGGGCTTACATGTTCGAACACAGTCTGAGACTTATAAAAAGAAAGCAGAATCGCGCATCAGAACGAGGTGTCCGGACACGACGATAATTTTCACCAAAACACAGCATTTCAACAGCAAGAAGAGGGGAGTATTAAAGAAGAATTTTAAGAACGAGATTGGGCATTAGTCAGCCGTTATCTAACCCTGGTAGTATCTCTTTGACGTTGTTTATCTCCATCTTCATCACTCTCACAAACTCACCATTGTCATCCTCGGGTTCACACCATCTTCGCACCGGATCTTCATCATCATCGCAGAGCATCACCAGAAGTGATTCAACCTTCATCTTCAACCACTCGCGAGTGAACTCTAGATCCAGATATCAAGCAGAAACAAGAATCTTCTTATCTCATGAATTCTCTATTCTTCTTTATTGTTATTATATGTAGAATGTCTGGCTAGATAGGATTTGCTCTAGGGTAGAGTTGTTTGTAATTGGATATGGTTTAGCTAGATTACTATACATTTTAGATGTGAGAATAGTTTGGATTGTTTATAGATTAATGTTACACATTCATCTTCTCTATTAATATCATGAGTTTTTAGAGTGGTTTTGCAAATCTTTTTTCGATCTGATGAGTGAGAATCAGGAAGGTCGTGTTAATTCGAGTCAATATCAGGAAATCAATCGGATATATTAGATTTTCCCTGATTTGCTAGTAATTCTTCAATCTTAACCCACCTATATGTGTTTTGCTGATTCTAGACTGGAACTGACATGTTCTGATATGTGAGTTTTCTTTAATAAGGATTTAGTATTGAAAAGTCTAAAAAATGTGTCAATCCATACCTCATAGGAAAATGTAGTAGTTGCTAAGTCTATCCAGTGTGAAACAACCCAAACCGAGAGTTCTCCGCATTTGATCAAGTTTATTATTCAATTTCATTAATTGCTTATTTTAACTTTTCCTTTAGTTAAATCAATCTTCAAAACAACATACAATCCCCCTGAATTTCCAGTTTTTTTAGGATTAGACTAATTTATTCAAGTCTTGTGGATTCGATACCTGGTTGCTTCATTTTCTATACTTGCGACCTGTAGGCTTTTTTATTGATTATTTTCTTAGTTTTTAGTATTATTAAAAGTCCTACTTGCAGTTGTCCTCAAGCAAAACCAAGCACCCAAACAAGTAAGAAATGCTCAAAACTAACAAATACTATCATGAAGTGTAGAATAGGAGAAGAAACAAAAAGTGACTAAAATCTTGGGAAATTTCATGAAATGCCACTATATTTTTGGCTAATTCATGAAATGCCACTATATTTTCTGTAAAGTCCATAAAATGCCACTATAGATAGAAAAAAGACAAAAATACCCTTACTAGTTAACAAAGTACTTTTAAAGTTCACAATATGCCCCTAAGTGTTAAAAATTAACAAAAATATCAAAATACAATAAAAATATAAAAAAATTATAAAAAAATATAAAAATTCTAAAAAAATTAAAAATTTCTAAAAATAAAAAAAATTAAAATATCAATAAATATTAAAAAATAAATATATATTTTTTTTAATTTAAATATTGAGTTCTAAACAAATAGTTTATACCAATTTAGTACCATAATTTATACCAAATAACTAGCATACTTTTTATCATACATTTTTTAATTATTATTTGCTATCAATTTAGAGTATTTATTTCTTAAAGTAAATAATTTTTTATATTGCTGATAAAATTTAAAAACTAAAATTCTAAACATAATAATTTATTTGAGATAGAGCGACTAAGAATTTATATATAACTTACAATATTAAATAGTAAAACTTGTTTGAAATGTATAATAAAATGCTTTCAGAATAATAATATGCAACTTATTCTTTCTTTGGTTATCATTACTTGCTCCTAATAAGTTGCATATTATTATTCTGAAAATGTTTTATTCTACATTTCAAATAAGTTTTACTATTTTATATTGTATGTTATATATATATATATATTCTTAGTCGCTCTATTTCCAATAAATTATTATATATATAAATTTTAGTTTTTAAAATTTATCAGCAATATAAAAAAATTATTTACTTTGAAGAAATAAATAATCTAAATTGATAGAAAATAATAATTAAAAAATGTATGATAACAAATATAGTACTTATTTGGTATAAATTATGGTAATATATTGGTATAAATTATTTGTTTAGAACTCAATATTCTTTTTATGGTATTTAATAAATTTTAAAAAAGGAATATAATTTTTTAATATTTAATGATATTTTCATTTTTTTAATTTTAATTTTTTATATTTTTTATATAATTGTTTTAATTTTTTATATTTTTTATAAATGTTTTTAAATTTTAATTTTTTTTAAAAAAATTATAATTTTTTTTATTTTTATAGTTTTTTTTATATAATTTTTTTATATTTTTATTGTATTTTGATATTTTTGTTAATTTTTAACACTTAGGGGCATATTGTGAACTTTAAAAGTACTTTGTTAACTTGTAGGGGTATTTTTGTCTTTTTCCATCTATAGTGGCATTTCATGGACTTTTCAGAAAATATAGTGGCATTTCGTGACTTTTTTTTTTTAGTGGCATTTCATGAATTAGCTAAAAATATAGTGGCATTTCATGAAATTTCCCTAAAATCTTTGAGGAGTGTGAGCTACCACTTACTGGTGGCATGGGCGTGCTTAGGGCAAAATAAAATCTACAATTTCGGGGTATGATCCAAAGTGTTCAAAGCTTTAGAGATTAGGTAACTTGAAGAACTTTTACCATGACGAACTTCTCTCATGAATGGGCATTGAGAAGAAGACAAAAGGAAGAATAGATTTATGCATTTGTTTCAAATTTGCATAAAAGATGAGGAGTTGAAAATTGGGCATGTAGCATTTGCATTTAAGAACACTCAACTCTCATTGTTGATTACCAATGGCTTCTCACTAGTCCCTTAAAGAATTTTCATAAGAAGCACCCTTTAGCAATCCCTAAGAGAAGATAGAAAGAACCCCCTAAGCAATTAAAATCCATTCATTACAAATCACTTGGTCACACCACAAGAAAAATGCTACTCAAAAGCAATCAAAAAGAAAAAAAATTAAACAACTTATTCCACAATTCATAAAAGCATTTGTTCTCAATGAGAACTACCCACATCACAAGGATCAAGATTTTGATTTTGGACATATAATATGTTTGTGTCTATTTCAAAAATAAGTTAGAGCTACTAATCAAACACCAGAACAGGGTGAAGTAGAAATCTGAAAGCGTACTTAGTCCACGCAAATTTACTGTACGAATTCAATAGTATTTTTATATTGTAACCATGTCATTTTCTGTATTGCAGTGGTGCTCAGGGTGAGCATTAGGTTAGGTTAGATTAATTTGGTTATCACCGAAAATTGAATTTGTAGTTTTGGTTTTTTATGATCAAAATATTTAACCGTTTTAAATATTCGTTTAATTGGTTAATTTGGATAACCATATTATTATTAGGTTCAATTTTTGGTTTTATAAATGAATAATTCGGTTAATCAAATTCTCTTTTATTTTCCACATTATTTTTCCGATTTAAAACATAGAAAAATAAAAAAATCTAAATAATAATTTTTAATCTAAATTTGTAAATATAATTCCAAAGCCCTGACAAGAAGTCAATAGCCACATACACAACCACGATATTCATTGTCAGATGAGTCCAATGCTCACATAAGAGCCTAGTGCTATGATTCATTAACCCCAATACATCTCATCGTGGAGAAAGGGAAACTACTATAATACAAGCTTCCATTTTTAGCGACTGGTCTTGATCCAAACTAGAAGCCTTCAACATGGAAGTCATACTTAATGACATCATTTTTGGATTGTATGATTTTTTAAGGGAAAATTACCTTACCCACCCATGAGGTATTGGAGAATTATAATGCCCACCCATGAGCTTTAGAAAATTACAATCCCCGCCCATGAGATATTAAGAAATTACAGTGCCCACACTTGAGTTTTAGAAAATTACTACACCCACCCATGTATTTATCAAAATGAGATGAAATCAGATATCTAAGTAAAATTTACATTGATTAATCAACTTAACTATGTAAAGCAATAAAAAAAACCTAATTTACACCGTGCAACGTTAGAGTGATGAAATTAAGAAAAAATGTGCAAACATTACTGTAACACCCCGACCACTAATTCGTAATTAAAGACGATTACTAACGCCCATCACAAATAATATCGCAGCGGAAAAACAAATTAATTAAACTCCAAAGTAACGGTCTGACTAGCAGAATACATACCGAGTAACCCCACAGTTAAATTACACGTCCAAAATACCAACATGCCGAGTTCCAAGATTCTGGAATAAACAAAAGTCTAGATGGAATTTCCAAAAACGAGTATGATGAAAAGCAAAAGTTTTCCCCGTACCTAAATCTACCTCGCCTACTCTCGGTCGGGTCTCCTCAGCATCCGGTACCTGAAATGGGGGTGCCCAAACGGGTTCAGCAAACTACGCTGGTATGAAAATGTGCAGCCCACAAGCTACCGGGCCACACACGACTAATTTGGTCATTAACATGCAGTTCATTTTACATCAAGATAAAATAACAGTAAACACGACAGCGTACACAGCAAATGCAATGCAATCAAGGAAAATAACACCCCATACAAATACAAGACGCCATGAGTCGAGTCAGTGTTCTGTTCTATTATCATAATATGCTTTACTTAATCATTTGAGGATAATCCACACAATGGGACCATCAATTCTCTTATTTGTTATATCACTTAACTCGGTATAATTTAATCGAGTTAGAAAGGTATGAATAAACTCTTCAGGCGAGAATGGGACTCTCGCGAATTTTCATGGGGAACCGGGAATCGGTCCCACCGAGATTAATGTAATTGCCTCTTATTGTAAGTATACGGGTATTTAGCCCAACGGGAGAACGTGTTGTTCTTCCACCACAAGTAAAAGCGGGTATTTAGCCCAACGGGAGAATGTAGTATTCTCCCACCACATGATAATACGGGTATTTAGCCCAACGGGAGAATGTAGTATTCTCCCACCACCGTCGCGACGTACATTTAGTTGGAAGACGATCTAATGCAGATACGGCTCCCGAGATTTGCATGCATGGCCAGAGAAATTCTTCTGGCTCCTCGCTTTTCGTAGCGTAGAATATGTTAGGTGTCACACAAGGACGTTAAACAAGAACACTAATGTGTTTTGTCGGTTACCACGTTTACGGATAACGACGTTTGTTTACAAGGGAAGTTAGTGAGAAACTTGAGTACAAGTTCTCGGTATAATAATACGTAGGTATTTAATCCACTGGTAACATAGTGTTGTATGCGTGGAACATACACGTTACAGTTAGTATCGTTCACGCACATAAATAACACAACCGTGCACAAGAGTAATACAACATTTTACATGTAATTATCTTGGTCGTTAATTCACACAACAGATAACACACAAGCCGGTGTAATCCGGTAGCAAGCAGGTTGCAAGGATCCCATACCGTTCACCGTAGATTGTACTTGACTAAATTCTCGGTCAACGTCTGGTCGAATATAATCCTATAACAGATTTAACCGAGAGTGTTAATTGAGTTACTCTCGTACGAGTATTTGCTGTATTATTTGGCAGTTACGTATTCTCGTTATTTCATGTGAGGTTTATTTCTTTACGCTTAGGTAGTTCCTTTAACCTCTTAACCTTATTTTATGTTTAGGGTATTTATATACTTTTTAAATCATGTAGTCTTAATTATAAGACTTATATTGTGTGGTAATTTCTTTTAACTACCTTATGATTTTATGTATAACATTTTATGTTATTTCTTTTGATTTATTATTTTTAAATCCTTTAATGTATATATATACATGTATTATTTATGTTACGTGTTTATAATTGTCTAAATGACATAACAACTATATAACCTCCCAAATTATATTTACATGTCACGCATGGACATATTATTCCCATAACTCTTATTAATTACAAATTACCCACAAGTAATATCAAGTAGTTACAATTAAATTCCTTATAACTATTTAACCCATAGTTTTAATTCCATAATCCCTTTAATCAAAATTCTTTTTCTAACTCCTCCAAATATCCACATAGGACCTATAATTATTTAAATTCAAATACTTACCCCTATATTTTCGGTTATTTACAAAACAATCCCAATAATTCATAAACTTTACATTTTAACTTTAATTACATTATATTATATAGTTTTAATTCCTCATTTAATTAAATTACAAATTAGCCACTAATATTTTGTTAATTACCAATTGACACTATAACTCTTGAAAATTACATATTGGCCCCACAAATTTTCGGCCTTAACAAATATTTCCTATAATTACAATTTAACCCCAAAAATCATATAACATTTTCATAATGACTTATAACCTATAGTTTTAATATTAAATTCTTTCAATTGCCGAAATGTACACATATATTTTTTTAAATTACAATTCAACCCCAAATAATTTTAGCTTCCTCATATAACTTCCATAAATTACATTTTCACCCCAAAACTTTTATAAACTTTATATTTTACATTATAATTCATTTCTAACCCAAATTTTTGGTCAACACTTTGACTAACACTTATTTAATTCCTAATACACTTATATACCCAGAATTTCAGAATTAATTCGGTTAAGCACCAAATTTTCCAGAAATTACAAAGTAGCCACAAAACTTTATAAATTGTTATTTTTACACTTAAGCTCTTGTTTAATTTAACCAAAATTCATAATATTAATTCTTACATTATAATATATCATAATTATGCCAAGGATACATATAATTTTTGGAAATTACCATTTGTACCTCAAACTTTCCAAAATTCACAATTTTACCACATAACTTATTAAACTAGTCATTTAAACACTAGTAATTATTTCTAACTTACCCAAAATTCTTAATATGAGTTTATACACTATATTATATCAAAGTTCACCAAATTTAATATATAATTTTCAGCCATAATTAAATCTAGCCACCAAGTTTTGGTAAATTACATATTTTACCCTTAAAATTATAAACTTAATATCTTAGGTATTAAAATACCTAATTAACTTATCCAAATATTTTATAACATCTTAATATATAGTATTAAGCTATAATATACTAAATTGAAGTTTATATTTTCGGCAATGATTTTTATAACCAAATAATTAACTTAAAATTCCTTAAATCAATTCTTAAACCTTAATTTCATTTTTAATTTATCAAAACACAAATTTAAATCCTCATTAATCTCGGCTTTGATTCTATAAAGGGGTAATTAATGGTTTAATGTTATAAAACATAGTTTAAACCATAGATCTACATATATATACTTAGATAAATTACTTACCCTCTTAGTAAATGATTTTTCCTTTGATTTCTCCTTGGATCTTTGGCCACACAACCTTGATCTACACTCCTTGTAGGTGCCTTGAATATTAGAACAAGGATACCTTATGTTAAACCTTGAATTTCTAACTAAACCTTAAGAAATTCACTAAGGTATTATATACAAAATTTGTATTAAAGATTAGGATTTACCTTTATATTTCAAAGTGGAGTTCAAGAACACTTATAATTTCGGCCTTGACAAGAAGAAGATGAATGAATTAGCCCTTCAAGAGATCTAAGCTTATAACTTAGGAATAACTCTTGTAAACCTTAAAATCAAAGATTTACCTTAGGAAAAATGGCATAAGCTCATGCCTAGATTGTGGTTTGATGAACACCTTGTCAAACCATGAAGAAGTTGAAGTTAATGAAGGGAAGAAACATGGCAATCTCGGCCATGAACATGCCTTGGGAGAAAATGAAGTTTTAAGGCATTTTTCTTACCTTAAGCCTTCAAGAACCTTTCTTAGGTGTTTCCCTTGATTAGCCACGAAATTCCTAGCTTGAATGATGATTGATGTTGATCTAGATCAATGGAATGAATTAGAATAACTTCCTTGGTGCTAGGAACCGAAAGTAGCTTGAAAATGGCATGAAAATGTAACTAGATTAACTTAAGAATTGAGAGCTCTTACCAATGGAAACTTACCAAGTCTGGAAGGGGAGGAGAATGGCGTGAGGAAGGCAAGAGAAATGGACCAGATCGGCAGCCTTGAATGGAGAAGAGAAGACAAGTTTCATTAATTGTCAAGGTAAGGTGAAAAGTGGGTGTTAATGTCAAAAGAGAGGGAAAGATAGACTAAGGCCTTAATCATTGGGATAATGTGTTGAAAATGAAGGCCATGGGACAAGGATCAACCTTCCAAGACTTTATAATGCAAACAAATTTGACAATGTGGTACTATAAGGTAAGAAAATGATTTAAAGACACGAAAATCATGTCTCTTTTGTAGTCAAAATCGGCAGGGCTGGAGGTGGTGACTCACCATGGGTCTTGCCTGATTAATATAGTTAACTTATGTCATTTTAACAATATCAACTCGTGGCTAATCAATTCTACAAGTTAAATGTGTAAAACGCGTTTTTTCGATACCCGAAAAGTGTGTTTTTGTGCTCTAAGGACATTTTGGAAAATAAATTGTTCCAATGAGTTCCAAGTGTTTATAGACATTTTTAAGGTCCATTATGACATACTAAGGTGTTACATTGAGTTATATGGGGTTATATCAACTCATGACACAATTCCCGGGCTACCGGGACACTCCCGGACCAAAACAAGAGCGTTAAGAATTTCCCCCGAGCACTTTGTGTTTAAATGAAAAAGTGGGGTGGGGATTATGTTTGTATAGCCATATAATGATGGTATGACCATTTGTTTTGAATTAAAAAGGTCATAGGACTCGTGTATTACACGGTCACGTTTAACGCACGTTTTTACGACATTTCAAGGACGTTCTTGTTGTTAAGATTTTTATTGCATATTTTTGACCTCTGATGAGTCCTTATGTTTTTATGATATATATTAGGTGTAACATAGGTTGTTAAATTTTTAAATGTGTATATCGAATTATTTTAGTATTTGTAAATATTTACGTTGCTTGTTTGTATAAACGTTTGTATTGATCTTTCCTTGTCGACGCTCTCTATATCGAGCTCGTTATGTAAGGGGTTTAATCCTCGTTATGAATCGTACATAAGTGTTTGGTACGAGTATGTTAATACGTTAGTATAATTTCGCCCATTAGCGTTTATGATAAAACGACTATTGTTACGTATCGTTTGCATGCGCACGTGTAATATTATTCACGTAAACGTTAGCATGCGAGAATGAGCACGCGTACGTGAAATGATTTATACTTTCATTATTTAATAGTTTTACAGTGTTAATTAGATTTGGGGTATTTCACCTTTAATTAAGGTGATTAAGGTTAGGGGTATTTTAATTACGAGGAATTGCATATATGTTCACCTCATTTTATTTGATTTTATTTGTTTATTTTGTTATTTTTAGGTATCTTTCATTTATTTGAGTCCTAAGTGGTCATATAAGACCAATTTAGGGTTTTTTCCAAAAAAATTTACCATTGTCTAAGTTGTTTCTTAAGGTAATCATACTTTACATATTCCACTTCACCTCATTTTGATAAGTACATGGGTGGGCATTGTAATTTTCTAAAACTCATGGGTGGGCATTGTAATTTCTTAATATCTCATGGGTGGGCATTGTAATTTTGAAAAGCTCATGGATGGGCATTATAATTCCTCATTACTTCATGGGTGGACAATGTAATTTTTCCTTTTTTATACTCATTTTTGGATTATATGCTTTGACATGGTTTGAACATCATATTCAAACCCTAACACTCTCCAGTTTGTCAGTTTTGTTTGATTGAGAGTGTGATAATTTTATGCTTTTGATCATGGTGATGTATAATACATCTAGTTATTTTGAACTTTCACAGTCAATTGACTTTTGTAGACAATAACAACACTAGAGTTTTCAAACAGGTTTTTAAGGTTATTTAGTTATTACGATTAACCGAATAATAAAATTTCAGTTTTTGGTTCGATTTTTGGTTATTCAGTTTAAAAGATTGGTTAATTCAATTAACTCGGTTATAATTTTTCAGTTTTCATACCAATTTTTGGTTAATTTGGTTACAATTTAATTAATCTAAAACCAGTTTTATTTTGGTTAACTAAAATAATAAAATGATAACCCCGAGCAGTGTTGTGTGAATGAGCTGCCGCCCGTGCGTTACAGCTGATATCAAGTGACACTAATTTGAATGTTTGCACTTTATCTCCGATCAAGTAAATTAGCTTGCTATACTATAAGTACACTATTTATGGTGACAAAAATTCCATTTTTTGTACTATATCTCCTATTATGTAAATTAATCAGCTAACTGTACTAAATTTTCTAAATATGTGAGGTATATGTCGTATAAGTTCTAGCGTTGCAACACATACCTTACTGATATGTGGTACGTGAAGTCCTCCGTTGTTCAATATTTGAGAAATATTTAGTTGCCTCGCTATCAAATGTAGCAGTATGTTTTGCTTAAAGTTAATTAACAAGACTTAGGATACAATTTAGTATTTCAATGGCAGAATTTATATAGACTGAAATTTTGTTCTTTCCCTCAAAATAAAATCTCAACCAATGTATTAGTGCTGCCCAAAAGCGACTCCCTATCTAAGAATTATCGGAACTCTGATGTGATTCGAACAAGAAAGGAACAAGAAGAGACCAAGAAAGAAAGGAATTTCAGAGAGCTTCATTTGATAACCCTAAAATCAGCGAAGGAGTGTACTATACAGTGTATTGACAAAATAGAGGAAGCTAAGCTAAATACTCTTTACCCAAGGGTTACTAAACGTTGTGTTTCACACTGACTAACTAACTAACACTACATGAACATAAGAAAGCATTACATATACTAACTAATATAGAACTAATATAAACGTAACAGGCTCCATCAAATATGAGTTTTAAACTCCTGAACTTAGAACCCCCATGCGCCTTAAGAGATCGGGATATGCTCTTCCACACAACACCTTTGTAAGAGCATCTGTCAACTGATGGCGTGAAGGAACAAACTCAATAGATATTAGCCCCTCTTGTAGTTTTTGCCTCACAAAATGTGCATCTTCTTCAACATGCTTCATGCGCTCATGCATCACTGAATTCCTGGTGATATAAATCACTGACTGACTATCAGACTTAACAGGGATGGGCTAGATTTCTTCTACTCCAAGTTCTGCAAGTTGCCTAGTGATCAAAATTAATTTTGCTATGATATCCCTCATGGACCGATACTCTGCCTCCGTAGAGGAAAGGGCTACTGTGGTATGTTTCTTGGACATCCAAGACAGGGGGCACCCTCCTAGTTATATAAAGTATCCGCTGATTGATCTCATGGGGTTAGGACAGGTTGTCCAATCTGCATCGAAGAAAGCGAGGATATCAAAAGACAAGTCCCTGTTAAAAAATAATCCATAACCAAGCGTGCCATTTATATATTTCAAAGTATGTAAAGCAACATTATAATGTAAGTATGTGGGGCTATCTTGAAACTGGCTTTAAACCTGAATTGAAAAACTAAGATCATGTCTACTATGTGCCAAGAAACTAATCTTACCAACAAGTTTCATGTAAACAGAAGGGTCTGTAAGTGGCTTTCCTTATTTTTCTAATTAATTTGTAGTTTAATTGAAGAGGCCAGCTGATGTTTTCCCTTTTAGGAAATCAAATTCCTTAACTAGTTCCTCAACATAAGTTCTTTGTGTTAAAACAAGAACCCGAGAGGTGTGAACAAACTCCATCCCAAGAAATAAACTCAGGAGTCTTAAATCTTTGATTTGAAACATATTGTTAAGAGACTTTTTCACTTCCTTGATAAACACAGTGTCATCACATGTCAACAATATATCATCAACATACACTGCCAGAAAACAAACATTACCAGCTGCTCTTCTGTAAAATAAAGAGTAATCATTGAGAGATTCAAAGAAGCTAAGGGTTTTAAGAAAAACACTCAACTTTTGATGTCATTGTCTTGAGGCTGCTTTAGGCCGTATAGAGATTTTTTAAGAAGACAGACTTTATTGGGATTTTCTGAGTTATAACCCTCAGGTTGTTCCATATAGACCTCTTCTAAAAAAATTCTCATGTAAAAAGGCATTGTTTACATCTAGTTGACTCACATTCCACCCATTCTTAGTGGCAACAATGACTAAGGCTTTAGCTTTTGTGAATTTAATAACAGGGGAAAATGTCTCTTGATAATTTTTCCCATGTTTCTATGTAAACCCTTTGGCCACCAGCCTGGCCTTACATCTCTCTAGGTTCCCATCTGATCTATACTTAAAATTATAAATCCATTTGTGTTTTATTTCCTTTTTCTGTTTAGGAAGATCAATAAGAATCCAGGTTTTATTTTCTAGAGCTAAAAATTCATCTAGCATAGCTTTTCTCCACCTAGCATCTTTCACAACTTGGTTATAATCCACAGGTTCTATTTCTCTAGATATTTTGTAGCTAGAACTAATGAGAGTTTTAGAAATAAGACAAACTAGGGCGGGTTTCGGGTCGGGTTGAGCTCAACCCGAACCCGACCCGAAAATAGTTTTGGTCAACCCGAACCCGGAGCGGGTTGTACTTCTTTAACCCAAACCCGGAGCGGGTTGACCCGAACCCGACCCGTTTTTTCAAAAATTTATTTTATTTTTAAAATTTTGGATTATTTAATAAGAAAATATAATACTATAATATTAATTAATTATTATGTACAATATATAATCATATGTTATCTGTTAAATGTTTATTTTAGTCATAAATTAATCTTTAAATACTAATTAAGTCATTAAATATAACATATTTTCTATTTTTAATTAATTTTCTTTTCGGGTTACGGGTTAGCGGGTTCAACCCGAACCCGAAGCGGGTTTCAATGACCCAACCCGAACCCGACCCGAAAATCATTTCGGGTCAAAAATCTCAACCCGAACCCGGCTTTTTACGGGTCGGTTTCGGGTCGGGTTTTGAGTTCGGGTCAAGATTGACATCCCTAAGACAAACTATTTGATCAGGAGAAACAAAAAAAATTAGAGAGTCACTATCATCTGTGCAAACAACATTGGGATCAAGCTTATAATATTTAAGGCATTAATATCACTGACAGATAGGGCAGTAGCTCCCATTCTATTGAATAAAACAGTGGTAAAGGGGTATTTTGAAAACTTAAATATGTTGACAATAGAAACTTGATTGACTTCATAGTCTTCAAGGTAAGTGGTTGCACGCCACTCTCTTTGTGATCTCCTGAGGAAAAACTCTTAATGTTGCTCCAAATCCTCTTGTGGCTCTTGCGGTGCCCCTTTAGGTGGATACACCTCGGGTTCTTCAATAGAATGGTCTTCTGCCTGTTCTTGTAAATGGTTTTCTGTAAACTGAAGATTCTTATTAGTACCAAGAGGACAGTCTTCATCATAGCTAACAGGGAAAATAGCCTTACCATCACGACTTGGGTGTTTTTTGTGATTATCTTTAAGACTCTTAAAGGGGTACAAATTTTCATGGAAGGTGACATCGCTTTTGAAAATTACCCTTTCATTATCCCGATCATAGATCTTATAGCCCTTTTTATCTTGAGGGTAACCAATGAAAACACCTTTAATACACCTTGATGCAAATTTATCATGTTGATTATAGTTAATGTTGGTGAAGCATAGGCATCCAAAACATCTTAAAAGGTTATAATCGAGTTTGTTTCCAAACACAATCAAATAAAGTATCTGACCATCTATAAAAACTAAAGGCATCCTATTAATAAGGTAAGCAACAATGAGCACACCATTCCCCAAAATTTCATTGGTAAACCAGAATGAAACATGAGTGTTGTTGTTGTCTCTATAATGGGTCTATGTTTCCTTTCAACCACTCCATTCTGTTGAGGGGTGTGAGGACAACTAGTTTGGGGTTTGATTCCTTTCTCCCTAAAATAGTCATAACCCAACTTGAAAGTTCCCATCTCATAGGCATTATCATACCTTAAGCATTTGACCCTTTTACCGAATTGTCTTTCAACCATTTCAATGGAATTAATAATGGTTTGGAAAGAATCTAACTTGTTGGCCCATAAATGAACCCGTGTAGCTTTGCTTTTGTCATCTACGATTGTAAGAAAATATTGGAAACTATTATAGGTTCTCTGAGGATATGGCCCCCACAAATCAACATATATTAGGTCAAATACATCCTTGGATTCAGACCTACTATTTGTAAAAGGTAATCTATGGCTCTTGGCCTTATGGAAAGATTCACAAACAAACCGGGCACTATCCCTTTTGCTATCAAACAAGTTCAAACTCAAAAGTCTTGTCTTGGTCAGATGGAATCATCTATGATGCCAAAGTGAAATGCTATCTTTACAATCAAATCATATTATGACTTTATCAACAGAGCTGGCGAACTTGACCTCATTACCAACCAAACTCCTAGAATCTTTTCTATCACAGTGAGCCCTCTACAATGATGCCCTAGTTGCAATTCAACCTTCCTGCTAGAGTCCTGGTATACACAATGTTTAAGGTCAAAGCATAATTTTCCTTTCATGACCTTTGATAACTTACTTATTGCAACTAGATTAAATTTAAAGGTAGGAACAAATAAAACATCATTGAGGGTTATCAAAGAATTTATTTCACCTTTCTTAGGATCCTAACGCATTGAGGGTGACCATCAGGCATAATAATTTTTATCACATTATCTAAAACATGTTAGGAACTAAAAAGGGAAAGATCACAACACATATGCTTAGTAGCACCTGTATCTAAAATCCAGGTTGTGCAACCTAATTCTCTACTCAATTTATGTTCACCCTTATTTTTTCAGAAGAACTATCTTGTTCATAATTAAAGCTTGTAAAATAAGAGGAGAAGATAGTACCAACAAAACCACAACTGGTTTCTTGAGGCTGATCATCCCTTTCGTCACCTTGAGAATTACTTACAAAAGAAAGGAGTTTATTCACTTGCTCGTTGGAGAGGATACCTCAGAATGGATCTTGTGGCGCCTCTGATTTCTTTTATTCATTGCAAACATTTGCTCCACTCCTTCTATTCTAGTTTGTTCTCCAATATTAAGGGGACCCATGTTTTTGGAAACATTTCTCCTCAACATGTCCTGAATTCCCACAAAAGGTGCAGATTAGGTTGAAGCGTTTGGTTAGACCCATAGACATGCCTCTATAAGTTGGTTTCTTTGCCTGATCCACAGCGAAAGATAAAGAAGTGGTCTCTGAAGAACTCCCAGTGGCCAAAGTCTTTTGTCGCTCCTCTTGAATCAGAAGGGAATAGACTTACTCTATACTAGGTAATGGCGAGATAATAAGAACGTTACCCCTGATAATGGAGTAACGTTCATCAAGCCCCACGAGGAACTTAATCAAATGATGTTCCATGACGCTTGAATTTCTCAGAGGTATCACAATCACAGAAGGGAATGCTGTTTGTGGCGTCTATCTCATCCTAGAGCTTCCTCATTCTGGTAAAATAGCCACAAATAGAATCGCCTCCTTGCGTCAGAGAGCTTAATTGTTGCTCTAAATTGTAAATCTTGATGGCATCTTTCTGTTCGAATCGTGCACATAACTCCTTCCAAATCTCGGCTGCCGTGGTTCTGAACATGACGCTTTCCGTAATAGGCTTCTCCAGACTAGAAAGGATCCAAGATATGACCATTTTGTTACACCGATCCCACACTTGTTTCTTGCTGGATGGAGATTCTGGCCTTTCGAGGGTGCCGTCAATGAAACCAGTCTTGCTCTTCGCTCCCAGAGCAATATCGACTTGCTGCTTCCAACAAGGAACCCGGTGACACCGTTGAACTTGCAGGTCAATGGATGCCCTGGTTGTTCTCAGCTTCCAAGATAAAGCGGATCCCCAACTGGTATTATGGTGGACTCACGCTCTTCAACATCCTTTCCTTTTTCTGAATCCTTGCCACTTGCGTCCATACGGAACGTCACTAGAAATAAACACGATTATCGACAAACCTGAGTGCAACTCTCTTTGCTCCGCCTTCACGGCCGTGAGAAAGAGGCTTCACCAGGGAGATCAGTGCTTTGATACCATCTAAGATTTACCGGAGCTCTGATGTGATTCGAACAAGAAAAGAACAAGAAGGAAAGAAATTTCATAGAGCTTCATTCGATAACCCTAAAATCAAGGGAGGAGTGTACTGTACAGTGTATTGACAAACTAGAGGAAGCTGAGCTAAATACCCTTTACCCAAAGGTTACTAAACACTGTGTTTCACACTGACTAACTAACTAACACTACATGAATATAAGAAAGTATTACATATACTAACTAATATAGAACTAATATAAACCGTAACAAACTACCACTCAGTGTATCCCAAAATATAACGAGTTCAAATAAAAACAAATACAACATTTGATCCTAGCCAAAAGGCCGAGAAAAATATAAACTGCAATGTAGAGTACACAATAGAAAAACAAGAGGCCCACTTCTCTCTTCTCTTTTATTCCCACACAAAACCGTAAACGCCATAGCCATCATTCTGGTCATAAATGGTATCACTGAACTCACGGTTCTCAATAACTCTTTCTTGGTTCAGTTCAAGTGTAAATCGATCGGTGTATTTCCTTTACAATGATATTGGGTAAATAGAATCTCATATACTATTGTGATAATTAGCTAAATGAGACTTTATATGAGAAGTGTCTCTCAATATATTTTTTAAGAAGTGTCTCTTAATATGTTTTTATGAAAAGACACAACCTTAAAGATAGCATTATTATTCCCTAACAATATCAGCTACAGCTTTACAGAAGTTAACAGTGTAGTCCTTGGTGGTGGACCTCTCTCCTCTCTCATCTTTTTTTTTCTCATTGTCACCATTTTTCTCTTCTCTTTCCCATGCTGTTTTGCTTAGTAATACTACTTCTATTGACTAGATGTTATGTTATTTTGCTTAGTAGTACTACTTTAATTCCTACTTTCCTCTCCGGTGACAGAGTTTTTACGTTTTGTTCAGCTTGTTTTAGTTTTTTGAGTTTTATGGGTTTTGGGTATGTTTTGGGTACTCGGTTTTCCATCATTAGTGTTATTGCAAGGGTTGAAGAGTCTTATCACTGCTCACTGAAACTGATGGATTCCATTCAGTATTGATTGCCGATTGTAGTTGATAGTAAAGACGGGATCCACAACAAAGTCTGTGAAGCCGCAGATGACAACGATGGTGGTGGTGGTTCACCAAGATGAAGAAGGCTATCATGAAAATTTCATTTCACTTAGAACAAATATTGAAAGTTACTTGTATCTTTTGTCCATGTGTTGACTTGCATGTAATCTTTTTAAAATAATATGACTGTCGGTACTTTTCTAAAAAAAAAGATATCATTGGATATTCAATCCAATATCAGGATACAATAATTCAAGAAACAAAATAATTAATAGTTAAAGAGATATGTTTCTTTCTTCATTGGATAGAACAATGGTTAATTTCTTTGAATTCTTTGATTCCATATAATATTCATCAGTGGTTCAACAATAAAATTAGACATTTATGTCTTTTTGTCATATGTCTACGGATAGATTAATAAAAATAACATATTGTAAAGTTTATACAGAAATATAAATTCACGGGATACCACTAAAAAACTTTCTAATTCACAAAGTACCACGGTTTTTAAAAAAGTTTTTCGGATACCACAAAAAACTTTCAAAATTCACGGGATACCACAAATTACGAACAAAAAACTTTTTGAGACTAAAATACCCTTACTTGTTATAAAACATAGTTCACGGGATACCACATAAATATTATTAATTCACAAGATACCACAAACTTAATAAAATATATAAAAAGCAGTAAAAATTATAATAAAAATTTAAGTTTATTATTTTATTGGTTAAAATTTTATAAAATAAAAACACCACATATATAATAATTTTTTTAAAAAATAAAAAATACTATACATCATTTAAAAGCTAAAAACTTAATTAAAAATAAAAAATAACTATAGAATGATAATTCAATTTTTTTAATAATATTTACTCTAATAATTTTAATAATACAAAATATTATTACAAAAAATAAATTTATATAAATTAAATTATAAAAAATTAAATTATCATTCTATTTACTATTTTGTCTATTTTTAATGATGCATCCCTAATATATTATACTTTTTATAATTTCTTAGATATTTTATTATTATATATATGTTATTTATTTTTTATTTTTTTTTCAATTTTAACCTCATTAATTTTTAGTTACTATTTCAGCATACGTTTATTAATTTTTGTTTTGAATTAAAATATATAAAATAATATTATATATATGTATTTTTACTTTATGTAAGTAGCAAACAGTAGTTAAGAGTATTATAGTCTAATATTTTTCTATAATATCATTTTATATATTTTAATTCAAAATAAAAATTAATAAACGTATGCTGAAAAAGTAACTAGTAAAAATTAATGGGGTTAAAATTGAAAAAAATAAAATAAAGACATATATATAATAGTAAAATATCTAAGAAATTATAAAAAGTATAATATATTAGGGATGTCTTATTAAAAATAGACAAAAACAGTAAATAGAATGATAATTTAATTTTTTGATAATTTATTTTATATAATTTTTTTTTGTAATAATATTTTGTATTATTAAAATTATTAGAGTAAAAATATTATAAAAAATTTGAATTATCATTCTCTTAATTATTTTTTATTTTTAATTAAGTTTTTTTAGCTTTTAAATGATGTATAGTATTTTTTTATATTTTTCAAAAAAATTATTATATGTGTGGTGTTTTTATTTTATAAAATTTTAACCAATAAAATATTAAAATTAAATTTTTATTATTTTTTTTACTTCTCTTTATATATTTTATTAAGTTGTGTGGTATCTTGTGAATTAATAATATTTATGTGGTATCCCGTGAACTATGTTTTATAACAAGTAAGGATATTTTGGTCTCAAAAAGTTTTGGGTTCGTAATTTGTGGTATCCCGTGAATTTTGAAAGTTTTTTGTGGTATCCGAAAAACTTTTTTAAAAACCGTGATACTTTGTGAATTAGAAAGTTTTTTAGTGGTATCCCGTGAATTTTCCCTTAATATTTTATAATATTCTGAAAGAATAACATTTCATATATTTAAATAAAAATTTAATGGTCTTTCAAGAAAATAATAAAAAATAGAGCAAAACAAAGTTAACTTTGAATGGTCGGACTAACAACGGCAAAGAACGGAAAGAAACCAAAGAGAAAGGCACGCAGAAAGACTGAAGGGTACGGGAGACGTCTCATCGTTATACCAAGGAGTTCGATCGCACATAGCTTGGAATTGAGCAGCTAGTCCAGCTCTGTTTCTTCATCCATGGATCATCCAATACAGGTGAGCGTATCTCGGGGTTCTGTGCTCTCTAGCCTCTAGGGTATTGAAATTTGTATATGCAGGTACGTCTTGTAGATCAGTTTGTGTATCTGGAATCCGAAATCCTAGGGTATTTGAATTTCTTGATGTATCCCTGGTAATAAATTCAGTCTTAGCACGTCGGATAATGATTTTTATTTGTGGACTTGTTAATCTGTGTGTCAACAAGTTCCTCGTTCTTTCTGAATTTCTCTCTTATAAGTGGGTTTTTTTTTTCCATTTTAAAATTCTCTTTCATCGATGACGAATTAGGTACTCCCTCAGCTTGAAGCATAGAACTAAGGCCCCAAACTTTGAGAATTGGCTGTGGTTTGTTTCTGTTGTTATAACCTCCGGATTCAAAGAATGTACACCTTTGTGTATAAGGAATTGAAAATGTTTGTGCCTTTGTTATTGCTTGACTCCAAAGACTGGACAATTATGGTGCAGCGTACTGAAATTCAGCCTTGGTCATGGTAGGCGAAGTAATCAGCTTGTGTTCGAATCAAATTCGGCTACTTCTTCTAACGAAATCAAATGAATTTTATAGTCTTGGCCATTTTTGTGGTATCAATTATTTGGTTGCTAATTTCTTATTGTTTGTGTTTTAGCTGTCCTTGAACAAAATGGTTGGATTCTGTAATTTAGCATTTTCTTAGAGTTACCATTTGCTTGTTGTTTTCTATTCACCCAATCTCTACCTGCAGATCCAACCGCCTGTGGAAAATTATGCCAACCCGAAGACATGTTTCTTCCACGTATTGTTTAAGGTACGTTATCATACTTCTTTCAAGGCCTGAGATAATGAATTTGTATGTATTCATGTGGCTAGGAAGATTTGCTGGGACATAACTAGTAAATGATTTGTTTTATGCAGGCTCTGGCTCTGGCATTTTACATACTCTCGACACTCTTCATCTCTAACTTTGTCATTATATTCGTGGTTACTGTTTTTCTTGCCGCGCTTGACTTTTGGGTTGTAAAGAATGTAAGTGGGAGAATCTTGGTTGGGTTAAGGTGGTGGAATGAAATCAATGATTTCGGTGAAAGTGTATGGAAGTTTGAATCACTTGATCAAGAGGTGAGTAGCTCGGCATTTGCTAATGCTTTATTTGCACGTTTTAGCACCACTGAATGACTTTTTAAACAAATCTTTGTTAATTTGGGCTATATGATGTTGCTACAGGCATTGGCTCGCATGAACAAAAAAGATTCGTGGCTATTCTGGTGGACCCTTTACCTTGCGGTTAGTATCCTTTGTTTGGCTGGTTATTATCTTTGTAGTTGGATTTATTATCTTAGATCCTTCCTAGTAGCCTATCTGGTTTTCATGGTTAGCTTTTATTCTGAAGAAAACTGAAAACTCTTCCGGTTAATGCAGCCAATTAGAATAATAAGTTGTAGAGGTTCTTATCTGATTATCTGTAGTTATCTCTTTCTAGTTATATTGTTACATCGGTTAGAGCATGAAATGTTATACAAAACGCTTTTCTGGTGGTTGCCACTAATCTTTTTGAAATTCTGAAGATATGAGATGAGATTAGGGACTAACTTCTAGTTTCTGGATCTTCTAAATTGTAGGCTGCTGCTTGGATTATCCTGGGAATATTCTCGCTCATAAGGCTTCAGGCAGATTATCTTCTTGTTGTGGCTGTTTGCTTGTCTCTAAGCATCGCAAATATTGTTGGCTTCACCAAATGCCGCAAAGGTAAGCAATTTTCCTTGATTGCCTGCCATGATATTGATCTTCAAAAAACTTCTTATGTCTGTATACTTCCAATTGTGCCACTGCTTTCATTCTGTTTCCGAGCTGGATTCAAATATAACCATGAGTATCTCAATTGATAGATGAAATAATGCATTGATCATATGGTAAAACTTGAAAGATGCCTTTTATAAACCTCTAGGTAGATTATGACTTTTTAGTTAATGTTGCTGTCTACTTCCATCTTCCAAACGACAACATTAGGTAGCAATACTAAAAGGTTTTGGCAATATGGTTCTGATTTGCTTTGGAACATGAAGAGCACCAGTAACTGCTTTGTAGCTCAAGTCTGTTGGTTGACTGAATTATATTCTTTTGCAGACGCTAAGAAGCAGCTTCAGCAATTTGCCACTCAAACAATTGCAAACAGGTTCACATCCACAATTCAATCTGCAATAAGCGCTGTATAGTCAAGGTTGACAATGGCCTGAAATGGCTGATAACCGAGGTGTGTGTGATTTACGTGGGAACATATTCTGCGTTAGAGGTTATTAAAGCATGAATTGGTGGTCACTGTTATATACGATCACATTCATGCCTTTTTTTGTAGATGAAAGATGGAAAAAAGCAGTTCTGTTCTTTTTCTAACCTTTTTTTGGTATTGCAAGACCTATGATTTTGTATAAAGATAAAAATATAGCTCGTAAGGTATGATATGATCCTGGATCTCTTCGACACAGCTGTCTCGTTCATTTTGTTATTATTATCATTATTGAGAATGTATGGTTTCGGTGCAAATTCCCCGCTTCTTAATAACCGCAGATGATGTGTTGTGAGAAATCAGAAAATTTTCTTGTTTCACCAGCATTCACCCTTATGGAAGGCTTTCAATGTCTCAGAAGCCTAACCCTAACCCTTCATCCTCTGCCTTCGAACAAACTTTTCTAGAGCAAACCCGACGGACAGCTGCTTGCTTCTCTGCTGCCCCGTTCCACCAAAATCTGATCATCGTGCTATGGAGCTTGTTGACTATTCTTTAAGGGAGTTTAAACACTCATAGTATAGCAGGGGGTCGCGTGAACAACAACTTTGATAAGGAAGGCTCTCCCTGCTTGTGACACGCGACCTTGCCTAGTGTAACAATCGTTTGGCCCGATCAACAACGAATGTCTACAGCGTTCACTCTTCTTTTCAGGTCGCACGGTATTTTTCTTCCAATAGAAATAGAAACACCCAAGGGCAGCTCGACCTTGTACCTTTTCCTTGATTTTCATGAATGTCTTTAATGTTTCAAAATCTTTTTCTCTTACTCTACTAATTCTACATTCGTCAAAATGGTAAGTTGGAGAGTAAGGTGTGCCCATTGCCACTGAAATTCCTTTTAAGCTGGTTGACTTACTTGATCGCACTAGAGAGTTTTTCCTTATAAAGGCAGAACAGGTAAGGTTCAAAGAGAGAGAGTTTCCTCTTCATAAACGGAAGTATGCAATTCTACAGCCTCCGGCCACAGGTCGGAGAAGCCCATACTCTCAAGCACCAGAAGAGTCAACCCACTGCACCCCGCCCAAGTATAAGAAAATCACAAATGTTGATACGATCTTAATACAAGCTATGGGGACTTATAGATACCAAAAGATCTTCAGTCTATAACTACACTTGAAAAATAACTCCAAACTTGCTAACTCACTTTTGTGAAAGGTTAAAGGAAACAAACATCAAGATTCGAGACTACCATAAACTGAATTTTGGTGAGGCAACGAAATTTTTTTTAATACGTAAATAAATAAATACTCAATTAAATATTACAAAGTAATAGCAACTCATCGAGTTTTTTAAAAAAAAAAATTATTTAAAAAAAAAGAAAAAAAAAGTTTTTTTTTTTTTCAAAAAAAACTCATCGAATCTGGGTCAGCTCACAGGACGAATTTGATTGTTACACATTAAATCCGATGATTAAGCATAAACTGACTATTTAAGGAATAATTTAATCAGCTTTGCTGACAGTTGGACGTTTAAGTTTTGTATCTATACCCAAACGGCAAAACCGCTATAAGCCACCTTCACTTTGACTTCTTTGTATTTTTTATGTTTTTCCACTTTATTCTTAAAATATGTAAGTTAAAATAGTTTTATAAAACTGATTTCTACAATATATAATTTATTATGTAAATAATCAATCTTCTTATAAATATATGATTTTCTAACTATATGTATAAGAATTAAAAAGGAAAAAATTATTTTACTCTTATTTTTTATATTAAAAATTAAAGTATTTAAAACATAGAATTGTGTGATAAAAATTTCGGCGTAAAATTAAAAAATACTCCCTCCGTCCCTGATTGATCTTCCCCTTTACTATTTGGGTATGTCGTTTGACTTCAATATTTAACATATAAGATAACATAATTTTATAAATCTAAGTATTGCAATGGAATCCTTATATGAAAAACTATATATTGTAGAAATTTGTTTTCTAAAATTATTTTATCTTATATGTTTAATATTAAAGTGGAAAAACGTGTCATAAAACAACCAGGAAGGTACGGAGAGTAGTTTCAAAAAAATATTTCTGTTTATTTAATAATAATTCTACTAATTCCTTTTTAAAAAAATAAGAAACTTTTTTTATTTTACGGGAAAAGCAGTTTATAGTGAATGATATTTCTACGCGCTAGATAGAATCTAAAATATGGGAATAGACGTGGGAATAATAGGATCATTGCGGTACATTATTGTTCAAGTGGCTCCCCTCTTGAACTGTCTCTTCACCTATTCCCACAGGCCGCGGCGGCGCCCCCACGGCCGACCCCACTAGAAGTCCTGAACCCTCATTTGCTATTGGAAGACAACCCACCTTTTTTCAGCCTATCCAATCCCTTTGAATTTCCACCTTTTTCCTTTTCCTTTTTTCTTCCCTCCCTTTTACTCTCTTTCTTGCTGAGAGGAGAATTTGCTTGTCCTCGGAAATCTGAGACTTCAATCTCTTCTGTATTTCGAGATCTTGGCGTTGTTATGGCATACCGGTGTAGATTACTTTCAACCTACAAAACCCTGTCATCGAATTACAACACCTTCAGAACATCATTTCTTCATCCGCGTGAATACAACATGAATCCGAGGTGGATTATCAATCACACCCTCAAAATGCACGCCTGTCACAACCCATTACAGTCAATTGGTTCCCCTCGCTCCCCTCACAACCCAATTCTCACTATCAATTCGTCTAAATGGGGACTGTCTCGGGTTAGGATATCGCACAGAGGTTTTCCAGCGATCCGTTGTGTTGCTTCTAATACGAGGAATTACTCAGCGACGGTTGGTACCCATGCTAACAACGAAAAGAATTTCGAGAGGATATATGTTCAAGGTGGCCTCAATTTGAAACCGCCGTCGGTGAGTGATAGAGTTGAAGAGGATGTTGAAATTGAACGGAGAGATAGAGCGAGGGAGGAAATCTCTGATAAAGTTAGTAAGATTCGTAAGCGGAGAAGAGAGGAATCGGATATGGAGAAAGAGGCTTGGAGGCTGCTAGAGAATTCGGTGGTTACTTACTGTAATAGTCCTTGTGGGACAGTGGCCGCGAATGATCCAAATGATAAGCAACCCCTTAACTATGACCAGGTCTTCATTCGTGACTTCGTTCCCTCTGCGCTGGCTTTCCTTCTCAAAGGAGAAGGTGAAATTGTCAAAAACTTCATCCTCCACACCTTGCAGTTACAGGTGACGTCTCAATGTTCTGGACTTTGATTGCTTTATTCTTCTATATGATTTTCCTGCTCGATCCCGTATTCCGAATCCATGTTTTTCTTGTAAGAAAGTGTATTCTTCTGGTCATCGGTATTTGATGTTGACATATTTGATCACAGAACTTTAGTTATGTGCAGTTTCTACTTTCTAGATTCCATCATCATAACAATTTATGATATGTATGCTACTTTCTGATTTTCTATATCCCATTACATTTGAAGGACCGTTGGAGTTGGAGGTCCTAATTATATACATTTACCCTGTGTTGCTGCCGCCTGCCTGACCATCTAATTGAACTAAATGCCATAAGTGGTATAATTCCTTTCGTTTTCTAAACTCAGTGATCTCACATTGCTAGTTCTTTTCTTTTGATTCACCCCTTTTGGCGTAGAGTTGGGAGAAAACAGTGGATTGCTACAGCCCAGGGCAGGGATTAATGCCAGCTAGTTTCAAAGTTAGAAGCGTGCCTTTGGATGGAAATAACGGTGCTTTTGAAGAAGTCTTGGACCCTGACTTTGGTGAATCAGCTATTGGTCGTGTTGCACCAGTAGATTCAGGTAGCAATACTGCTTATTAAGAACTGTTTTATGCTCTAGTCTACCCCCTTCATTTTGGTAAAATGGGTGGGTACTGCTATAAAACTAGTAACCAGTTCTGCTTTATCATAGATAGTTACACTACACAAGTTTTGCTCAATAATATCCTTGAGATATTGGGTTGCAGGATTGTGGTGGATTATCTTGCTGAGGGCATATGGGAAGCTTACTGGTGATTACACACTTCAGGAAAGAGTGGACGTCCAGACTGGGATCAAATTGATCTTGAATCTGTGCTTGACTGATGGATTTGATATGTTTCCAACTCTTTTGGTCACTGATGGATCCTGTATGATTGATCGGCGGATGGGTATTCATGGGCATCCCCTTGAGATACAAGTGAGCTGCCATTATAGCTCTTCAACCATTGATTAGATATCTCCTTATCCCCATAATAAGGTTCGGTTACCTCTAATGGCTATTTTCCTAATAAATTGATCTTGTTGCCAGGCCTTATTCTATTCATCCCTGCGTTGCGCTCGTGAGATGCTAAGTATTCATGAAGGATCTAAGAGCCTAGTAAGGGCGATAAACAACAGACTGAGTGCACTCTCTTTCCACATCAGAGAATACTACTGGGTGGACATGAAGAAGATCAATGAGATTTACCGATACAAAACAGAAGAGTACTCAACAGAAGCTACCAACAAGTTCAACATCTACCCTGAACAGATTCCTCACTGGCTGATGGATTGGTTTCCAGAGAAAGGTGGGTATATGATAGGTAATCTCCAGCCGGCCCATATGGATTTCAGGTTTTTCACACTTGGAAACCTGTGGAGTATCATCTCTTCCTTGGGCACTCCAAAACAAAACCAAGCTGTGTTAAATTTGATTGAAGCGAAATGGGAAGATCTTGTGGGTCATATGCCCTTGAAGATTTGTTATCCTGCGATGAAGGGTGAGGAATGGAGGATTGTCACTGGTAGTGACCCCAAGAATACGTGAGTGATCGTTATCTCCAGTTTTCTTTCTATGCTGTTTTGATCTCATTCTACAGTTTTTTAGTTGGTGTAAATGTTAACGTGGTCCTTTTCCTGTTATGGCAGACCTTGGTCTTATCACAATGGTGGATCTTGGCCAACCCTCTTATGGCAGGTAAGGATTTTTTGCTGCTAATTTTCAGGGGTCTGTCTACTTTGCTTTGAATATTGTTGTAATTCTGTGGAAGAAGGGAAGATCTGGTCAAAATTGAGTAGGTAGTGTATCTTTTCCTTGTACAGTTCACATTAGCATGCCTTAAGATGGGGCGATCAGATTTAGCAGAGAAGGCAATCACAAAAGCTGAGGAGAGGCTCTCATTAGACCGTTGGCCTGAATACTACGACACCCGTCATGGGAGATTCATTGGGAAGCAAGCCAGGCTTCATCAAACATGGACCATTGCTGGGTACTTGACATCCAAGATGATGCTGGAGGATCCAGAGATGGCATCTTTGCTATACTGGGATGAGGATTACGAGCTGCTTGAGATCTGTGTCTGTGCGTTGAACGAGGGCAGCCGTAAAAGGTGTTCTCGTGGCGCTGCGAAGTCGCAGATTCTTGTGTAATGTGATGCCTCAGCTAAACTCAGGTGATACAATACTGACCTCTATTTCTGTACAGAGAAAGATATAGGTTAAATTATGAAAGATAAAAGGTGAGTTAAGTTAATCCTATGAATTAAGCAAGGTCTCCATTTTATGTAGTTTGCCTTGCTCATACATTTATTGTATTATTTGTCCCTTGGTCTAGACTCTATAGTCGCCACACCTCATGGGTTTGGGATCGGAAATGGAGCTACATTTGTACATATGTCCTATAACATCATTGTATAAGACATGGAATCGTATGAGAAAAGAAAGTCTAGTTTGTGATAGGTGTGCTTTAGTGTTGTTGTTTGTGTGACTGGTACGGAAGCTTGAGTTTTAGGTTCCGTTCGACATGTCTGTTTTGACAGTATATTTACTGGCAGATTTGTGGTGGCATATTTGTAGTTGTTTTGAAAACTGTTGTTTGACAGTGCGGCATATATGCAGCATATTTGGATAAGTTAGTTTTATGTAGTGCGTTTACTGTTTCTGTATTACAATTACAATTTATTATGTTACACTACGTAACTTTCTTTTGTTAGTAGAAATTAATAGAAAAATTAATAAACAATATATTACTATGAGTATTTAATTTACAATAAAAGACTTGAGAAACTAAAGAAAATAAAAATATTTATATAACCAATAGAATTTTAATTTTTATTATTTAAGTAAAAATTGTAACTTCTAAACAATATATTGTTATTTTATTAATTTTATAATTCTTATAAATATAAAAGCGTAAAAAAAGAGAACAAGCGTTTCAATTTTTTTGATAATGTTATGTGAATTTATTTAGTGAAATTGTAATTTTTAATAATATATAATATTTTTGTAACTTTGTATATAAATAAATTTATATACATTCATATTTCTATATACTTTTTTAATATTTTCATTTATATATTAACAAGTGTGTATATTTATTGGTTTTTTAATTTTATTAATCTATGTGGTATCACAAATAATATATTGTAAATTATAATGTGGTTTTTTTTAAAATTTGGCTAAATAAGTAGTACTATTTTTTATAAATTATTTTAAGCATTGTGTAATTTGTAACAAATAAAATAACTTGTAAAAAATGTCATAAGATAGGTAGTTTTTTTTAATCAATAGTTATAGTAATTGCATTATGAAGGGAGAAAAGAAGTTGAAATGAAAGCAGGAAAACAAAAAATTAGCATTTGCTACGGGTATTTATATTGACATTTATGTTGATATTTATGCTCTTTTAACCAAACATCAAAACAAATAAAGGAGTCCAAAACAGCATATACTGGTGCATTTGTGTTGTCGATTTGTGCTGAAAAAAATTCAACTTACCTTAGGCCTCGTTCTTCGGGTAGCTTATGGTGATAGATTATGCTAAAATGCTCATGTAACTAGCGTTGTGGAAAGCAATGCCCAAATATAAAAAGTGATAATCAAGGGTAGATTCCTCCCCAATAATAAATGAGAACGGACCCTTAGTCTAAGCTACGCTACTGAGAGAACAAAATCTATTGACGCAGTTTATCATTTTCTGTATGCTAGTAAAGTCGGCTGTAATTGGATTGACTTGGTTTTGAATCATAATAGAATTTATCAGTTGTGATTTAGGATCAGTTTTTTTTTTCGGCCTCGAGTCGAACTGTGACCAATAATGGTACTGATCAGAACTGCACCTTCGACCCGTTTGAATTTTGCCCCATTCTTTTACGATTTAAACCTGTTTATCTTATTAAGATATACTAACATATCATTTTTTTTAAATTTTTTCTCTCATATACCTTTTTTTTTTATAAAAAAAAAAATTCAACTTACAATCGCTCATCCCCCCCCCCCCCCCCCCCCCCAACTCTACGCATACAAATAAAGTCCCTACATCCAAATACGTAAATAACAATTTACCTTTACCACATTGACACATGAGTGACTTGATTAAAACCAAATTTCAGCAATATTTTCAAAGTTATAAATGTAAGTAAGGTCAAGGGCGGACCTTGCTGGGATGATTGTGGAATAACAAGGTCGATGGAGTAATTGCTAGGGTATATTACGAGCCATAGGTATTGTATTACCCTCCCATTTTGGTATACTATTGTCGTTTTTAAAATTTTGTTACCCTGAAAAGATTGATTTATTATTATAAGTGTTTATCCTTCATGTGTAAAGCTACATTACATATTGCAAGACCGTATTTTGTAAGCCCATGTACTTGGACCATATAATTTCTATACTTCAATAAAGCATTTATTATTTAAAAAAACATATTGCAAAAAAATTACATTGTCCATCCACTCGATATTGTGATATTACAATGTTCACCTATAAGCATTAAAAAATTGCAGTGCCCATTCGTGTATTTATCAGAATGAGATAAAATTACTTTATCTTTGGTTTTGATTCTTTATTTTATTTTTATTTTTTGGAATCTCTTATATATTCGAATCTCCTAGAATTAATCTTAATTGTAAATTTAGGAACTTTTCAATTGCTTTGCAATGTTTAACTTTTTCATTGAGGTAAGGTGAAATAAGTACATGAAGAGCATTATATTTTATGAATATCTCATTGGTGATTATCTCTTTAAATGATGGATTAGCTATGAAAAATGAACAAGATAATGGAACAACAAGATTTACCTGATTATGTCGTGAACTACGTACCTACTTAACGGAGAGTGCAATAAATGTTATTACTATAGGAAATGAAAAAATACAAGGTTGGGCTGATATAAATGGCTGGGGCATGAGAATAGAACTTGGCTGAGGGACTGATATTGTCCCTTAGCTTCAGTAGTCGATTAGCCATCCATCCGGGTAGTTCATGTCCTGGCTACTAGCTGGGTAGATCACTTGGCCGGGAAAATTGACGATGTTGAGCAGAGAATCATGATGAGGAAGACAAAACATAATTAGTTTCGTGATAAGCATGTTTAAGGTGTATCACTAGTCCCCCGAGCATGTTTAGGTTGTTCTCTTCTGAACAAATCACCAATGAAATTTTAGGAAGTCTCTTCAATGGACTCCCATAAGTTTGCCACATTTCCCCTGTTAGTTATTGGCTCAAAAGTTCTATTCTTTTTTTTCTCGCATTTGTTCTTACAAAGAAAAGCTTTGTCTTCTTGTCTCTTTCTCTCAACTAACATTGTCGTGGTCGTTGGGCCCATCGATTCTCTTCTGTGAGGAGCAGACAGCCAATTTCATTAATTAATTTCTCCATTTGCTCCCATCCTTGTCCTCCTTCTGGTTAGAATCCAAGCAATGTTGTTTTTGTTTTTTATCCTCTATCATTTTTTGCTCGAGATGGTACATCTTTCTTCCTCGCATATTTAGCCTTTGACCATAAGTCAGAATTTTTCTCATATAGTCTCATTTCCCATCTCTCTTCTGAGTCCACATGTTATGTATAATAATTTACAATCTTCTCTATTTGTCCAACAGTTCTTTTACTTAAACGATTTAGATCCACTTATTATTTGATGATTGAATGGGACCGGTTTATGGTCTAATCATCCCCAATCTAAGGGGTGGACCCTAGCCTTTGGGAACCTTGCAATCTAGACAGAATTTGCCAACCCTTTGTCTATTCAACTTTGGGTATTCTTTCCACACCGTTTGAGATTGGTGAAAGTAAACTTACATCCAACATATCCCAAAATTCCAAATCACATTGTTCTGCATAGTTCTTGAAATCTTCATCAGTTTCTTGTTTCTTTTTTGTTTGCCTTTTTGTTCCAACTCATACATAGTCTCGTGAAATCTACAAAAATCATCCATGTGCTTTGTCCACCATCTCCTTTAGTTCCCTTATTATTCTTAAAGACAAGAGTCTTTCTGATTGTTTAGACCAACCGTAAAAACCACTACATCTACACCCACTTCCCGTACATCCTCCTTCCACGCAGCAATCAATTAATATGGTGAAGTGAGTAGGAGGTATCTTAATGTTAATGTTGGTTCTTCAATACATTGCAACACCACCGCTTCTTCCTGCACTATCCACAGCTAAACCTTGATAACCTCTTAATTTTGTTTTATTGAGTTTCATCTCTCCCTGCGCAAGCTTAGTTTCTGTTAAAAAAAAACTAAGCAAGGGAACTCCTCACGGATCGTTGGCCATTGGACTGCACAAGGGTCACCTAGCCCTCGACATTTCATCGCGAAGCAACTTATTGCTTCAGGAAACCCAGGGTTCGGCCAAGGTCTCCTTTGGTTCAGATGTTGAGTCTCCTGTTGTTTAGTTGTTCACCTCCTTCTCTGAACCATCTTTAATTTCCAATTTCTCTTGTCCTTTTCCTTTTTACTATCCTCCTCTTCCTTTCTTATATGCTTGATTTCCTCTTAAGTACCTTCTTCCGCCACTTGATCCATCTTCCTTTTGTTTTCTTTCACATTGCTCTTTTCTCTCCTAGCTTCCATTCCACGAGAATCGGGATTTCATCTCTCTCCTTCTGTTTTGGTTCTTCTCTTGCTATCTCTGTTACCTTTCCTTTCCTTGTATTGTCATTTTTCAGCTCATCCCCTTCTCCCCCTTATCGTTCATGCTTTCATTCTCCTTCCTTTCCTTCATCCTTATGTTGCCTTCTTTTTTTAGCTCATCTTTTCACATATTCTTGCTTAGCTTCAAACCACTCGTTCTAAGCCACGATTCGCATGGGAAGTTTTTCTTTCCCACCTTTGTCTTGTCAGCACACTTCCTGTGCCATGGAGCAGGGATCCACGTCAAAAGGATATCGATGAGAGCTTTTCATAAGATAATCGAAGCATTAATTTCATTCCCATAACCTTTTTTGAAATTTCAGTTCAAACTTTCAACCTCAAATACTCTCCATTCATCTCATCATCATTCTCAACAAACTCTTCAAATATACCATGTAATTCCCTATTTGTTAGAGGTGGTAATCGGTGGGTTAGAGTGTAACCCACATATTGGTGGTATGTTAACTTCTTTGGGGTATGGAGATTAGCAACTTAAGTATGATGATCGAAAATAATAATAATTAAGATACAAAGGTTTATGCGGGTCGATCTTGAATGATCTAATCTACAGACATTAAACAAGACTAGGATGCTGATTACAAGCAAACAAACTTTTATTTTTGAATTTTGAAAATGACCAAACAAATAATTATTAGAAAATCAAGGGATAAGAATTGAAAAGTAAAGATTGTTCAAAAGAAATGAGGTAAATAACAAAATGGAAAGGGAAAAATTTTACACTTTTGTTTTTTTTTTCAAGAATCAAGTTAAAAAAATGAGTATATTTCAAAAAAAAATTTGTAAGGAAAATAAATCAGCAAAAAATAATAATAAAAAAAGAATTGCTTTTTTTTTTTCCGAAAGTAATGAAACAAACTAGATAAGAGAACCAAGGGATAAGAATGAAAATAAAATTTAGTTATGTAACTCTTAACATACAATATTTTATGTTTTTCCATTTTTTGCTTTGAAAAATAATTAAATAAACTAGCGAAGAGAAAAATATGGAGGTAAATAAGTAAAATGAAAACAACAATATTTTTGTGCGTTATTTAGTTTTTTTTTTGGAAGAGATCTGATTTTGACATTTGAAAGTTAGAGATGGAGAAAAAGAAAAAAAGTAAAGAGAAAAAGAAGGAAAAATCAAATAGAAAATGAAAGTTACAAAAGTTGCTTACTTACTTAAATAAAATGGGTAAATAACTAAAATGAAAACAACAATATTTTTGTGTGTTATTTATTTTATTTTCTTTTGGAATAGATCTGATTTTGACATTTGAAAGTTAGAGATGGAGAAAAGAAAAAAAGTAAAGAGAAAAAAGAAAGAACAATTAAATAGAAAATGATAGTTACAAAAGTTTCTTGCCATTAACCTTGAACCATCCATCTCTGACACCTTCTCCTCTTCTCTACCATTATGTCAATATGACTTCTTGTTATATATACTACAATTCTCAGTTTTCACAAATCACAAGTCACATGAATCTTACCAGCTTAAAGGTAAAGATTTTAGGGCTAACAGATAGTTCATATTTATTTTTCATTTTTCAAGGTCAAGGACAACTAGTGTTATTAACCAGTTTTCTTTGGTGCATTTTTATTATGGATTTTATTTTTTACAATGGTTAAAAACAGTTGTTTTTTATCGACTTTTTTATTCGATTTTCATACTCTTGACAACTGTTAACTGGAGTTGTCTTTGAAAACATTTACAACTAATAATACAGACCATGAAAATATCTCATTCAAACACACTTTTACTACAAAACATCACAGTATTCATACATACCATAACACTTGTATCTTTAACAAGTTTAACAATATAAAGCTATTTGTCGGTTATACAATGTAGAGCTACTCGTCTATGGTGCGTGAAGGGATCATATGAGTCAACTTCCTTTGATTATATCCATCATATGTTTGTCATGGGACCTTCATCAGGAGGAGCCTCTAGTTTAGTGCTTCGTCTTTCCTGTTGTCCTTCTAAATGTAGAGTTATTGTTATCCAAATCAGGAAAACCTAAAATACACCACAAATCACAAGTACAAGAACACAAAATATCATACAGTGAACCATAATGGATCCATGAAAGAAATTAAGCATATCTACGGGGAAAAGCAATATCTATTTTAGAAGAGTTCGCAAGTTGAAACTCAAATACCCAACTTAACTACTGATATGCTACTGCATTTGCTAAAATACGTCCAAATTTTGTAAGGACAAAGACAAGCAGCTTGACACCAGAATGTACTTGTACTCAACGATGTAATGTAAGCCTTCGGGCCTTGTATCTCAATTAATAAAAGAAGTAGCCCTTTCGTACCTGCGTTGCGATGACTCGATCTCTCTCTGTTCTACGCCCTTTATGCTAACTTGCAGGTATGCAGGTAGCTGAGGGGCCCCTTGGGGATAGAGCTTTGGAACTACGGTGCAAGCTCCTATTACCCCGATGCCGAGAGCTGGCGGCATCAACTCATTATGTCCCTGGTTATTCTTACCCCGATGTGCGGGCGGGCACATCGTTAGAGCCTTTGTGGCTCACGCAGGGATGAGTTGGAGTTGGGTGGAGATAAGTGTGTTGGTATTCGCCCGATGCTCTCACCCTCCGGTCATCGGTACTTGCTTTGGCTGTGTGGGTGAACCCCGTGGTTCCCCGAGCACTGGCATTACTTGTACTTGGGCTGCGCACTTGGGCAGGAGTTGCAAGTGGTGCGCAGATCCCCTTTGACCTTGACGCTTGAAGTTAAGGGAATTGGGATGGCCAGGAGAACTTATCTCATGAGAGTGGACACAGGCACTGCATACAAAGATACAACGGAAGGATCTGTATGTGAAGCACTGATAAGTAGCTTAAACATCCCAACTGATGTGGCATCTCCAAGCCTTTGAACAAGTACATCTATGCATACCTAAACTGTTGTGCCCTAGTTTTTTTTCTTTTGTTTTTGATTCACAAACGAGTTCATAATTATTCTGATCTTATATTAGTAAACTATGCAATATTCTGGTCATTTATATTAGCTTTGAGGAATGATGGGTAGATGCTTCCTTTTAGCTTTGTTATTTATTTTAAGTTAAGGAGGAAAAGTTTCTTTTTACATTATTTAGTTTCCCCTCTTTGTCAGTTTTCCCGTTCATTGTTGCGCTCTCGCTTTGCGCTCCCTTCCTCTCTTCTTCCTCCCTTTGCGTTCTTTTTTTGTTCATCGTTTCCTTCTCCAATGTCCAATTACTGGAGTAATCTTTTGGGGATTCCGTTCATCAGTCAGTCATCCTTCAGGTTTGTCGATTTCAAGAATTATGGTTTCATTCATAGTTGTGTTCCTCCATCCTCTTTGTGATTTTGGTTTTGAATATCTATATACTAAGTTCATTTGCACGTTGTTTCAAGTGGAAATTTGAGGAGTGAGCGATGTGAAGTCCATAGAGGTGTGCTTTTCTTCGGATGTGAGGTAGGTGGTGGATGAATTTGGTTGTGTGTGTTCACCCACGAGGGTTTCCGGTTTTTGCTTTTGTTTCCGTGTATGTTGATTGATTTATTCTCTGATTTGTGGTGAATTTGATGGGGATTTAGAATCGTGTTTTACTCTGTTAAAACCCGTGGGAAATGTTTTCAATTTTTGTATTTTGATATGAAGACTTGACATTATATCAATGGTGAATTTGGCTTTGGATTGCTCTCTCGTTCATCTTCGAATTTTACAGTTTTGCTCCGTCCGGATATGTAGGTTCGAACATGGCTTCAGACGTCTCAGATTTCCTATGTTTTGTGTCTTGTCCGGACGGGGTGCGATGATGAGTCCTGGGATTGCAGTTCGACTTGTGTCCGAACTTGCAAGCCTGGACACAAGTCCGGACACCTCGTAAGAACTTTCTCGAACTTTGTCCGAACTTGTAAGTCTGGATGTCTCTCGATTTCCATACTGGCATGCGTTCGAACTTGTGACCCGGACGTATGTCTGGACATGTGTTAATTTGCGTTCGGCATGCGTTCGGACTTGTAAGTCCGAACATATGTCTGGACACCTCTGTTTTGTGTCACGACATGTGTCTGGACTTGTAGGTTTGGACGTATGTCCGGACACACCTATGATTTTGTCTATACTTACGTTGAGCTCTGTTTTGACTTCCGTTTACGAGGTTATGATCCTCTAAGTTTGTATAATATGTTTTGACTTGTTTTAGCATGGGTTTATGTAATGGCTTTAAGAGTATGGTTTCAGCTTCTATTTTTGTTCGGCTTTCCGTGTTTTGCTAGTCTTGGTCTTGGCTTAAGACTTCTGTTTCAGCTATGATCTTTGTTTCGTTATGTTTAAAGCCTCTGTGCTTTGGTGTTTGTGCCTTGCAACACCTTCTGCTTTGAAAATGTTTAAGCCTCTATTTTGGGACCTAGTTTATTTGCATTTCGAGCCGGTTGACTGGGTCGGGTTAACTCGTAGCATGCTATATAGATGTCATTCTGTTTCTTTGGGACCGATGCGTTCTTTGGTCTCCGGGCCATTTCTGTTCTGGGGTCGACGGGCCCATTGGTCTTCAGGCCATTTCTGTGTTGTCGATGAATCTTTTGATCCTTGGGTATTTGCCCTTTTTGTATGTGTGTGTTGTGAGCTAGGGTCCCGCCTTTGTTTTGTAAAGTGGTCTGCTTTCGTCTGCTCTGCCTGTTTCTGATTTCTAATGGTCTATTGTGTGTTTTCCGTCTTCTGAAAGCTTCAGACTTCTGATATGTCTTTTGTTGCCTAAGTACCTTTTTTTACAACACTTAGCTCTGTTCTGTTTTGGACTTTTGTTTACTTTGGAAGCTTTATGTTTTGGAATTTTGATTTTGTTTTGGCTAAGCGTTTTTGTATATGTACATATATATGTTATATATAGATTTTGAGCATGTTTAGTTGATGAAATTAATCACCTGTTGAGCTGTGGTTTGCTCACCCCTATATTCCGTTTGATTTGTAGGTTCTAGCTTCTAGCTAGAGTCTTCCGCTTTAGCCTTTTGTTTTAGATTCTGATTTAGTTTTTGCCTTATGGCCTTGTATTTATTTCTGGCTTCCGCTTTGTAAGCATTTGGCTTCACTTGTAATTTGTAAGACAAGTTGTAATCTTTATTCATTAATATATGAGCATTAGTTCTGTTTTGGGATTCGTTAGTGTGTGGCCTTGCGTGTGACGGTCTCAAAACCAGGATGGTTTGGAGTCATTTCATAAACAATTAAAAGAGCCGAGTGTGAAAGTTCTTAACAAAGTAGATTCCTGTGAATTAGTTACTCATAGAAAGATAGAAAGCAAGGGTTTGTCTTTCTATAAACGTTAATGTACCAAGATAATCATTATTGGAGACTAGTATTGTAACCTGTGAAAACACACTTTTATTCACTCGTATATATTTCAATACACCCACACACTCTTTGGAGAACATGCTCTCCTTAGAGCAAACACGTAATTCAACTTAGCTTAGACAAACTAATTAAATTACCGAACACGAGACCTAAACTCTCTGAATATAATAACGGCTCTTTCTCCCTTCTAAGATCTCTCTCTCTTTATATTGCAAATATTGTGATTGTTTAACCTAATGAAGGCTATATATAAGGACTCTGAAATCTATCTAATATAATATCCTTATTAAAGATAAATATTTGAAGTGCTAAAATAATATCTTACAGAAAGATACTTTTACAATTAAACTTCTAACAACCAACTAAGGTCTTAAAACAGAAAAGATATTTCTGGTAAAGATCAAAATTGATTTGAAATAAATCCGAGGCCGATTGCACTGCGTGATTTTCGCTTGACGATTAGAACCTTGATCGGTTCAAGATTCAATCACTTGTGTCTATTACTCGTGCTCAGTATGTAACGGAGTTTGACCATTCAAAATATCTGCAATAACAGAGTGTTCATAGACAGTCTATTCTCAAATCTTAAATCTGAGAGGTGAAACTTAAATATATAGCTTCTTCCTTATATATCTTACTTCTCCCGTTAATTAATATATGTCGTTTTAGGTTTTGAATCTTGTTCAAAAATATAAGACATTCTAGCTTTTTGATATCTTTTTTTCACTTTTGACCCTACTATTCAACACAACAATAATTATTATCTAGGTAGAAAAGTAAAAAGTAGGGGTACATGTGTCATTTTTCTATTTTTCTTAATAAGTGTGCAAGTTTCTAAAATGACAGATATTGTTGAACGGATGAGTATTAGTTAATATCAGTCATAATATACCTTGGCTTTGTACTTATCTTCTTCTAAGACAACAGTGTGATTCATGGATAGGGGAGTACTGCATTAAAAACAAGTGTGAATAAAAGAAGATATCGGTAATCAAAATGATGAGTAAAAACCTTTCTCGACCACAATCGAAGTTGGCCAAACAGCTACTGCATCTAAATTCAGCAATGCCACTCATGGAGCAGTGCGGAGAGAAAAATTGATACCTGCAACAGTAATTATATGGTCCTATTTTCGAATTGCAAAAACTGGACGAAGAGTAAATTAGTAACATGTTTATCTAATCTGATCGATACTATGTTATGTGTTGGATATTAATTAATTTTTGCACAATATAGGGAAATTAAGTCATACTTAGCAGCATACCATCAATGTCATCTCTCCAAAAAGTAATTAAATGGTAGAGAAGCTATTCATCTAAATAAACAATCTTCTCCCAAGGTTACCTGCTGCTAACAGATCTTAACAAACAGAAGCACTTATCATCGTGTAAATGACGATGTCTTATTGTTGAAAGTATAAAAATGAGGAGACAACACACTCAGCCACAATAACTGAGACACAGAGAGCAGATAAGTTGAGGATCGAGTGAGCCAAATTTCATCCAGTACTATCAAAACATGAGGTTTTTCTGATGAAGGGTATGGCATTTTGGGGGGGGGGGGGGGGGGGGGGGGGGGGGCTTTTAATTGAATTTGAAGCACTTGGATGACGATCATCAAGTCTGTTAAAGGCATGCGCAATCAATTTAGAGTCATCCTAGCTAGCTCACAAGAACTGATACAAATGAATTTAGCCTGCAATTGATAAACCATTAGTTACGTTAACCATCATAACATAATTCTGAAACCCACCTAAAACTTAAAAGATTGAAATTTGGTGATATGCTTGTTATCCATCACCACCTCTGTTCTTACTTGGCTTGATGTTTCTAGGCTGCGCTAGGGGTTGGATCTGCCTTAAAAACAGAACATAAACATAGCAAAAACCACACCCTTAAAGACCACAACTTATGACATTCTCCCTCATCTACTAGTAAAAAAAATTCTATCTTCATACCTGTGAATTCTGAACTTGCAACTGTTGTTGCATGCTCATATATGCTGGTAAGCATCACTCATATTAGGGATTGTGATAAGCAAGTTAGGTTGACGATGATGACCTGGCAAACCGATTAGATGGTCGACGACGCTAGAGCTGCCTGTGGCAAAGGTGTGGTTTGTGGGTAGATCCCATTATAACCACTATAACTAGTGCTCGCACCAGTAGTTGATGGTAGGGTCCATTTTTGTTTGCAATATATAATATATTATACCTTTAATCTGATGACAAGGAGATTGAAGAAGTCTCACCGATTGCATAAGTAATGACGAACGAGAAGCAGGCTACTGTTTGTAGCAAGCTGCAGAGTCGCAAAAAATACAAGAACGCATATTAGAGTTAGAAATGAAGACGAAGAAAAATAAGTTAACAGCCTATTGGGATAATAGTGGGTCTAAGCATTCAGGTCCAATTACTTAGGCCCATATATCTTTAATTGTTCCACTTAAGTAAGTATTATCTTTTACTTACTTATTTTATCTTTCAAGATCTTCTGTTAGGATTTGTATATCTTTAGCATATATCTAAATGTATATATATACATGTAAGGCATAGGCGTGTAATCTTACTTTTACATAATGAGAAAACAAGCTTTCGCTTAATACAAACTCTCCGTTTACATACACTAAACACAAACATTAGTTAAATCCATTATGGTATCAAGAGCTTAGGGAAAGATTTCTCTGTTTTAACCATCTTCAACTATGGCCGACGATGATGGAGGCAAAAAGAAAGCAGCTGAAATTGGTAGCGTCAGCAGCAACAATGTGATCGACGTCAATGACCCGATCTACGTTCATGCCGCTGAAAATCCTGGGTTGAATCTCGTTCCAAAGTTCACCGGGATAGGTTTTCTAGGTTGGAAGACGGACATGACGACTGCCCTGAAAACAAAGAACAAGTTTGCATTTGTTACTGGCAAGATAGAAAAGCCATCAGAGAGTGATGCAGTGCGTTCTGCAGCCTGGGAAAGAGCAAACTCCCTGGTTGTTTCTTGGTTGAAGACCGCACTCGACCCAACAGTTTTGCAAGGCGTGAGGTATCTTGAAGATCCCAAAGAAATTTGGGATGCGCTTTGCAGCAGATATGAGAAGAGCAATTTGGCGGTAATACATACCTTGAAGCGGCAATTAGCAGAGGCTAAACAAGGTGAAGATTCAGTCGTGGCTTATTACAACAAACTTAAGAGGATTTGGGGAGAGATTGATTCGGCTCAACCACCGGAACGATGTAGTTGTACAGGGTGTACATGCGGGTGAATAAAGCATCAAAAAGGCCAGAGAGAACGACAAGTTGGTTCAATTTCTCATGGGTTTGAACCGAGAATTTAGCAATCAGAGGCCAGATTTTGGCTATGCAATGTCCGACATTAGAAAGAGCATTCTCTTTGATAATGCAAGAAGAGGATCAGAGAGAAAGATTTCATCAGAGAGGACGCCATGTCATTTTACAGTCATGGTGCCGGTGAAACATCGAAGAACCCTAGAAAAATTGAAGGAGACAAGAGAAGACTTACCTGCTCTTTCTGCAAGAAGACCGGCCACAGCGCCGATGATTGTTACCAGAAACGCAGATGTTCGCACTGCAAGCGAACTGGCCATCTCGCTTCGGAGTGCTATCAGCTTCATGGAAGAGACGCCATTCTAGCTCGCAAGAAGAAAGCGTATGCCAACACTGCAAAAGAGCAGGAGGAAGTCAGCGACATGGAAAAACAAGATGAAGGAGGTTTAACACAGAAACAACTTCAGCAAATTTCTGAGTTGATTCGAAGCACAGTCGCGGCGACGAAAAAGGAAAACGAATACTGCAACTTCTCCGGTAAGTATTCCCTCACTATTTGTGCTGAAAATTGTTTTTTGAGCAAAGAATTGCATAATCAAACCGGCGAAAGGTGGGTAATTGATTCGGGGGCCACTGATCATATGTCGGGAGCTAGGGTTTTGTTTCAAAATTGGAAGAACCTCAAGTGCAATCGCACTGTTGTACTACCCGACGGTAGACCTCAAGCAGTAAGTATGGTGGGAGATGTTAAAATCGGAAAGGAAATCTGGCTTAGGGACGTGCTTTATGTTCCGGATTTTATGTTTAATTTGATTTCAGTGAAGAAGATGACAGAGCAGCATAAGTGTTTCATGCTTTTTGATTCCAAGCGGTTTTTTCTTCAGGTCCCTACAACAGGGATGACTAGAAGTGTTGGGCTTAATCAAGGTGGGCTCTATATTTTGGATTCCACCGAGGCGGATCGTTGGGTAGAAGAACGGGGCAAATGCGAAGGAAGGAATTTGGGCTGCGGCAATGTTCTGGGCTGCGAGAATGGTCTGGGCTGCGAGAAAGAAAACCGAGACTTCAATACAGTAGATAGAGGTTTGATTACACGGATAAGTACGAAGGCTGAGCAAATACATGTATGCTTAGGTCATGTACCTTATCCTAAACTTGTTAAAATGGGATTAATAAAATCAGCCGATGTTCCTACTACGTTTGCTTGTGATATTTGTTACAAGGCTAGGGCTCAACGTCTTCCATTTGATAAGTCCAATCATAAAAGTACAAGAGCTTTCGAAATGTTGCATATAGATGTTTGGGGACCGTTTAGCACGGAAACTTATAATGGATATAAGTTTTTTGTGTGTATTGTTGATGACTATACTCGGACCAATTGGGCTCATCTCATCCGACAAAAGAGTGAATCTTGGAATGTTATTGTCAATTTTATCAAGATGGTAGAACGACAGTTTGAGGCTGCAGTCAAGGTAGTAAGGACAGATAATGCGAAAGAACTTGGGAATTCGAATGAGAGAAAGTAGTTTTATGCCACAGAAGGAATCATACATCAAACAACATGTGCATATACTCCTCAACAAAATGCGATAGTGGAAAGAAAACATAAATATTTGCTTGAAACTGCTAGAGCTATATTTTTCCAGTCAAATGTGCCACTTTTGTATTGGGGTGAGTGCATATTATATGCAACCTTTTTGATTAATCGGCTGCCTTCAAAGGCTTTAAATGGACAAACTCCGTTTGAAAGCCTACATGGTCAGAGACCGGAATATGAGGAGATAAAGCCTTTTGGATGCTTATGTTATAAGACTATTGTTAATCACAAAAATGGAAAGTTTCATCCAAGAGGAGAAGCATGTGTTTATTTGGGAATTGATCCAAGGAAAAAGGGATGGAAAGTTTTGAGTCTTACTGGTCAGAAAATTGAAGTCAGCCGTGATATCAAATTCCATGTTGATATATTTCCTTTTCAACAAGATATTGAAGTCTACAGAGCCACAGTTCACCACGGTGACATTCATGTAACCGACCCAACACCTGTTCTTTTCGAGGATGATGGGATACCCGCTAATGCCACACGTGAATTCATCACGACCGTACAACATGATAGCGAAGATTCTTCCATCTCTAGTCCAGCAGAAGTCCCGACAGTATCACATGATAGTGTTTCTCATGGTCTACGTCGTTCCAGTAGAGAGACTCATAGACCAGATTATCTTAATGACTATGTTTGTCACACTGCTTTTCAGGATGTCCTGGATGAGAGGGTATATGGAAGCAAAGGTCAACACTCTGGTTTTATATCCGATTGTGCAAGTTTAACTGACATCAAGCCTTGTACTTCTATTGCTCTCTTGACCACCGATCATAATACTGAAATTATGAACATGTGTGAACCCAACGATTACAAGGAAGCGGTTCTTCATGAACATTGGCAAAAGGCCATGCAAGATGAATTAAAGGCACTGGAAGAAAATGACACGTGGGAAGTAGTAGATTTGCCAAAAGGAAAGAAAGTTGTTGGTTGCAAATGGGTTTACAAGATCAAACTGAAGTCCGACGGATCTTTGGAGCGCTACAAGGCAAGATTAGTAGCAAAAGCTTTACACAACGTCATGGGTTGGATTATACAGAGACCTTTTCACCCGTGGTGAAGCTAACCACGATACGTGCTCTTATAGTAGTCGCTCTTCACAGAGGTTGGGTGATCAATCAACTCGACGTTAACAATGCTTTTTTGCATGGCACTCTTGATGAGGAAGTTTACATGAGGGTACCTCATGGGCTTGAAGTTGTTGGTCGGAACAAAGCTTGTCGATTAAAGAAATCCTTGTATGGACTTAAGCAAGCTTCCCGACAATGGTTCTCTAAGCTTGCTCAGTTCCTCAAGACTCTTGCTTTCACACAGTCGAAGAATGACTATTCCCTTTTTTATAAGGGTACCAGGAGTGAGATGATTTTTGTTGCAGTATATGTGGATGATATGCTTGTCGTAGGGGCGAACCAGCAGAGTGTAGATGCCATCAAACAGGCCTTGCATCTAAATTTTAAGATAAAATATTTGGGTGCGCTGCATTACTTCCTTGGAATTGAATTCATACACACATACAATGGATACATTCTATCCCAACGGAAGTTTTGTAAAGATTTAGTCGAGGAATATGATTGTCAACATGCTAGAACCACACAAGGGCCAATGATAATGGGAACACAACTTCTCCTCAACGATGGTACAAGTCTTGAAGATCCCACTGTTTACCGCCGACTAGTTGGAAAGTTGAATTATTTATCTAACACCCGACCAGATATTAGCTTCACAGTTCAGGTGCTGAGTCAATTCATGCAAAACCCAACTGATACTCACATGCAAGCAGCACTTCATACACTATGCTATATTAAAGGAACTATGACTTATGGGATAATACTTAATAAGAAGCAGGAAGGGAAGTTAGATCTTCTAGCATATTGTGATTCAGATTGGGCTGCATGCCCTAACACACGGAAGTCAGTGTCTGGCTACTATATTTTCCTGGGTAACAGTCCTATTTCATGGAAGACTAAGATCAAGGATCAGTTTCTCTCTCTAGCGTAGAAGCTGAATATCATTCTCTACGGCGAGTCACAGCAGAACTCACCTGGTTAACACGACTCCTTCATGAACTTGGAGTCACCAACATCACTCCAGTACCAGTCAAGTGTGACAATCAGTCAGCAATTCACATTGCTCGAAATCCTGTTCTACATGAAAGGACTAAACATATCGAGATAGATTGTCATTTTGTTCGTGAACAAATACAGCAAGGTTTGGTTGATATAGTTTACACACACACCTCAACTCAGTTGGCAGACATGATGACTAAAGTCCTTCCGGGCACCAGATACAGAGATCAAATTCAACAAATGGGGATGACCAACCATAGTCTCACAAGCCTAGGTAATCTTGCTTACCTACGGCTTGAGGGGGGGTATTGGGATAATAGTGGGCCTAAGCATTCAGGTCCAATTACTTAGGCCCATATATCTTTAATTGTTCCACTTAAGTAAGTATTATCTTTTACTTACTTATTTTATCTTTCAAGATCTTCTGTTAGGATTTGTATATCTTTAGCATATATCTAAATGTATATATATACATGTAAGACATAGGCGTGTAATCTTACTTTTACATAATGAGAAACACAAGCTTTTGCTTAATACAAACTCTCCGTTTACATACACTAAACACAAACATTAGTTAAATCCATTACAGCCTCAAATCAGTTTTAGTTCAACAACCCTAAATCTTATGTTAATCCTTCAATTATAATCAGGGATGGTATGAAAGAAATCCTACCGATGGAAAACTCGAGCAAAAGGGAGGTCTCACCTACAAAAACCAACCATTGTGCTATGATTAGAGTTGAATGAATCGACAAGACGATAGTGGAAAAATAAATGAAACAACATATTTGTTCTTGTAAACTAGATTTCACCATAGGGTGCAGACGTAATAAATTCATGTCATAGGTGAAACATCCTCTTTGACTAATAGATCTACTACGTACCTCCTAGGGTGGAAGGGGAAGAAGTGGTGGCTGAAGTATTTTACTGAGAGAAAGCTATAAGGAAAATATGGGGAAGATGGGGGATATAACGCAGGGAGAAAGGAGAGTAACAAAGTCTCATGATATGGTTTCGTTTTCTATAAAGTTTTAGTACTACAACAAAGTGAGAGAAAAGAGAGGTGAGCGAGATTCCAAGACAAGACCTCTTGTACAACTTTTTAAGCTGTTCCATGACTTTCTTTTCCCGGTCACTTATTAACAACTAAATTCATAATATACCCCCTTTTTCTTTCATAATTCACAATATACCCCTGTTGGTTTTTGTAATTCAACTTTAAACATGTTTAAATGTTGTCCAAAATTGATGAAACTTTACATGGACGATGCTAAAGTGTTATATTTTGATCCAATATCAAATTTGAAGTTTTTAAGCTCATTGGGTCCCACAGGTCACATGCGAGCTTAAAAATGTTCAAATTTGATATTGGACCAAAATATAACACTTAGCATCGCCCATGTAAAGTTTCATCAATTTTGGACAACATTTAAGCATGTTTAAAGTTGAATTACAAAAACCAACAGGGGTATATTGTGAATTACAAAAGAAAAAAAGGGTATATTGTGAATTTTCCCTTATTTTAAAACAATTACCTTATACCATCTTTTAATACATAGTACCTCATATTCATACCAATAACAACCAAAATTATTACCAGTCATCTTTAACCAGTAGTCATTGATATAATTTGTAGTAGTGTCGGTCGAGAATGAGAAATGCGTTTTCGTTTCCCGTTTTAGTTCACTCAATTCACTATTGTAAGTGAGTTGTCCAGACTTATGGTCAGACACGGCTAAGATGTGTCCACACGAGTCTTGTCTGGGCTTGTCTCACCTGAATGTATGCCCGGATGGTTGTAGCAATCGAATTACTAACTCTTGGGGGTTGTCCAGACATTCATGTCCAAATGTATGTCCAGAAGCGGCTAAATTTTGCTTCGGCCCCTAGAATTATGCTTTCTTGGACCCCCAGAACTTGCTCTTAGCTTCTGTCCGGACATAACAAAGTGTAACTTCTTCATTTCAGCTTCGATTTTCTCTATGTTTGTTATATTGTAAACCTTGAACAATGAAGACTTCGTATAGGCACTAGAATAGCTCTTTTGCCCCATTAAACCATGATCCATTGATATTTTCCCTAAATTGCACCAAAATATTTAGATTCACAATCAATAACACAATACTCTATAAAGTGGTGAAAATAGGTTATGAACCAAGTGAAATGCAGGTGAATATATACCTTATAATTGCATATTTTCACAACTTACCACACATTCACCGAAAAAGTCCCTCCCCCATACTTGGATTGAACAATGTCCTCATTGTTCAGTAGATAATCCGGGGAAGGATTTAGAAGACCTTTTCGGGAAGTAAACCAGGGAGAGAACATAAAGCACTCAAACAAACATTAAAGCACAGAAGGAGTCCCCAGTTACAAATTATAGTAGAAATGAAATGAAGGAAAAGAGCAAGAGAAACAAAATGAAACTAGTACTCCTCTGATAGTGGTGTTGTTTCCTCTTAGAGAACCGTCCCACACTTGAGGTGTAGCCTCACAGTAGCGTAGCTTGGTTGCAGTGTAGACATGAAATTGCATCTCCATAGGACACTAGAAGCAACCAACTACAAACGGGGTTAAGAGTTAGCAAAAACAAAACTCAAAGGAGAACTTAAAGTAAAAGCAAAATGAAAGAAATTTTATCTATGTTGCCTCCGAGGAAGCTGCCCATCTTTAAGGTCTGTGGCTAGACCATACCACTATAAATTCATCCGGGATCAAATATGAACATTGAAGTTGGCTTCAACGGGTGGGTTGGGTGGGCACTTGGTCTTAAAATGCGTGATGCGCTCTGATGCGATTAGGCTCCAAAAGCGATGCGTGATGTGTGAGGCGTCGATGCGAGTGCATCCCGTTTGTGATGCGATGTTTACTAAAAAATCACAGCTAAATTTTTGTAGACAACATTTTATACATATGAAGGAATATTTGACACAATGGAATAAAAACTTCCAAACACAAGTCTAAAGTAATGAAGTGTCAAAGTATTTAATCCAAACAACATAAAAGAACAAAAACATCCAAACACAAGTCTAAAGTAGTCAATCCAAACAAGAGAATAATACCTTTTAAAGATAACAAACTTCAGATTAGGCTACATTTAGATATTATCACATGAATCTGTTGGATGTCATCAATACAAGATCAACTAGATCATCTTCAACATTAGAAGCACCAATATCCTCTTCAAGTACTTCCCTCTCCTCAACACTCAAGTTCGTCCAAGTAGAAGTAGATGAAAAAGAAACATTTTTTCCTCTAGAACTTGAAGGATTTTCTCTTCCCCTCCTTATTGATATAGTTTTTTTAGGGAAAATTCACAATATACCCCTGTTTTCTTTCGTAATTCACAATATACCCCTGTGATTTTCGTAATTCAACATTAAACATACTTAAATGTTGTCCAAAATTGATGAAACTTTACAGAGATGATACTAAAGTGTTATATTTTGGTCCAATATCAAATTTGAAGTTTTTTAAGCTCACTTGTGACCCGTGGGACCCAATGAACATGTGACTGCTCATTGGGTCCCACAAGTCACATGTGAGCTTAAAAAACTTCAAATTTGATATTGGACCAAAATATAACACTTTAGCATCGTCCATGTAAAGTTTCATCAATTTTGGACAACATTTAAGCATGTTTAAAGTTGAATTACTAAAACCACAGGGGTATATTGTGAATTACGAAAGAAAATAGGGGTATCTCATGAATTGTCCCTTTTTTTATATTGGATCATTAACCCCTATGAGTCTCATAATCGTCTCATATCATCAATTGTACACAAGAAATATATCAAGCATACCCACAAGGCTCATTCAAGCTGTAAGGTCATTTATGATGTTCTTGTGTTTTATATTGCTCTAAACCTAGCAATAAGTGCATATGGTCAAGCTAGGTTAATATATGAGCATGTAGGAACAAATAGGAATAAAAACAGACTTCAAACAAAGAAGTTATGGCAAAAACAAGCTTACACAAGCTCAGGGCGCATCGGATCGCATCAGGGCCGCATCGGACCGCATCCTCGCATCGGACCGCATCAGACCATATTGGGCTCGCATCTTGAATAATCTCACATCGCTGCCATGGATGCGACCTATGCCTCGTATCGCCTCAAAAATGCATTATGTGCGCATAATGCGCGCCTCTTAAAACCAAGAGTGGGCATCATATATCGGTAACAAACGACTTAGAACAAAAGGAAATGTTACCACAACACTGACAATTTGACAATGTAAACTCCATCTATCTTGCTTTCGGCGGAGGTGTTGAGGTTGCTGATACTTGGCGTGAGGATCAAAATGTGGTGGAGCCTCCTCTTCATATTTAAGGATTAAGGCATTCTTAACTTTATTGAGCAGAGAAGGGAGAACTCGGGGTGGACTTTATCTTCAAACTCTAGTTCAAGATCAAACGAAAATTCGGCCTCCACTTTCGCTTCCATCTTACATCATTTGTGCACTGGTGGTGATGGCCTGATCCTCCAGGTGAAGATCAAAGGGCGATGGATCCTCCTCATCAGTTTTGAGGATGTGGACATCCTCATCTTCTGGGTGTGGCTCATAGGAACGACCTTGGTGAAAATCAACTTTAGAGGGGGGTATGGGCTTCTTGAAGTTGATGGGTGCATTCTTCTCTAAGGACTTAGAGGGAGTTGATGACTCCTCCTTCTAAAAAAATTCCTCAATGTCTTGATAAAGCGCAGAGGGAGAGCCTCTGTGATAATCAACTTTAGAGGGAGAAAAAGGGGTCCCTGAAGTCGATGGGGTGTTGTCCTCTGATGACTCGTCTTCAAACTCGAGCAGGTGGTGAAGTGGCGGTGAACTCTCTAGCTTAAACAAGAAAGGAGAAGGAGTGGCACAAATCCTCAGTAGGCTGCTCTTCCTCATGAACAGCTTCATTCTGTTGTTGCTCTAAGCTCTAGCTTAGCTAGAGTCTGTGTATTGATTTTCAGTTGGTTCAAGTTGAAGGTTTCTTGTCCAGCGTTGAATTTCAGTTGTTAGGAAGTCTCTGCATTGGTCACTGAGATAAACTCTGCCATGAGATCCACCAAACTAGCGGTTGCAACCGGACATTGAGAACTCTCGTGGTCTCATCCATATTCTTCACACACAATCCATGGGTTGGTGACGTGCTCAACAATTTTGGCTGTGAGGATGAGATAAAATCTCCGACGATAGCCTTCAATCTGGAGATTGAAGATTTACAATGAGAACTCTTTTGTTATTCTCTACATACTTGACACACCACCCATAGATTGTAGTTCTTTGCGTCATAAGGATATCCATACCAACCTCCTGCTTGATTGTAGTGGCCAGCCATCACGTTAAAGTAACTAAAAATAAAAGAAAAAGAATTACACACAAAGGGGCAAATAAGAAAAATAAATGATAAGTACAATAAATAAATTGATAATGAGCAAGATAGTTGGACGGAAGTCCCTAGCAACGATGTCAACAACCTATTGTGTAAAATATATAAATACGCTTTGTAAACAATGTACAAGTGTACCCAATTGAAGTAGTACAAGTGTCATATCCACAAGCACTTCGAAACTATCTAGCTTCTTACCAGTTTGATAATGTACAAACAAATATATACAAAACGATAAGTGTAGTAAAGTGGGGGGTTTTGTTTGTTTTATGGTATAAGTGGAAATGAAATACAACAATAAAACTAAAATGACTAACTAAGATAGGTGTACCCTGTGATGATTGTATCCACCTAAATTCACCCAAACATGCGCTTAATCCCAATTCACTCTTAAAGCTAAAATAATGATCCTTCAAATCATGAATGAATCAAATATTACTTAGATAACTACACCTTCTAATTATGTTGGACTCAAATAACTAAATAGCATTAATTTTAAGCTCATAACAATAGCCCTAAATTTCACTAACTAATCAAGCTAGAAAAATCTAGGGTTTCTCACTCTCTTGATCAAAATCCATAACTCAGAATTATGTGTTTGTAGGAACCACCAAAAATACCTTAGGATATCAATATAAAGCTATCAATAAGATATAGAGAGAGGAAACAAATATATTAAGTATAACAATATACTACAAGCATGTTTGAGGATTTAAGGTTAAACCCCCACCCTAAGGTACAAGGAGGATATTCTTCCATTAAAGCATAAATAAGAGAGAGAGAGAAAGAGGATAAAGAGAGAGAAAGAAATAGATATGAGAGAGGTCGAAAAAGAGCTTCAATGTCTTTAATAGTGGTGAAGTTTCTTCACTTCTTCTCGTCCTTCTAGCCCTAAAATGATCTTTTTCCCTCTCTTTCCTCTTCTATTCTTGGCCCTCCAAAGTTGGTCAAGTAAAAACTCCTAGACTTGGCTTTTAAAACCCGACTTCTGGACAAATTTTCTGTCCAACCGACCCACTGAGGTGGCCCCGTGGGTCCTTCACTTCTGGGTGTGAAACACCCCTAAACAGTTAAGTACTTAAAAATCATAAACTGACATGTTGTTTTAATTAGCGTTAGGGCCGTAACGAACGTCAACCAGGACCCCGTATGTGAGACAACTATTGCTTCTGAATAAGGTATGGATATGTGTGGTCCGTATGTTGCCGTGTTACACGGCTTGTGTGCTGTGTGCCTTGTTTGACAATGACCATAAGACTAAAGCATGAAATTGGATTGCTTGTTGCGACTTGCTTATATGCTTGTTATATATCATTGTTGCATATTACTTGCACGCACACAGTAGTTTAGTCCCTTCTCGTTTATGGAACTTTGAGGTGGAACATGACAACGACATAAACAAAACAAGAAACTCTATAAAGAGAAACTCCTCTCTAACCATAGAGGACTTACAATGACACCCGCTACGGTGTCTATCTATTAATGATAATGATGAGTAAATACCAACTGGTGAAACATGAGAATAACCCAGGAAGACAACATCTTGGGCCGCGCGGTATGGATGCTCGGGAGTTGGTATCTGCATCAGATCCTTCGACCGTCTATGGTGGAACATATTCTGGGGTCCCTGGGTGACCCCGCTTTCTCAGCACATCCCGAGGTCTAGAGGTGACCTCGCTTTCTCGACCCTTGGCGTTGGGAATGGGGAATTGGCAATTGGTGGAGAGTCTAGAGGTGACTCCGCTTTCTCGACGTATGACGCCGGGAATGGAGGAATTAGCTATAGAGGAGACATCCTCCAACGTGCGGTGATAAGAGAATTCACAAATAACCCTTAAAGAAACAAGGAAAGATTGGCACCTACATGATATGGTCACGGGATCTAAACTATATCCCCAGACCTGGTGCAAGGAAAGAGAAAGAAAATACACATTTTGGGAACAAGAGAAAAGAAATGAAAACACACAACGCTCGAATGATCCCATAGTGAGGATCATGGGTATAACATACCTACGCACACGTTTTATTATTTACATGATTGCTGTTGCTATACTAGCAGCTTGTTGTACTTGGTTGCGTGTTTGATGTTGCTATGATGCCAGCATGTTATGCTTGGTTGCTTGTTGCTAATGCTTTGCTACCTTTAAGTGTGTATGATATCATGATGTATTGTGGTGTGCTTTACTGCTTTATTATAGCATGTAAATTGGACTTAATAATCGACCAAGTAGTCGTGTAGCCCGGCAACATACGGGCTAGACATATTCATACTCAACGTAGTTTGCTGAGTCCTTTACAACCCAATTTTTACAGGTATTGAGCCGGATGATAACTGAGCGTAGGCGGGATGGATACCATGGTGGTAGTCCATCTGGGCTTAACTTTGAGTTTGAGCAGCATGTTTAATGTATGGATTGTTACTAAACCCGGGATGTACTTTTCGGTTTATGATTTAGTAACTATGTTGTAGACACTCGGTACTCGGGTTCGTGTGTAATGTTCGTACTGCAGTTTGGTTAAGGTTTATGTAACACCCCTCTTCATAATCACGTAATAATCTCTCATGAAGCAATAAATAAAACGTCTTACATCGGAAGAATTAATATCAATACAATACTCACTCGGGTGTCACCGGCCATTACTCGCCCATGCGAGCAACGAAGCCAAACTACATCCAACTTCCAACATAAATAAACTGCTAACCACCGTGATAACGAGAAAACTCCTATACATCATACTAAGTCCATAACCATAAACGTCGACAAGTGAGCGTCTACCCAAATCCCAAATATACATAACCTTACCATAATACATTTCACCATCTTCATTGCTATACAAATAAATCCCCTGTGCGGTAATCAAATAAACTCTAACTACCCTGTTCCCGCACTTCGGCTTCGGTGATAATCAACAACCTGCATATGGTGTAGTATCAGCGATAGACGCTGAGTATGCCGGGCCTGGACCCTAATGATCACTTAGTCATTTTAACCATCTTATTATTTAGATTGGTTTCATGCTATTCCATTTACAGTTATAAACAACACTGTAATATACATGTATAATATACATAATCATCCATCCAAATATTCATAAACACTTAACCATCCATCCAATCCAAACATTCACTTAATATCTCAACCACAATTGTATATCGAACGTATCGAAATAACCACAGTATAATGTACAATGTACAGTCGCCGTAGCGTACAGTTTCCATAGTTAATAATGTACAATGTACATTCGCCGTAGCGTATAGTTTCCTTAGTTAATTTACCTTGGCCTTGTAGGCCCCATCCAAACCATGTTTAATTAATACCAGTTGGGCGTCATGTTAAGACAACCATGTAACCTCACCATGGACAGTAGTCCTCCCGTACACACAAAGGTGCTCATTTCGCCAGAGGTCCGGAGGCCCCTGACTATTCTCTTATGTCTTGTAAGACGTCCGTATAAAAGCCGTAGCTACCTGACCCACGATCCAATTAGGGCTCGTATGGGTATAACCTGGAGCGGAATCCAATCGGAAACCCCTCAGTGATCACAAATGCGCAACCAGATAGTTCGTAAACTATACTGGATTCCTCACCTCAACTCACACCATCTCTCTCTCATAATGTTTAAGATCTGCTCTTAGTCTTATGGAGAATACAATTTATTACCTGGCTGTCCAATGGGTCTCACGCATACCTAGAAGTAATCTAGGTTATATTCATGTTCGAGATCCATGCCTAGAGACCGACAATGTCGTGACTCATACCTAAGTATTTTACTTAGGTTGCCATATACTTAATATTAATACTATGGTATTATATCAAGTAACCGTCTTGTCATCACAATAACGTATATGTATGTTTATATAAGTCGATCTATAGTCGACGTAGTGTTAGTCCCGTGGGACGCTCGTGCATAAATAATTAATGCAGTAGCACACAATCACATACATGTATCCAAAACACTTAACACACAAGTGATATCAACCAAATCCCAGCCCAAGGAAATCCTTAGGACAACTCGGATCAAACCCCTTTACATACCGTTCACCAAGACCTAGGATGCGCAGTGTAGACCACTAGCTCGTCAAGCGTCCTCGTCCGAAGTATGATCTAAACGGTAATAAACTATAAGTCAGTCTCCATGACTAACTACATCCGGTATTTCCGAATAACAAGCAACCCCGACAGTTCATCCCCATTTTCTACAGTTGTCTGTTACGGGTTTCTCTAAAACAGTCGGCTTTGTTACTAAAACTCGAATGTCAAAACATTTTGACTGTTAAGTTTAATTCCTTATATTTCTTTAATCTTACCATTAATTTTAGGTATATAACCTATAGTTGGATGTATGCATGCATGCTTATATTATATTGTATTATTTTCCACCATCCATTATATTACTTGTATTATATAATCCATTATCTTTAGCAAATTATATTTGCATTCGAAACTCATAACTTATAGTTTGTAACTATTTTTTTTAATAACCACCACCATTATATTATATGGTTTCTAACCATAATATATATATATATATATATATCCATCCTTAAATACATTTTTCTTGTATATGTATATATTTACCACGTAGGTAACTTTCATGAGTTATAAAACTCTTATATCATATGTTACACTTTATCATCTTATATTAGATGATTATTCCCATTAGTTGTATTATATTATACAACTTATATTAAGATTATTATCCTAATATTATGTAACAATTTATGTTGTAATTTTACAACTCCTAAGGTTTATTCAATAAATACCTTAGTTAATAAATCTCATTTATTTATAGTTTGTCACATTATTTAATGTGAATATCCTTACTTATATTAATTCCATCTAAACCATATAATTGTTATAACATTTATAACATTATAGACCTTAGTCTAAAATTCATTTCCAACCTTTAATATTTCGGTACAACCCTTGAATTTATTTAAATTCTATTTTGACCACATAACATTATGTAATGTTATACCATATACTATTATCATATAATATGATATTTTTATTTCCTTTAACTTATAACCTATAGTTTTTATACAAAACTATTATATATGCCGCATAGGCACATATATTAAACCTTATTCTTTTTCCATATCCATAGTTTCCTTATTTACAAAATCACCCCATTATTATACCATGTTATATATACCATTTAATATAACATTTTAAACTTATAAAAGGGGTATAACCTATGGTTATTTTTTGTAAAATCCGAACAGACCCATAACTGTTCTATAATTGCCATTTGGCCCTATTTATAACATATAGTTTTATAATATCATTAAAACTATATATTATACACATATCTTAATAAATACTCTTATATAATTCTAAAAATCACCAAATTTCACCAAAGGGTTATAATTACCTTTACTAACCCATATATAATCGGTATTTGCTATACCACCATATATTTCTCCAAAGTGTCATAATGACATAATAACTATATATTATACATATATAGTTTATCTTAATTCCAAAATCAACCCAATAAATTCCTAAAAATTCCTAATAGCCCATGGGTGTTTATAATACCATTATACACCCTTTATTTTCGGTAATAACATATTCACCACATATGTTATAAAAATATTACCATAAGATACTTATCTTTATTATAAAACCTTAAATAAGTTATTTAACTTATCTAATTTGGTCAAAACCTACCATATGGTCAAGGTTGACCACCTTAATATTTCCTTGACCACCAAACTCCTTATATTACGGTTTTATACCATATTTTATAGAAATCACCATTTAACCCCAAAACTTTATATAATCTTATAATTTTATTTAAACTCCTTTAAACCTCTAAATTTCGGCCTTATTAATATATAGCCCCCAAATTTAATTTAATTACATCTAATACCCCATTTCTTTGCGGTAATGCATTTTCACCACTTAAACTTAATTAAAAGCTTATAATGCATAAATAAAATGGCCTAAAGTACATGGCCTTATTACAAACATTAGCTTATAAAATAAATTACACATAAATGCCCAAAAGTACTATAAGCTCTCGGCCCTTACATATATTTTTCCTTATTTTCCAATTTTCCACATAATGTCTTAAATTTGACAATTTTGCTAATTAATTAGTTATAAAATTTATTAAACCATTCCTTAATCACCTAAGGTCAAAATAAGACCTTAATAAACTTGTTCACTCACGGCATATATGTATACATATGTATAACCACATATTAATATACCAAGTGTAAGTTTTAGTGATTTATACCTTGTTTTTGCCTAGATAAGGCCTTGTTTGGCCACGGCCTGCATAGGATAAAGTTTCCACAGCATCATTTACATGTTTTTACACAGAAATTAAGGCATGATTAGTCTCCAAGCAAGATCTAACCATAAGAAGTGTTTAATGTAATTTTCAAGGTATAATTTACCTTAGAATACCAAGGCAAGCAAGGATGCTCCACGGCCTGTTTTTACAGTAGCTAAAGAGTGTTAAAAGAGCTACTAAAACCAAGCTTTAAACTGGTATAACTCAGATTAGAAGATGGCTAATTTTTACCTTGTTTAAAGTGCCTAAAATGGTGTTTTTGGCTTGGATCTGGCTATACCTTGAAGATCTTGATATACCAACTGAATAAGTATGTTAAGATGAAGATAATAAGGCTAGGAACAAAGTTTCACAGACGAATTTGAAGGGAATCAAAAGATATGTGCTTAAAGCACATTTTTATACCTTAAGAACAAGATTAGCTTTCTCCACCTTATTCCCTTGTTAATGCTGAGATACACCCTCCATTTAACCTCCAAAACAACCTAAGAACATTTATGGAAATGGTTGATTCTTTGCTCCATTGAAAGAGGTAAGAATTGTGAAGAAAATGAACATTTAAGAGCTTAATAAGCTTACCAATGGCGATTGTTGTTCTCTTCTGAGTTTGGCTGTGTTCTTACGTAAATGGATAAGCAAAGAGAGGTAAGGAGCTGCTGGTGTCGGCAGGCAAGAAGGCAAGTGAAGAAAGGTGAGCTAAATTGCCTTATAAGTTAAGTAATGTTATTTTAATCTTACTTTAGTGTATAGTATTTGATGACTCATTAGATTGCTGTATAATTGAGTGAAGATTGATAACTGAGTGGGCATGCCAGCTGGTTGAGGTCGGCAGCTTAAGGAATGGTCAATGGGTGACCTTTGACCATAGTTTAAATTAAGTTAAGTAATTAGGTGTTATTTTTGGGTACTATTCATACTAAATTGCCAATTTTGATTTTATTTTTAAACTTTGATTTAGACTTTAAAATATAGTCTATCATGTCACATTAATATTATAAATGATATACTCCAGTCTTTAAAATAACAAAAAGTCATTATCTTACAGCTCATACACAAAAAACGTGCTTTAAGGTGTTTTAGTGCACATTTTGTGTCACAGGGTGTTTCTGAGCTATGTTTTCTTTGAGAACAGTTTTGTTGTGTTTCTTACATGATATTTGATCATGGAATCCAATTTTATATCATTTAGAGGTCATTAGGCCTTTAAGGTATTCTTAGAGCACATTTTTGCCCTACTTGACCTTGAAGCATGAAAATGCTTGTTCTTTGTGTTGGAGTGTTGTCCAACAATTGTAATATTTTTAGTAATGTGTTAATAAGCTTAGGACAAATTTTTAGGTCCTAAGTAGTTCATTTGGGTATTTATTTACCCTATACAGTCAAAGGGTGCAGTATGCTGCTTTGTGTTGACCACTGTTGTTCTCAGTTGACTTTTAAGGCATGTTTAGGCCTTAATCAATGTGATTAGATGTTTAATCCATGTTTTATTAGTTTGGGGTATTTCAGTTTATGTTCCAGTCATGCAGACCGTAAGTTGGTGTTGGTAATTAGGTTTGTCAACCACGTGGGTGGTTGGCGTCTGTAGCACCCGGATGGAGTTTTGAACCGCTGCATAGATAACTCGTGATAGCATTAGGCGCGTCGTTTGATTGTTGGTCATTATTCCGGGGGTGTTACAAGGTAAAAAAGCATGCGCGACTTAAGCCCGACCAACCCAATCGGTCCTGTGGGTTGGTTGGAGGTGAAGAGGTCTTTGGCCCCAAGAACACCCGACCGACCCATTGGATCAGTTTGAAGTTGAATGGAAATAGCGGCTTCCGGTACTGCCTAGAGCATTCTACCGACCCAATGGGTCGGCCCTGTGGAAAGGTCGGTCTCTACAACATTGCTTTTGCTATATTTTCTTCATTTTAGCTCTGATTTGAGATCAGTTTGCTCCCACGAGTTGCTCTTATTGTCTACTTTGCTCCTATATAAGATATTCCTCACGTTTGAACAATAAATGTGCAAGAATACCAATAAAACACAAAACTAGAGAAAAACAAGCTAAAGTGTAGAAATAAGCATGATAGACATTGGTAAAGCATAAATCAATGATAAAGCACATGAAATATTCCCCTAAAACATGATTATTTATTCATTCATCGGTAATCTATGGGTTAGAGTGTAACCCACAGATTGGTGGTACGTTAACTTCTTTGGGGTGTGGTGATTAACAACTTAAGTACGATGATCAACAATAATAAATAAGACACAAGGGTTTACGAGGTTCAATTTTGAATGATCAAGTTCACGTTGGGTTGACAGTGATTCTTAGGATCTATTTCTCCCATTTCACTCACGGGTTTGGGTCGGGTTCGGATTCAGATGACGAGTTGGGTTCAGGTGAAGCGGGTGGAAACGGGTGACGGGTGGGGGTGAAGCTTCACCCGACCCGAATCCGACCCTTAACCAGTCCTATTGTTGCTTGGTTTTTAAAGTCTTCATGCAAGTTTTTCTTTTGAAAGGAGGTGTGAAAATATTAATGGAAAATTCACAAGATATCATTAAAAGTTTGCTAATTCACAAAACCACAATTTTTTTAAAAGCTTTGTGATACCACAACAATAATTTTATTTCACCAGATACCACTAATTACAAGCCCCAAACTTTTTAAAACCAAAATATCCCTACTTGTTGATAAACATATATAGTTCACGTTATACCACATAAAAAATTTTAATTCAGAAGATACAAGAAAAGTTAATAAAATATATAAAAAACAATGAAAAAATAAAAATTGAACTTTATAATATACTGGTTTAAATTGTATAAAATAAAAAACCATATACATAGTTATAAAACTTTTAAAAATATAAACAATATAAAAATTCTTATAAATTATATAGAAGCTAAATTTTTTTACTAAAAAAATAATTAAGAGAATGGTAATTTAATTTTTAATAATATTACTTTATATATTCTAAATAAAAACAAAATAATATCAAAAAAGTAGCTAGTAAAAATATAAAGTTCTTAATAAATTGGTTAAAATTGTATAAATTTATAAAACAATATATATAATAATAGTAAAATCTCTAAAAATATGAAGAATTATAAAAAATATAATATATTGAAGAAGCCACAAATTTGATTAAAACTACTCAAAAATAGTAAAGGCAAGGATAATTCAATATTTTTAATCTTACTTTATATAAATTCGAATTTTTAATAATATTATTTTATTTAGATACATAAAATAATATTAAAGAATTAAATTATCATTCTCTTAACTATCTTTTATGGTGTGTTTATTTTTTTAAGTTTTAACCAATATATTAATAAATGAAAATTTTATTTTTTACTATTTTAATATATTTTATTGATTTTTGGTATCTTATGAATAAAAAATATTATGTGGTATAATGTGGACTATGTTTGTTCACAAATAAGGACATTTTGGTCTTAAAAGATTTAAGCTTAGTAATTAGTGGTATATTATGAATTAAAATTATTTTTTGCGGTATCAGAAACTTTTTTAATAATTGTGGTATTTTGTGAATTAACAAACTTTCTGTTGGTATCCGGTGAATTTTCCCAAATATTAAATATTTGAACATAAAAGATCAAGAGTAAAATTGTTTATTTTTATTATGTATTTGTTTTACCGTAATATTTTTAAGTGGTATTTTGTTCCATTTAGGCCCTATTTTTTTATGGGTATGAAAATGAGTTTCTCTTATTAGTTCATTTTTTGTTTATGCATCACATACATCAATCGTCATATCAATTTTGCACTTTTCTCTTAGCTAATTTGTCACTCTACATTTTCTAACTTCCGCTGACAATTGATAGGAGTTATAGTTTTAACCTTATAAAAGGTTCAGAAACTATCAAAGGACTGTAACTTTTTTTAATACTATAAGTACCAAAAACATAATTGAAAAATAACAAAAAAATAAACATATTCTAGAAACTTCCATCTAAAAAGACAAAAACATTTTTAAAGGTTTGTCCAATATATTCGATTTAACTCAACATTTAAATTATCAGATTATTATTCTCTCCATTTTAACTATTTTTTCTTTGTTTTGGTTTTGATGTATCTATATGCTATTTGTAAAATAAATAAACTTAAAAAGTTACATTTTAGATTATGTTTTTCATCTTATAAGAAAGTTATATAATTATAAATTGATAAATTAACTTAGTATTTACATTACTTCCTTCTCATTTTGTTTGTATGCTTTACTTTTAACATATGTTTTTTTAATGAAGTGTAAACATAATAATTACTATTATAATTCATTTAAAGTTATATTTTTTAATATAATTATTATTATTTGTAAATATTTATAAAAATAAGTAAAACAATTTTTAAGACAATTAACATTTTAAGCCTTTTAAAACAAAAAAACCTTATTTTTCCAACAAAAAAGTCACAATGTAATATATCTTAAAATAAAAAATTTGTAGAAATCAAAATTGTCAAATAATAAACACAAAAAGATATATTACATACTTATATAAAAAATTAACAAACCCAAAAAACACAAATATTATAGTATTTTGCATTATCATAAAATCACAATGCTCTTCTATTTACTTGATTTGAATATTTAATATATAAAATTAAGATGGTTATAAATCTATGTTTTATTATAGATTCTTTATTCTGTAAATTAACTTATAGCATTACTTTATCTTATGTGTTTGTTATGGAATGAAAAAGGTGTAAAAAATAAATAAATGTGAGACTAGAGTGTAACATTAGAATCAATAAATGGAGAAGAGTTACATACTCTTCCCATTCTCATGAAGGGGGAGGAGCTCCCAATGGGTGCAGTGTAGGTGGGAAAAGAGAAAATTCGATACCGTCATGAATGGTGGCATGTTTGAGGAGGTATGGTATTTTTACAAGTCTTTATCTGCATGACAAGAAAGGCAAAATTACTAAGGCTAATAAGGAGTCTTGCATGGCGGTGGATCTGGTTCATAACTAAGAATCTATTCACCCAATTAATCAATCATCCAATGCCACGGTAACCCCTGATGCATCTGAGGGTTGTCAATAAAAGTGATCCTTGATGCCACCGATTACATGCAACTATATTCTTGTTTGGTTGCACCACCATTGAAGAATTGTTTGGTTCTATAGATAGTTGAAGATGTCTATGATGGGTTATGTACCTACATACTTTATGGTTATTGTAGGATGTTTTGTTCATCACCTCTTATCTTATTATGTGTTAAATTCGGTATCACAGTGACTCTAGGTGGCTGCTTAGTTTGTCATACCGTGGATGCTAGATTGCTAATCTTGTTTTGGTTGATGTGGGGTTTATGAACTACAAATGTCTTATGTGATGATACTCACTCAGTATGAAAAGCACTCTTACTAGAAGATGCAATTCGGGTGTAGTAGAAGTTACAACCTTCCTTACCAGCTGGCAGGGGCGGAGCCAGGAATTAGTTGTTAGGGGGGCCAAAAATATGTTAACAAACATTATTTTTAGCTATATATATTAATGCTATGTAACAAAATGTTCAACTATTTAAATATACATTTTGTTTTATATGTAAACTATGTAAATTGTCTAAGATATTCAGTATCATAGAAGGAATAGTACATTATGAAATAAAAAATCACTATTATATAACATAAATGTCAAAGAACAACAAAGTAAACCATTAAATGATGGTACTAATAACTTAGCAAGTCTTCAAAACATATACACTAATCAAAAAAAAAATACTTCAATCTTGTTTAAATATAGATTTTTTTTAGCTGTTGACATTTTCATTCTTACATTTTTGCATTATAAGTTGATATATATTAAAAGGTAGAATGTGATAGAAAAGACAAGGGTAGAGATGGAAATTATAGGATTTAAACATGCTTATCATTTTTAAAATAATGAAAAGATCTATCTATTGAGAATATGATGGAGTAATAAACACCCTAAAAAATACAGCATATACTAAAAATGGCTATCTAATTAATTGATAAGAAATTCAGTATATTTTTCAAATTAGTAAACAAGCATTTATGGTAATGATCAAATTATTAAGGAGTCAAGTGGAAACAATGAAAATAAGTTACTAATATACTGTAAAAATTTGTATAAAAAAATCAGAAATACAATCATAGCCCAAAAAGAATTTTGTAAATGAAATCAACTATTGATATGAAAATCCTTAAACAATCTACTCGGTAAGGCAATTGAAATAAACCAAAAATTAAGTATTTGCATTTATAAGTAAGGCGGCATTTGATTGGAAATGATTAGATTAGAAACAACATAAAATATAATTGAGTATTTACCGTTAATGACGGATAATTGACACTTAATATATTTACTTTACATGATACTTTTTTATTATCTAAAATGTCATTATTTATTGTCATTCACATGAGTAATCTAACATATATACTTTCAATTTTTTTGTCAAAGGTTGGGGGGGCCAAGCCCCCCTAAGGTAACATGTAGCTCCGCCGCTGCCAGCTGGCATCTCATTTGTAGGAATCTCAACCTTGTTATTATCTACTAATATGTATCCCGTCATTAGTGGTCGGTTGGGTTTTAAAAAAAAATCTCAAAACAGTTTTTTGGGGAAAAAATGGACCACTAGAACAGCGGTCTCTGCAGACTAGTAGTCATTGGTAAAAATAAATGAAAAAATTATCAAAAAAAAAAGACTAGTAGTCATTGGTACGCGGGGCATTCCTCGTTTTCCCGCTTCTGTATTCCATTCCCCTGCTCCGCTACTCCATACGCTTGCCCCTCTTTTTCCTCTCCTCTTCTAATCCTTTTTAATTTCTTCTCTGTGCTAAAGTGAATGACGCGAATGGAAGAGCAAGATTATCTTTTCAAGAAAGGCGCGAAGGTTGAGATAAGCACCGACGAGGAGGGGTTTCGGGGCGCATGGTTTCAGGGAACGGTGGTGAAACCGCCGATGATGAAGGGGAACAATAAGAAAGTGGTGGTTGAGTACGAAACCCTAGTGTCGGAGGAAGACGAGACTAAGCCGCTTCGGGAAATTATCGATCTGGTGAAGATTAGACCTCAACCGCCCAGGGAACCGTTAACTAGGCCGTTTCAAGTGAGTGACGAGGTTGACGTGTTTAACGATGATGCGTGGTGGGAAGGGGTCGTAATGGAAGTTGTGGAAGGTTCGGGTAAGTACTCGGTGTTTTTCCGAACTAGTAGGGAGCAGCTCGAGTTTGCCCGGTCGGATTTGAGACTTCATCGCGAGTGGATTAAGGATGGGGTGTGGGATCCTCCGTTTGAAGAAGAAAACCCAGGCGAGGAGGTATGGATTTTCTTACCTTGATTCTTGTGCGAGTGAATGTTGCTTGATTGTTTTTAGTTTTATCATATTTCTTGGATAGCCAGAGATATTGATGTATAAAGTTGTAATTCGGGAAATGTTCGATTGTAGAGAGATGGGAGAAGCGGAAGCGATTAGAGTATGCACGGGAGAAAGGCGAGTGAACGACATAAGAGGAGCGTGAGAGAGAGCGAAGACGAATTTGAGAAAGAATAGAATTCGTATGTATTATGTGTTTGGATGAATACCAGGAAGGGTATTTATACATGAGTAGTTTCCTAATTAGAAACTTAGCCTTTATGACTAAATTAATGAGGATAATACAAAAGAGGATAGAAAAGATTATACTAGCGAAGATTATGTTAGAAATATATAATATATCCTAAGTGTGAGGATATATACTATCTCCTAAATCTGGAAAGTAATAAATAATATATCCTAACACCCCCCCGCAAACCTAGGAAAAATGGGTTTTTCCATGGTTTGTAGAAACGTCAAGCATCCCCATAGACTGAAGTTGTCTCCGATAGTTTTTGCCTGGTAAAGCCTTGGTGAGCATGTCGGCTTTTTGATGAGTATTGGAGATATGAGAAACCTCAATGAGACCGGCTTTGATCTGGTCACGAACATAATGTACGTCAATTTCGATGTGTTTCGTACGTTCGTGAAGAACGGGGTTGTGGGCAATGAAAACAGCGGACTGATTGTCACACTTCAGTGGTATAGGTGTGATGTGATGTATCCCAAGCTCATGAAGAAGACGAGAGAGCCAAGACAACTCCGTGGTGACGCGTCGAAGAGCGCGATACTCTGCCTCGGCTGAAGAAAGGGAAACGCAAGTTTGCTTCTTGGATTTCCAAGAGATGGGAGCACCTCCAAAAAGAATGTAATACCCACTGACGGACCTACGAGAAATGGGACAGGAGGCCCAATCGGAATCACAGTAAGCAAGGAGGGAATAGTCGTTAGAATTATTGAAGAAAATGCCATAGCCAAGAGTCCCTTTTATGTATTGAAGGACGCGGATGGCGGCATCCCAATGCTTTTGACAAGGTTGCTGGTTGAATTGGCTCAAGAGTTGGACGCTGAAGTTGAGATCAGGACGGGTATTAATAAGGTAGTTGAGCTTCCCGATGAGACGACGATATTCGGTGGCATCGGGCAAGAGAGGACCATCATGAAGAAGAAGTTTGGTGCCTGGAGCAAGGGGACTAGCAACCGGAGGTTTGGAGGTGACATGATAATCTGTGAGTAGATCCGTGGCAAACTTCGTTTGAGTGATCGCAATACCATCAGTATGATGAAATTCCATACCGAGAAAGTAATTAAGAGTGCCAAGATCCTTAATTTTGAACAAATGATGGAGGGTTTCTTTGACGCAAGTGATCTTGTTGTCATCATTTCCACAAAGGATAATGTCATCCACGTAGACTCCGAGAAAGAGGATGGATTTGTCATGACTCCATTTAAAAAGGGAGTGATCATTATCGGACATGATGAAGCCCAGACTTGTGAGAGAGGAGGATAACTTGGCATACCATTGACGGGAAGCTTGTTTGAGGCCATATAAAGATTTTTGAAGTTTGCAAACCAATCCACTAGTGTTGGTAGTGAGGCCATCGGGAATTTTCATGTAGATTTCCTCATGTAGGTCACCGTGGATGAAGGCGTTATTCACGTCGAGTTGGTGAATTTTCCAACGTCGTTTTGTAGCTACAGAAATCAAAGCACGGACAGTGGTCATTTTAACCACGGGAGAAAAGGTTTCGTGAAAATCTTCGCCTTCTTTTTGTGTGAAGCCCCGAACGACCAAGCGTGCCTTATAACGTTCAATGTCTCCATTGGCTTTGTATTTAACTCGATAAACCCATCTACATGTAATACATCGCTTTCCCTTGGGAAGCCTAACCAAGCTCCAAGTCTGATTCGTCTCCAAAGCCTTGAGTTCAGTGGCCATTGCGTCACGCCACTCAGAGTATTGCGAAGCAATGCGATAGGAGGAGGGCTCAGATGGACAGTGACGTGTGACTTGAGAACAGATAATACGAGATGGAGCAATGTCAGTTAAAGTGTGTATATCCGGCATAGGATTTGGACGAGAGCTTTCAAGTCTCGTAGACAAGAGATGAGTAAAGGGATCAGATAGAGCGTGATTGCACTCGTAGTCACGCAATTTTACTGGAAGTTGCCTAACACGAGTCGATCGTCTAGGCCCATCAATAATAATGTCGTTGGGAGTCTCGGTGGTGGATGAATCATCAGCGGTTGGACCTTCATCCTCATGAATTAGACTTTCCGCAAGGTTATCCTGTGTTGAATAGGGAACGGGCTGGGCTCCGTTAGAATTTTCTTCGTGAGTTATGTCTGGCCCAAGAACTGGGCTGATGTCCTCACGCATATCTACATCATTAATAGAATCAGAAGGTTGTTGGACAAGAGGGCTTTGTCCTTGCTGATTGTTATGCTGGATGATATCATGATCTTCATCGACAACAACAGGAAAACCGAAAGGTGCAGAATGATCATGGATATTCTCGGTGGGTTGAACTTGCAAGGGAAAGATATGTTCGTAGAACGTTAAGTCCCTGCTTGTTATAACCCTTTTTTCATTAAGAAGAAGGACTCGATGGCCCTTTTGGCATAAACCTGGGCCCAAGTAAACACCGCGATGTCCTCGATCGTTGAATTTTGATCGGGAAATGGTTGGACCGGTATGATAAACTAAGGAACCAAAGGTTTTAACGTTATCAAGTTTAGGGGTTAGCCCATATAGATATTCATGAGGAGACATCCCATTTAAGGTCGAAGATGGCAATCTGTTTATGAGGAACGTGGCCATCAAAACACTTTCGCCCCAATAGCTTAAATCAAGGCCGGATTGAAAGAAAAGAGCACGAGCTGTTTCAAGGAGGTAACGGTGCTTGCGTTCTACCACGCCATTTTGTTGCGGTGTGTAGACGCACGTGGTCTGATGTAAAATTCCTTTGTCGTGAAAGAATTGTCGTAATGTTTTACACGATCCTAACTCGTAGGCATTGTCGGATCGGACGATTTTTACAAGCTTGTCAAATTGACGTTCAGCCATGAGGATGAAATTTCGAATGTGTTGTGGTGCTTCGGATTTGGACTTCATGAGAATGACCCATGTGCTTCTGCTAGCATCATCTACTATGGTAAGGAAGAAACGGCACCCATCATGGTTGATGGTGGAGCATGGACCCCAAATGTCAATGTGGATAAGTTGAAAACAATGCTTAGACCTGTTACTAGAACGGGGAAAGGACAAGCGATGTCCTTTAGCCCTAAAGCAGATATCGCACACGAAGTTAGCAGGAACATCACGTTTATTAATGAGGCCCATACTAAGCATTTTGTTAACAGGGGGATGCCCTTTTTCTTGTGCCAAAACATCAATTTAGAAGAATTTCCAGAAAAAGCAGACGCATTATTACAAACATCAAAGTCTTTGTTTAAAAGATTAACGTCCAAAACATAGAGGCCATCTTCTCTGTAGCCGATCTTCCTTTTACTCGTCCAAGTAGGGGCCTGTAAAAAGCAACTGTTATCATCGAAGGTAACAGTGCAGCCCATCTGAGATATCAATCTGCTTACAGAAATCAGTGCCAGGCGAAAACTGGGAACATAAAGAACATTTTCCAGCTTAAAATCTTTGGTCAGTTGAACGGTACCAACAGTATCGATTGTTTCATTATTCCCATTAGGTAAAGTCACGTAGTGAACATCAACCAGTTTTCTTTTATCACTCAACAGCGTCTCATCACCAATTAAATGGTCACTAGCTCTAGAGTCAAGAAGCCAGCGGTGTTATGATACTTGTAATGAGCGGTAAAGGATTGGGTGCAAGCGATACCTGAGAAATTAGAGAAATCCTTTGTGCCAGAAGCGCTGCTGCTACTAATTACCTTCTCTGGTATGTGGCCTGATTTCTCAAAATATTCACACAGCCTGTTTATCCTTTCAACATTCAGACCAGGGACGCTAGTGGTTTTTTCAGATCGTTGTTCAACGATATTAGCAGAGGCGGTGACTCTTGGTCCCTTCCACCAGTCCGGGTAGCCACGAAGCTCGAAGCAGTCTCGCTTCAGGTGTCCCGTTTTGCCACAATGTCCGCAAGTACCAGTCCGATTTCTACTGGCGACATCCTTGTCACGATGACCTTTGGATTTGTCGTCACGATTTCGCTCAGCTCTGCCTGTATTGTTTGCGAAAGAAGTATCGCTGTCCTTCACGGTTTTGGCAACAGATCGTTGTCGTTCTTCCTGCAACACAATGGCGTATGCAGCATCGACGCTAGGGAGAGGTTTCTTCATCAGAAGATTTCCCCTTATATTAATGAAGTCTTTGCGCAGACCAAGTAAAAATTCAAAGAGTCTTTTATTTTCAACATGCTTAGCCATTTTTCGACTGTAACCACAACAACAGGGAGGGATATTCATCATTCCAGAGATGTCATCCCAGAGACTTGTCAATTTGTTAAAATATTCAGTCACGGTGGAGTTTCCTTGTTGAATTTGAGACAACTCACGGGTCAATTCAAACATTCTGGTTCCATCAACCTGATCATACCTTTGCGCGAGTCTTTTCCACATTTCGCGAGAAGTGGCACTGGAGATGACGCTGTCTGCAATGGAGGGTTCAAGGCTAGCCAGGATCCATGATCGGATGAGTCCGTCGCATCTGTCCCAAGCGTCTCGTCGATTCTTGGCAACATTGGATCTTCTCAAGGTGCCATCGACGATTTTAATTTTGTTTTTCGCTAAAAGACAAATCTCGACCTTTTTCTTCCAGATCTGGAATCCAGCCCCGTTGAATTTGGTTGATGTCAGTTGCACGCCTGGAACTTCTGAATTAAAAACAGTGAGAGGATCAGCATCTATGTGTTTCCTTCGCTTTGGATCTTCATCGTTATCTTCTTCAGTTTCAGAAGAATCACCGTCTTCCTCTTCTGATGGATTTTCTTCAATTTCGGATGACATCTGGATTCCGAGATTTTGTTTTTTTTTAGGCCCAAATCTGCTGCTCTGATGCCATGTTCGATTGTAGAGAGATGGGAGAAGCGGAAGCGATTAGAGTATGCACGGGAGAAAGGCGAGTGAACGACATAAGAGGAGCGTGAGAGAGAGCGAAGACGAATTTGAGAAAGAATAGAATTCGTATGTATTATGTGTTTGGATGAATACCAGGAAGGGTATTTATACATGAGTAGTTTCCTAATTAGAAACTTAGCCTTTATGACTAAATTAATGAGGATAATACAAAAGAGGATAGAAAAGATTATACTAGCGAAGATTATGTTAGAAATATATAATATATCCTAAGTGTGAGGATATATACTATCTCCTAAATCTGGAAAGTAATAAATAATATATCCTAACAGGAAAGAAGAGTGAGATTTTCTGAATTTCCCTGTAAATCCATGGACCGGAGGTTGAGGACGTGAATAGAGCAATGAGATATGTGTGAACAAAATTTGGAATTGCATTTGCTTAGTTTGGTCACTTCCGATTACATCTATACCGTCCCAGCTTTGATTTGTTGAGTGAACGCTTTGGTTTCCTGTTTGAATGCTAAGCTCTTGAAAGTAGAAGTCGACATTTGTTCAATGTGTTACCATGGGAACTCTGGAATTGGTAACTTTTTGGTGCTAAATTGTTCATGTAGCTGGGATCAATATAGAATGTGCTAGTGCACAGTACTTGTAAATTTAGCTCTTCCCTTAACAATGGTAAGTTATTGCATGAAAGATGTGGCGTCATGCTTATTCTGCAACTGACATCTTTAAGTATTATAATTTTGGAAACAAGACGGGTTCTTTATTGGATTTCAAAGTTAAATATTGCAAGTTCTTTCTGCCGATTGATGTAGAAGTATGGACATGAAATGGCTGGTTCTGGAACTGTTTGATATATATATGTAATATTCTCTTTTCGTCTTATGGACCTTGTAATGCTCTATTGTTTGATTTCAAATGTTAGAAAACGGCAGAAACAGTAGCCAAAGAAGGAGAAGCATCAGCTGAAGAAGGAGAAACCTCATCCAAGGAAGGAGGAAACAACGGGGAAGGGTCAGCATCAGTTACATATAACAAGGGAAGTCTGGTTGAAGTGAGAAGTGATGAAGAGGGATTTGATGGTTCATGGTTTGCAGCCACTATTGTTGAAGTGCTGGGTAAGGATAGGTTTCTCGCTGAGTACAAAGATTTGAGGACAGAAGATGATAGAGAGTTCGTCAAAGAGGAATTTGATGCCTTGCACATGAGGCCACCACCTCCTGAGGTGCCTATTGACAAATTCAGTTTGTACCATGAAGTTGATGCTCTATATAATGACGGTTGGTGGGTTGGTGTTATCTCCAAAGTTATTGGGGATTCAAAGTATCTGGTGTACTTCAAGGATTCAGAAGAGACATTGGAGTTTAACCAGGAAGAGTTGAGACTGCATTGGGATTGGATTGATGGGAAATGGGTCTGTATGTCCAAGGTATGAAGCTGCATATTCTTCTATTGTTGCCTCGTTTCACTTTTATTTGGCCTTTGCTTAGGAGGATTTGAGCTGATGTTTGCCATAGTTTAGTATCATATTAGTTTAATTTTTGGATAAATATTTTGGCAATTTTGAGGTGTCGGTTATAATCTAGTATCACGTTAGCTGTTATCTGCTACAAGCTCTAATTGGTTCGTATATTGAACGAATTTTGGAGCATTATATTGCAGGATTTGAAGTTGTTCGATTGGAAGGAAGATTGATGACAAGGAGATGTGGCTGGACCTTTCTGGAATAGGAGAGTAGTCCCTTTTTGGTAGTAGAAAATGAAGCTGTTGTGCAGTTGCAGAGTTTTTGGTTCTCTATCATTGTCTGGTACATCATATGTAAAACATTATTAGGTGTAATGCACATCATCAACTGAAGATAGTTCATACTATCATTTTTTTATGAGGTCGATAGGCGCAGTTGACATTCCAGTTCTCCCAATAAAAAATTTACCATTTTACCTTTTGTTCAAAAAGTTTCAAAAATTGTAATATACATCTTATTCAAAATATAAGTTGTTTTGAAGATGTGTTCATATTCAGTTCTAAAATGAAATATATTAAGAATAGAAGGAGGTATATTATTAGTAGATGACAGAGAGAATGTTGATGAAGATGTACCAGGTGCACATTAAGTAGTTTAACCTTTAAAAGTTGACTTAACAATATAAAAATTGTGGATCATCGTGAATCCTGTAACTAATGTTGGCCATCGGTTCCGAATAGAACCAGAATCGTAGAGTAGAACCGGAACCGATCGGAACCTGTCCGAACGGAACCGGAACCGTGGCCGAACAAAGCGAATACGAATACAGATTTTTGGATTCGGGATCGAACCGGGCCCGAAACCGTCTGGAACCGCCATGGGATTAGGAACTGCAGAACAGGAACTGAAACTGATGGAACTGCTCTGGAACCGGTCAAACTAGCCGTTGGTCAATGGGCAAAACGACGTCTTTTTATGGCTGAGGCGCGCGTGCTCTTCTGACAAACGAGCCGTCAGAAATCCCAACAACTCTTTTTTTTTCTTGTCTCAATCTGCTCTAAACGGCTAGTTTGCCCCAAAACCCCTATAAATACACTGTTTTATGATCCTCCTCACCACACAATTCATCATACTCTTCTTTTCTCTTATTACTATTATTTTCTTGTGCAATTAAATGCTATTAAGAATTCTAGCTACTAAAAAGCTCATTTCCCACATTAGCTATCAATTCCCATTTCCCACATTCTAGCAAAATGTCTAGGAGATTCCAACCTCCCTATCGATCCAAATTTTCAAGTTGATGAGCAAGATCAAATCGACGAGATGGAATTCAGGTATCATCATCAACCACATTTTTCACCTTGATCAATCCCGCAAGGTGGAAGTTATCAATTTCTCAGCACGGATCTACAAACATGGGGCCAATACAACCAGGAATATCCCCATTTGGTAAGTTTTAATATTAGTTACAATGTATTTTATACAAACTTTAATTTTAATTGCATTCTTGTCCTAATTATAGTCTAAATTAATTTTTATTACAATTAAAGGTACATCTCCCATCTGATGCCCACAATCTTGATCAAGAAGAAGATAATCAAGATGATGATGCCGACAACACCGTTCCATCAAAAACGAAAACGGCTTCTTGGGTGTGGGCATACTTCACAAAGAAAGAAGATCTGAAGAAGGCCGCGACATACAAGCAATATTGCAACCTGCTGGCCAAGGATTTTTCATTAAAGTAAAATCATCAGAAGTTTTTATCTTTACCAAAGATATAAATAGTTCCTGATTGCAATAGTTATTCTCGGTTGTTAAGATTTATCTTTACAAGAATATTTATCTTTTAAGATAGAATCTTAGATCTAGATTTACTTGACATTGTGTATATATATATTGGAGGGCAGAACGAATTAAGGTAAGGACTTAAGAGATAGATAATACGATCAGAGAGAGAGAGAGAGATCATTGAGGGTTTTCATAGGATTGTTATTCACCTTTGAGTTTGAGATAGACATTGAGTGAATTACGTGTGTACTCATTGAGAGGTCATTCTCCTTGCTTAGGTGAATAACTAAGTGAAGTACGTGCTAATAAAGAGTGATATTTTACGTGAAAACTCTTGCACCATTATTCATTCTATTTCGTGCACTTCCAGTTCGTCATGTGGTTGTTACACAGATCGTTGTGAGTAACTACTCACAAAGAACAACGTTCTAAGAACTTTTAGAGGCTCTCGTAGCCTCTATTAGTCTGGTTGTTCCCTGACACCTAATGCTGGTTGGGGTCATTGTAATTTCTCTTTGGCTTTCCGAAGTTCTAGTCTTGGCCTAACTCCTCAAAGAACTAGTGGCTAGCCTTATTTTTGTCTGACCATCAGGACCGCTTGCTCACCTTTGATGTAGTCGTTGGCTCGGGAAACAATATCATTATAGGAATTGAGAGTTTCAATAGTTAACCCCCAAATAATTTTGTATCGGTAAAGCAAAAATGATAAGCTATGACGACCATCGAATTCGCTCGACTATCTTGGTAAATTCCTGAAGGACCGATGAATGTACTCCTTAACATTTTCATTGGGTTTCTTTCTCATGCCAAAGAGTTGAGAGGACATTTTTTGTTCTTCTTTCAACCACAGAGTGAGCCAAAAATAAGTTGTTCAACTTTTCAAAGCTTCAGATGATTTGTTTGGCCTTTAGATAAACCCTGTGAACACACGTGACCAATGATTTCAGGATGAGAAGAGTGTTAGTTATCCCTAAAATCTTTACCCTCTTTTAAACATGAACAAGGTTTTTATAGAGTCGGTGCATGGCTAAGGGTAAAATTGTCATTTTCATCCAATCTTCTGTTTTGGAGAAAATAGGGGCTTAAGGTGGCAAGATATGAATTGTAATATTGTGAAAACTGAGAAAGATGGTACAAGAAATAGGAATTTGTATTGGCGTAGTGATGAATGAGGTGAAGAAGGTTGAAGAGGTTTATGGTTCGAGGCTGCGAACAAATATTTTTTTTTCATCATCAAGTAGTTTTATGTTCAGTTTTCTTCATAATGGTTTTTCTTTTCTTTTTTCTAAGTTGCATCTTTTTTTTTTGACAAATAGTTTATTTCCCAAAAAAAAACATAAAAAGTTTTCAAAATTCAAAACAACCACGTTTTAGCTGGTACCTATTAACCCTTTTTTTAGATTATTTTTACTTTTGTTTCATACTTCTTATCCCTTATTTCTAGCTTAACTTAGTTTTCTTTTGATAACTTTCTCCTTTTTAAAATTCAAAAAGATTCTACTAGCGTTTTGAAATTCTTCTTTTTATGTCTTTTGATCATCCGTTTTTGTCGTCGAACTGAAATGGAAAAAATATTGTATTTGCATGACCATCTTCCACTCTTTTTCAGCATTTATCCCTTATTCTTCTAGTAATCAGTTTAGTTAATTGTTTTCAAAATTCAAAAAAACAAAACAAAACCAAAATCTTTTCTATTTTACTAGTAGTTTTTTTATTAACAAAACAATGTTGTTCGAAATCCCTTCATTTTTGTTAAGTGACTTTGAAAATTTTACTTGTTAGTAGTTTAGTTATTTAACGTTTTCTTTTAGATAAGTTTTTACCTTTCTTTTCAATTTTATCTCTCACTTCTTATTAATTAGTTTGTTTTTTTTCAAATTTAAAAATTTGTTAAGTTGTTAAGATTTTTGAGACTCTATTAATCTACATTTCCTCTATATAATCACTCCATACTGCTGTTACAAGCGATGGACATTCATACACAAAGAGTCACATAGCATAAAATCTTCTTGATTTCCTTCTGCAGTGCAGTACCCCTTTCTCTGTAGGACATCAATCACTGTAACCATTGTCTAGCCTCATGATCAATTGCCTTGCACTAACTCCATCACTGATTCATCACCAAGCATCACTATTATCGTCAACCGTTTCATCACCATGCATACGTTTTCTCCTGGCAGAATTTGTTCAATCCATGCTAAACACCAAAACTGATCTTCCTTGTCCTTTGCTGCTTCGTTTAGCTACTGTCGTGCATCTCTAGTCACATACCATCGGTGCTCTCATGGTAGGACAATACACAGCGGCTGCTACTCCCATCTTGCTTTTGTTCACCGGCTTCTATTATTGCCCAGCTCAGCACATCACCGTACCCGATTTTATATTGCAGTTTGATAGCCCTTCATCATTCTAGTCGCGATTCACTTCATTTGCCAGCAACAGAAAGCGCAACGGGCAATTCCAAGTTTCGTTTCAATGTGTTTTTTTATTATTATTTTTATGTGATAACAAGTGATATAAGTGTTTTGCATGCGCTGCAACGCTCACGGTTGTTTTGCAATCCTGACTCGCGAATAAGGGAATACATACGTTCAACTCTGTATGTTGCTTGTTGCTAGGCTCTTTCACCACTACCATATTCTCCATCCTGCTGCAAACATCATAGAAGCACCGCCTTGTCTTCAAACTAGCGTTTCTTTTAGTACCCTTGCTACGTCATTCAATATCACTGTCATCTCTATATACCGTCATCCTCACTGTCCACAATCTTGCAACCCCACTGCTTGGAAGTCATTCCCATAAACCCAAGTTTGCTTTTGAGACACGCTCGAAATTGAATGGCACAACCAAGAAGAAGAAAAGGAACTTGAACATGGCTTCATTCGGGGGTTCAAGTCGAAGTACCGCAAAGACGTTGGTGTTCATCCAGCGCTATTCGTCTGAGACAAGGAAAATTCAGAGCAGCGGTAATCTTTCTTCTTCCTTGTTTGCTTGGCTGCGGTCAAATGTGTCCAGGGAATACTTACGCGAGTAAAGAAGAGGAGGACCAGGTATAATTCTCCCACCTTTTGTTAGAGTTAAATTCGTGATTCTTGACATGGGAGTATACGGTTAAAGTGGCTAATAGTGTGGCTTACGGAAAGGAATAATATCGGAATGCATGATGTGTCAGGGGACATCAAGATAAATATCGGTGTGGTCCATATTCTCTTTTTTTTTTTTTTCAATTGTTAGTTTCATTAATAATTAATTAGCTAGGCACGTGAGAGCTTTAATTGTTATTTTCATTAATAATTGATTAGCAAGGCACAAGCATTTACCGATTAGGAAAGCTCTTGTTTTTTTTATATGTATTTGATCATCTTGTGGGGCGTGTTTCAACATTCAGGCAATTAGTACTTCCGTTCATAAATAATAAAGTCATTTTGTAATTGTTAGATTTCTTTTTTTTTTTATCACGGTTACTTTGTTGAAAATATAATATCATAATCATTTAGCCTTCAAGTTTATAATTGTAAAGGAAAAGTTATTTATAAGGGTAATGAAAGAATTTGAACCCTTACAAATTTCATACCAAGCCCCCGGACCCATAGCTCTAAAAATTGTAATAGCATTTCCTTTCCAAGTTTAGAGGGTTAAAACTTAGGTGGCGACTCTATTTAGGTTTGTGTGGGCCAGTTAGAATAATTAAGTTTTAATTTTATAATTTCGGTTTAGTTGTTCTAATTGCAAATCGAACCTTGAAGTCTTAAGCTAAATACTTGAGGGTTCAAAACCAACGCCCACAGACTGGTGACCCTGCTGGGGACCACCACCTAAGTTTTAAATTTTAAACTTAGGAAAGAGGGCTTAACTTGAATTTATAATCTTTAAGACTTACTTTTTATGATATTATCCTTTTTAGCTTGTGCATTTTTATTATCTTGTGCATGCGAGAGATGAGGGTCCAAATAAACCAATCATCGGTCATGCTTAGACATGGCCTGTTCTAAGACACACACCGTAGGGTGATGTGTAAAAGTGGGGGAAATGAGGAGGATGACGTGCAAACCCCATCCCTTCACTGCCTGGGCCCAAAGCCCCAAGCACCTCTCCGGACGTACCCTTACCCAAAAACCAAATATTGGTCAAGCCAAGGCATGACCCGTCCTGAGACACACCCTTGGGTGATGTGTAAAGGTGGGGGAAATGAGAAGGATGACGTGCAAGCCTCATCCCTTCACTACCTGGGCCCAAAGCCCCAAGCACTCTCCGGATGTACCGATACCCATTTGATGAAACTTGCATAGTGAGGACATGCATATTTTCTCTTTATATTCCATACTTTGTGATTAGCTTGATTGTGTGTGGTTAGCCGCTGAAATAAATGATCTTTTATTGGATCTTTACCTTTCGGCCCAAACGCCCATTCTAGTTTAGGTGAACTCTTCGCTTGGCTTCGGCCCAGATACCTTAGATCTTGGTGGTCTCTCTTCTGGCCTCAAATGTTCCTAAGTTTGAATCATTCATTTTTGATCCATTTAGGTTTAGGCAAAAAAAAAATCCATTTGAATTTACGATAATTCACAAGACTTGAAGATTGATTTATGGATCATGTTTACATTCTGGCCCAAAGGCCCATCAAGAACTTGGATTAGGTCTTTCACTTGAACACTGAAATTCCTTTCAGTAACCCATTCATATTCCATATAATTTCTTCCGGTTCATGTATGCCACTTTCAATTCAAGATGTTCAAGCCCAAGCGGTTATTCATAATTCAAATGACATTCCGGCCCAAGCGCTCCACTCAATGTCCAAAACATTTTGGCACAAGCGCCAATCTACAGTTGGAAATTATTTCGGCCCAAGGGCCTCATTCTCAAAGTGTTTCGGGCCAAGTGCCTCACTCACAATTCAGATATGTCAGACCCAAGCGCCTATCCACAATCATGACACTGTTTCGGCCCATGTGTCTCACTTTCAGTTCAAAGAGATTCAAGCCCAAGTGTCTTTCCACAATCCAAAGACATCCCGGCCCATGTGCCTCACTTTCAGTTCAAAGAGATTCAGGCCCAAGCGCCTATCCAAAGTCCAAATGTGTCCCGGCCCATGTGCCTCTCTTTTAGTCCACTGATATTCAAGCCCATGTGCCTTTCCATAGTCCAAATGCATCCAGCCCATGTGCCTCACTTTTAGTCCACAAATTTTCAGGCTCATGCGTTTATTCATAGTCCAAGTGCATCCCGTCTCATGTGCCTCACTTTTAGTCCACAGCTTTTCAGGCCCATGCGTTTATTCACAGTCCAAATGCATCTCGTCTCATGTGCCTCACTTTCAGTCCACAGATATTCAGGCCCAAGTGCCTATCCACAATCCGAGAGCATCCCGGCCCATGTGTCTCACTTCAAGTTCAAGAGCTTTCAGGCCCGAGCGCCTATCCACAACCCAAAGAGCATTCCGGCCTAAGGGCCTCATTCATAGTTAAGGGACATTCCTATTCTAGATTTTTCAGCCCAAGAGCCCTCTCATAATACATTAGATTTCATTGTTGTGTTTTCTTAGGTTTGTGTAGGAATATTACCGTTTTAGTACGTTTACAAATTGTTAGGATGTTTTGTCATTTGTTAGCTCTTTTTCTTTTGTTGACTTCAAAAAGAAAAAGAAAAAAGGATCACAGACATTTCTACGTCCTCCCAAAGGTACATCATGGCGGAAAGCTCAAGTCTTCTGTGCGCCAACATCATGCAGATTGGTGGTACTCGAGTTCATAAAGGAGATCAGGGTTCACATGCATAAAATGTTGCTATAAATTGTCATTCATATTTCAAATGCATCATCAGGGTTTTGCAAGCAATTGTTTTGGAAAAACTGTTTTGAATGAACATTTCTTGACATCAACCATAAGAAGCATTGGTTTTGTTAAATCATTTTCTTCATATTCACAAGCAGATGACTTTTTCAAATCCAAAAATTTTCCAAGATGGAAAGATAAATTCTTGAGTGAGCTTTCTTTGCAAGGAACATCCATTTTTGCTAAACAAATGTCTCTTAAACGAAGATTTGTGAAACGATCATTTTCTGACAGTGGAACATAAAGACTTGTTTTGTTTCTAAGAACATGAACATGCTTATTCAAGTACCAAAGCACGTCCCAAAACACCGAAGCAACCCACATAATGGTTAGTAGAGCACCTGGTCATCAAACAATGGTTGAAATCCCCGACAATACTGGGGGCAATCTGAGTTAGAATCGTTTATTTCAAACTTCTTCTAACAAATGTGCGGACGAAACTCTCTGAGTGAAAGAGTGCAAGAGTGTCTTGAGTGAAAAAAAACCAATGAGAGAAAAAAATATGTCATCTTTACACGTGGTGCGGTCTCAAACATGTGAGGTAAGCAGCATAAATCTGACTAAAGGAGATAGCTTGTAAATTTACACTAAGACCTGTGAAAAGTAACAAGAATAGACATATAACTATCAGGAATGACGAAGCACCTAGAGAACCATCACATAGCCAGAAAAGCTTGTGCAACCTTGAAATCAAACCCTAGGCACCCTTGCTGAGCCTTTCATATGTATTGTTGGGGGTAAAACCTAACGGTGAATTGTTGTTCGGGGTTTAACCTAACGGCAAGTGTACCGGTCGATTATAGCAAGTTTAAATCTCGGAGTATTCCCTAAGTATCGAATCCAAGAAGGCAGTGGCTAGTTTAATTTATACTTACACACAAAACAAGAAAAACTATAATTAACAGGAAATTGGGGGTTTTTGTGTGTGATTGTTTTGGTTTCGTTTGATAAAGGAAATTCCGGTTTACTACTTCTCTCTAGATTTGTAGTTTCTTCCCCTAAGTGGTTTCTACAGTATTCTGAATAAAACCCTAGAATAAGGATAACTCGTATTCGGTCTCCCGTTCCACGAATTCTAATTAGCAAAGACCGAATCCTAACTCTCGTTATGAATCCACTGTTTACTAATTGCTTTAAGTGTAGTCTAGATTAATGGTCAGCTAGTGATTAGAGGAATTACCATCTCTATACTAACTGGTTCTTTCCCTGTAGTCAATTGATAGCCGCAGTTCTCACTTATAAGCTAACAAAACTGATAAACTCATTTAATTGATCAGATTAACAAGTCTAGGAATTCATAAGGGAAAAGAACTTTATTCTATTGTACTGCAGAAAATCACAAAGGTTCAGAAATAATTATCCTAGAGATACATAGTAAACCGAAATTAAAAACAACCACTCAGCCATAGATAAAATAACAATGCTCAATATAAACAGCATAAGGATAGAGGGATTTAGCAGAAAAACTGATTTTAGAAGCCGTCGCCGATTCTGCAATGTCCACACTCGTTTGTGTCACGTCCGGCTTTCTAGGGTCGGACGCAGATCCAGACGCCTTGTCCTGGTTGTGTCCGGATCCGGACGTGGGTAAATGAAGCCCGTGAGCAGTTTTCTGTCTGTGGTTGAGGGTGAAGAGTTATGGAGGAGATTTACGAATGGAGATGAGGGATTATCGTGGATGAGAGGATGTGTAGAGAGGAAGAGATGGGGTTAGACTCGCAAGTCTGGGACGAATTGAAATGAAACAGGAGCTGGGTTTATATAGGCTCAGAAATGGAACATAGGTTAGTGATAGTTAGGTACGAGCATGGACATACGCTTAGTATATTGAGTATGGGTGCGTGTTTAATTAACTGTTGAGGATGGGCTTAGTAGCTTTCGGCTGATAATTGCGCCGAAAGCCCGATTATCAGCGCGATTGCGTTTTTATTTTTCATCTGTGTGTGACGTCCGGATCTGTGTCCGGATCCGGACGTGACACAGAACCTCTAGATCTGAAACTCGAAACATGTCCGGATCGCTGTACGGATCCGGACAAGACAGAGAACTCTCGGATCTGGATATTTAGGTCACGTCCGACACGCGTCCGGATCCGGACATGAGACGTCCGGATTTGCGTCCGTCTAAGTTGATCCGGACGTGACCAAATTTTGTGTCTCTTCTCCTGATTTGTTCCCGGTTTGTTGTGCTGTAATCCTTATGATGTAAAATCTTCATTTCCTGGGTTTTTCCTATATTTAGCATATAAAATACATCGGTTCTTATCAAAACATCAATCTTAGGAAAAACACATAATAAGTGGGAAACATTGTCTGAATTGTTACAAATTATAAGGTATTTAAAACCCTAAAAAGCCTATATGTTTCACACTTATCAACTTCCTCACACTTAAGCTTTTGCTTGTCCTCAAGCAAATAAGGATTGCTTGTCCTCAAGCAAATAAGGAATAAGAATATCTCTAAAACCGTCAAATAATCTCAAAATTAAACAAGTACAGGGCGAAATCAAACCAAGTGATAAATGAAAGAATAATCTTGCTCTCTAGAGGTAGGTTTTCGCAAACAGTGAAGCAAGAACAATTTTGTAAAAGCATAGAAAAACTAGATTGTAGAAGACAAGTTAACTTAGCTTGGGACTTTCCACCAATTTTCATTCCTCTAACATTTGGATGACAAGGGGTATGAAGTAATGCCTTATTCCGTAATACCTTTCAACACCACGCACTCATGATCAAAAGAATAAATTTAACTGCAATTTTCTCTTCTGTAAGCGAAAGCATTCTTCTTCAAGGATTATGTATAAAAGAAGCTAATATTGATTTTTTTTGCAGAGTTATTCCGTAACCCAGACTTTTCTCTCTATCTTGAGATGGTGTTGGGCCAACTATCTCAGATCCCGAGACCTTAGGTAGATAGGTGTTAAAGCACCCTTAAGACTTAATAACCGGATAGACGAGGCCTGCTATTGTTAGGAAAAAAATTTTGATCAGTGGAGTACCTTGCCTTATCCTTTTCATTCCAAACATTCACTTCATTTCCAAAATCCCAAGCTAAAATAATCTGGTTTCCACAACTAGCCAATCTACCAGTTTTTAGTGAAAAGAGAGTATTTTTAGATAAAATTATTTATACAAACCTCATCAAGCAAAAAGATTCCTACGGTTTTCACTTGGTTTAATTTCACTCGGTGTGCACAGGCATTAGAGTAGCAAAAAGCAAGTGTGGCATTAAAGAACAACTAGCATGTTTTCAAGGAAAGGTCTTTCCTTCCTCACACTTAAGAGGAGCAATGTCCTCATTGGTCAGAGCAGGAAAACAGTGAAAAAGCTTTCAAAACATGCTATACTCATAATAGATGCATATGCAATAATGAACCCTCAACGCAACAAAGGTGTAACATTAATAAGTTAAATTAGGAACTGAGACTCCCCTGGTGTTATAGATTGAGGAAGATGTTCTTCCTCACACTTGAAGTTTTGCAGGGGTCGAGATATTCCTCATGAGTCACAGACATTATGCGTGTTGTGCAGAGTATAAGTTGCTAATTTTTCACTGGCATGTACAACCACAGAATAAAGTGCATTAACTCGAACGACAGAGAGTATGTGAATCGTATGAGTTATATTGAGAGAAAGAATACTCCCCATAGTTCAAGCTTAGCAGACGTTCGCAAGTAGTGTGGTTCCATTTCTTGTACTTATAGCCATTCATTTCGCAGTAGATGGGACATGTAAATAAATCAGGGACGAATGCTGTATTGCTCAGAGAAACAAGAAATTTAGCAATTTTGAATTTAAGCACCGGTAAATATAAACACCATCACTTCACCTGTTAGTCTCGTGTTGTACCGTTAATTTTAACAAACAAAAAGTAAAGCAATTCTAGAAAACAGAAAAGTACAAAAAAACAAACAAAATAAAAGAAAGCAGTAAAGATAGAGTGGCGGTCACTGAGGCGGTGGTGGTGGCGGAGGTCTCGCTCCTATCTGGGCCATCAACATCTGTAAGATCTGGGTAGTCTGGGCCTGATGAGTAGCGGTCTCTCTCTGCAAAGCATCACTGCGCTCCAAGCGCTCTGCGAGCGTAGTCTGTGTGTCGCGGATAGAGGACTGCTCTGCCTGGAGGTGCTCCTGCGTCTGGCGGATGTCATCTATGTGTCCCTCCATGCGCACCTGGCGTTGCTGGACATCCCCAAACTACTGCTCCATGCCCCCAAAGCGCTGCTCCATCCTCTGCTGCTGCTGAAGGAGGGAGTCCATCATGGCCTGCATCTCTGGTGGGATGCTCATCACTGGGGGTATGGGCGGTGCCATGGTAGCAGTGGCCACCGGAGTCGAGCTGGAACTGGCAGAGGTGCCTGTGGATCCGAGACCTGAGCTGCCCTTCACCCAGCTGCCGTCATCGAGGCGTAAGAAGCCCCATCTCCTGAAGGTCCCAAGGGAGATGGGTGTCTCACCCTCCCTGACCGCCATATCAGTGAAGATCTCCCCGGGGAGGGTAGAGATAAGAAGATGCTGGATGAAAATGGGAAAGATAGGGGTGATCTTCTTCTTCTTCGTCCACAGATAGGTCACCACCTTATGCAGCTGCCGAAACATCACGAAAGGGAGCGAGAGCTACTGAGCTGGGGGGTGTGGTGAGGCCAGGAGGTAGTCGAAGAGGACACAATCCTCGTCAGAAGCATCATTCCCAACATGAGGCCGGATCTGATGACTTAGGATCTCTGCTATGGTCCTCTGGGAAGGGAAGGAAGGAGGGCATACGGTAGTACAGTCTTGTTCTCCTCACCCCGTCGGCGAGTAGTACTCCCGACCTCTAGTAACCACCTAGACTTACTCTGCCTACGCGCGTCCTCCGAAAAATCTAAATGGGTATCATGGTTGTCCGGGAGGCGTAAACTAGTAGCAAAAGTGTCAGGGGTTACCTCCACCTGGAACTGGCGCACGTAGGAGAGAATGCTGTGTGTCGTGTCTGACGCCACAACATTGGCGTAGAACTCTCGTACCAGCTCCGGAGAGAAGACACCCACGCCCATGCGCAAGATGCTGCTGGCGCCAATACCCTCAAATAAGTCTGTAATCCCGGCGGCAGCTGATGCCTCATCGCTGATGCGCCTCTCAATGACGAAAGCCCCGCCCTGATCGTACCAAGCCCGGGCTCTAGCAGATCTGAATCCATCATCGCATAGTGGGGTCTGGGCTGGCTCTGACTGGTCGTCAGGGCGTGGGTTCCTCGAAGAAGAACCCGTGCGTGTAAAACCTCCTCTAGTGCGAGCCATCTAAACGATAAACAAATGCAGTAAGAAACCTAAACAGCAAGAAAAGAGAAGCAAAATACACACCAAAACCCGAAACCGATCGAGCAGTAAGTTCTATTTGAACACATTCTTGCACACAGTTGATTTATGAGTATCAAAGCATTAAAACAGCCAAACATAGCAAACAATATCAGTAAACAACAAAACATTAACCTAGAAACTAATTTCAGAAAATTTGGAAAATTGTAACATGTCCGGATCCACGTCCGGGTCAACTTAGCCGGACGCAGATCCGGATGAGCGTATGAACCCTAAAAAAAATTTCGCCGCGAACATACATGTTCAAAAACAACATAGATGCAACCAGAATTCTCTAAATATCACAGAATACCGCACATTGTCGCATCTAAACTAGCAAGTTAACATCAAAAACCTCAAAATACTACCCAATCCATCGCATTTCGACCGTAATTTCAATCGAAACCGCACAATAATAAGAAATTTCTGAAACCTGGTTTTCGATTAGGGTTGCGGGTCGAAATGGGAGAAGCGCGGCTACGGTGGTGCAATGGCGTCGCGTCGGTGGTCGTGGAGTTCGCCGGCGTCGGAATCCGGTGGTGGTGGTGTTAATGGGGGCGAAAATGGTGGAAGAAGATGATAGGGGATGCGCTGTTTCTGGGTTTGGAGTTCGTCGAGAGCAGGAAGAAGAAAGAACAGAGGAGAAGAGAAGAAAGAAGAAAGGAGAAAAGAAATCGCGGCCCGCGTCTGTTTTAGTGACGTCCGGATTAGACGTCCGGATCCGGACGTGTTTAGATTCGTGAGTCCGGCTTTGCGTCCGGCTGGGTTAAGCCGGACGCGTTGTAATACTCTTTTTTTATATTAAATTAAATTAAAAACCATTAATCTAAAACACCTTATTTATAAAAATGAAACATTACCACAAATAATCAAACAAAGATAAAACAAACACAAGAAATGCAGAAGTTAAATAGCAAGAGTGTTAAAGGACTCCCTGATCCGTGATGAATACTGCCATGATATTTCCTCACACTTGAGTTCAGTTTAGCATTAGAATGAAGTACTTGAAAGATTAAATCTGCAAAACCAGAAGAACTCAAGTGGAACCAGGCAGAGTTATTAATTGAAATAGGAAAGTCAGGGCTCATGCTGTAAAATAGTAAAAATTCTCAATAGATTAAAAGAAAATTAAATCAAGTAATAGGAAAGTAAAAAGAAAGTAGAGAGAAGATTTTATACTGGTGGGTTGCCTCCCACCAAGCTGCCCGTCTTTTCGGTCTTTGGCTAGACCTTGGTGCATCAGTTTGAAGAGTCAGGATCCCAGAGCCTAAGTGTTGAATGAATCATATCAACATCGCTCCATTGGTACAACTTCAGCTGTGATCCATTAACCTTGAATGCTTCCCCTTTCTCGTTGACCACACCAATGACTCCATAAGGGGAAACATCTGTAACTGTGAATGGACCGGACCAGCGAGATTTCAGCTTTCCCGGAAATAGTTTCAGTCTTGAATTGAACATTAGCACTCGGTCACCAATTTGAAACTCTCGTTTCACAAGCAATTTATCATGCCATCTCTTAGTCTGTTCCTTGTACATCTTGGCATTTTCATAGGCCTCTTCTCTGAATTCATCCAGTTCACACAGCTGTAGTTTTTCCTCACCGGCCTTTGAAGATCACAATTCAACTTTAAGTGCCCAAAAAGATTTATGTTCCATTCTACCGGAAGATGACACGCCTTTCCAAAAGCCAACTTGTAAGGAGACATTCCCAAAGGTGTCTTATAAGCTGTCCGGTAAGCCCACAAGGCATCATCCAATTTCATAGACCAATCCTTACGGGATGAACTAACAGACTTTTGTAGAATCCACTTAATCTCCCTGTTAGTCACCTCAGCATGCCCATTGGTCTGTGGATGATAGGGTAGGGATACCTTATGTCTCACTCCATACTTTTGCAACAGGGCTTCAAACTGCTTGTTACAAAAGTGAGATCCTCCATCACTTATGATTGCCCGTGGTACCCCAAACCTAGTGAAAATATTTTTCTTCAAAAATCTCAGCACAACCTTTGCATCATTAGTAGGCGCAGCCACTGCTTCAGCCCATTTAGTTACGTAATCTACAGCTACCAAAATATAGAGGTTTGAATGTGAAGAAGGAAATGGCCCCATGAAGTCAATCCCCCATAAATCAAATGGCTCGACCTCCAAGATGTAATTTAAAGGCATCTCAAGCTTACGTTAAAGGTTACCCTGGCGCTGACAGCTATCATATGTGGATACAAATGCATGACAGTCTTTATGTAGTGTCTTCCAAAAGAAACCTGCCTCCAATACCTTAGCTGTTGTCCTAGCCGGACCAAAATGACCCCCTGCTTCTCTAGAGTGACAATGTAACAGGATGTCTCTAGCTTCTTCCTCAGAAACGCACCGACGAATCATACCATCTGCACAGACCTTGAATAGAAAAGGTTCGTCCCAAAGGTAATGCTTGACCGTGGAGAAAAACTTCTTCTTCTGCTGATATGTCAATTCTGGAGGGATGATACCTTAGCTAGGAAGTTCGCAATATCAGCATACCAAGGGTCCGTGGAACGACTGATCATGTAGACAAACTCATCAGGAAAATATTCGTTAATCGGCCTGCCATCATCTGGAACTTCCATACGGGATAAGTGATCTGCCACTCCGTTCTGCGCTCCAGGTCTGTCCTTAATCTCAATGTCAAATTCCTGCAGAAGTAAAATCCATCTGATCAAACGAGGTTTAGCATCAACCTTTCCAAAGAGATACCTGAGAGCGGAATGGTCAGTGTGCACAATGACTTTGCTGCCAATAATGTACGGTCAAAACTTATAACATGCAAAGACAATTGCCAGCAGCTCCTTCTCTGTTGTTGCGTAGTTCTTCTGTGCCTCATTCATAGTCTTACTAGCATAGTAGACTATCCTGAACACCTTGTCATGCCTCTGACCCAAAGCTGCTCCTAATGCGTAATCGCTGGCATCACACATTATCTCAAAAGGTAATGACCAATCAGGAGCAACAATAATAGGTGCAGAAACCAATTTAGCCTTGAGCAAATTAAAAGCATCTAAGCACTCTTTTGTAAACTCAAATTTAGCATCCTTAATTAACAAATCACAAAGAGGCTTAGAGATCTTGGAGAAATCCTTAACAAAACGCCTATAAAAACCCGCGTGACCAAGAAAACTCCGGACGTCTTTTACCGATGATGGTGGAGGCAGCTGCTCTATTACTTCAATCTTTGATTTGTCTACCTCGATCCCTTTCTTAGAAATCTTATGTCCGAGCACAATGCCTTCCTGCACCATAAAGTGGCACTTCTCCCAATTGAGCACCAAGTTAGTTTCCTTGCATCTGGCTAAGATTAAATCCAAGTCTCGCAAACATGATCGCAAACATGAATCCATAAAGATTTCGATGCATTTCTCAATAAAATCGGCAAAGATAGCAGTCATGCATCTTTGAAATGTAGCTGGTGCATTACACAAACCAAAGGGCATGCGCCGATAAGCATAAGTACCATATGGACATGTAAAGGTGGTTTTCTCTTGGTCTTCCTTAGCAATTGGAATCTGAAAATAACCGGAGTAACCATCTAAGAAACAGTAATATTCTTGTCCTGCAAGCCTTTCTAGCATCTGGTCAATAAAAGGAAGGGGGAAATGGTCCTTCCTAGTGGCGGCATTTAATTTCCTATAATCAATGCAAACTCTATGCCCTGTAATAGTACGCTGAGGGATTAATTCACCTTTATCATTAGGCACCACAGTTAAACCTCCTTTCTTAGGTACGACCTGTGTAGGACTTACCCATTCACTGTCAAAAATTGGGTAGATGATACCTGCATCCAAGAGCTTGATAACCTCCTTCTTAACCACCTCTTTCATGTGCGGGTTCAGTCTTCATTGAGGCTGTCTCGATGGTTTGTCATTCTCCTCAAGGTAAATGCGGTGAGTGCAGAACGTAGGGGCAATGCCTTTGATATCAGCAATGGACCACCCTAGTGCCTCTTTGTTTCTTTTTAGAACCTGCAACAAAGCTTCCTCCTGTTCATTGGTTAAGCTATTAGAAATAATGACAGGCAAATCAGATGGAGGAACTAAGAAAGCATATTTAAGGTGACTAGGAAGAGGGTTAATTTCAAGAGAAGGTGGTGATTCCACAGAAGGAGCTAGCGTCTTTGGAACTCGGTCTAGCGGTTCCTCTTCGATTCTGTAGTTCTTCCTATATTGTCTCCCAGGAGCAAGCTGAAATGCTGCAGCAGAAACCTCAGAATCATCATGAACTGTTTCTATGGATTCTACCAAGCACTTCTCCAATGCATCTAACTCCGTGGGGCTGTAAGAATAGTCCTGCATTAAAGTATCAATACAATCTAAACTGAAACAAGCATGAACATCAGAAGGGTGGGTAGTAGCCTTGGTCATATCAAATACAAGTTGTTCATCATGTAACCGAAGTATAATCTTCCCTCCTTCAACATCAATGAGGGTCCTTGCTGTACGCATGAATGGTCGACCTAAGATAAGCGGTACTACCTTGTCCTCCTCCATGTCTAAAATAACAAAGTCAGCAGGGAAAGCAAAAGTACCAACTGAAACAATTAAATCCCTTACCACCCCTTTAGGTAGGATGATTGACCTATCAGCTAATTGCAAAGTAATTCGGGTAGGTTCACATTCTCCTAAACCAAGCTTCAAATACATCGATAAGGGCATTAAATTAATACTCGCACCTAAGTCACATAAACCCTTACCACAGTTCACATTACCTATTGCGCAAGGTATGACCGGAGTACCTGGATCATCAAGCTTAGGTGGAAGCTTCTTCGAAAGGATGACTGAGACGCTCTCGGTAAGCTGCACAGTGCCTTCTCCACTAAGGACCGTCTATTGGACAGGATGTCCTTCATGAATTTCGCATATATCGGCATCTGTTTCAACACTTCAGAAAAAGGAATGTTAATGGTTAGTTTCTTAAAAATACTTAAGAACTTACCAAACTGCTCATCCAAGTCTCTTTTCTTCAACCGATTTGGAAAAGGAACCGACGCTTCATCAACTGCGCGGCGTGGGGGTGGGGAAATTTTAGGAGTCTTGCTAATTTTCACCTCCTCTTCAACTGGTTCCTCCTGAGAACCTGCTGGTGTGGTGTCTTCATTTCGCTCAACATTAGGAAGAGGGGGCTCAGCTTCAGGGATTACCGGATCAAGCTGTGTACCACTCCTCAATGTGATTGCCTTGGCATGCTCTCTCGGGTTCTGCTCTGACTGACTGGGCAAAGAACCCAAAGGACGCTGAGCCAACTGCTGCGATATCTGGGATAACTGAGTCTCGATGTTCCTATTGAATGTTCTTTGATCATTGTTGAAGGTCCTCTGTTCTTGATTGAAAGCTTCTAGCTCATTAAATTTCTTGGTGTTGACAGTGATGAAATCATTCATTCTGGCCAGAACTTCATCCATACTAGAGGACGCACCAGCACCTGTATTCTGTACTTGCTGATTCTGTAGTGGCTGCTTCTGATAAGAGGAATATTGCTGCTGAGGTCTTTGGTTGTAATTGTTGTTACCACCAGCTTGGTAACGATTCTGCTGCTGAGAATGGTAGCCCGGGTTGCTTTGATTTCCGAAATAATTACCCGGTCTGTTACCAACATAGTTTGCTACCTCTTCTTGTGGTGGAACACACTGGCACATGTTAGAACTTCTACCACAATACTCACATTGAGGGAATGAATCAGTGATAGCTGATGCGTTTGATTTTGGGTTCATCAGTGTGCACATCTTCTCGAACTGCTTAGAAATGCTATCCATCTTAGCAGCTAAGAGGGTATTCGAGTCTACCTCATAAATTCCTGCATTTTTCTTTGGAAAGATCTCAGTAGTAGCTCTAGCACCTCCCCATTGGTTAGCTGAATTGGAAAGAGTTTCCAACAAATCCTTTATCCTGGTGATTGGAAGCTCCATAAGACTTCCTCCTGCACAGGTATCAACTAATAGACGGCTCTGGGGGTCTAGATCTTTGTAAAATGACTGCAATACAACTTCTTCTCCTAGGCCATGATGTGGTACTCTTCTTACAATTCCTTTGAATCGCTCCCAAGCTTCAGAAAGAGTTTCACCGCTATATTGTTTGAAGTTCGTGATCTCACCTCTCATTGCCAGCATTCGGGACGGTGGAAAGTATTTTGCTAGGAACGCATTCGCTAGTTCGCTCCAGGAAGTGATACTGTTTGGAGATAGGGAGTTCAGCCACTCTGCAGCCCTGTCCCTGAGTGAAAAAGGAAACAAAGTTAGCCTGGCTACCTCCTGGGAAGCTGGTGTTGAGCATGCTCCAACCAATCGCAGGAAGGATGTAAGGTGAACATTTGGATCTTCAGTGACTACTCCACTAAACTGTGGAGCATTCAGGACCATCGTGACATAATGAGTCTTGAATTGTCATTATACCCCTTCCGGTAGTGCAGGGATTACTATTGGTGATGTGAGTCCCTCCACGTTCGGACGAGTGTAGTCGCTCATCCTTCTTTCTCTGCTAATACCGTCCATAAGATACTCTTCTTCGGAAACAAAGGTATCCCCTGGTGAGTCCTTGAGAAACACCTCTGGTTCAACTGTAGGCTCCAGTACCAATCCCTGACGACCTCTTCTTGTAAGTCGTTCTATCTCATGTTCCAGCTCAAATTCAGGATTTCCTCCAGAACGAGTTTTAACCATAAACCAAAATCAGATAACTGAGAGTAATGTAGTTGTAAAAGTAAACTCAATCGGGTAAACCAAAATAAACTAGAACAAATAATAAGAAACAAATTGCACAAAGCTAAGAAAATGAACAAAATAAAATAAAACAAAACAAAAATATACTAAACTAAAAAGCAAAAACAAAAAATTAAATGGATAATACCAATATAAAAATTAAACTAAGCAACCGTGCCTCCCCGGCAACGGCGCCAAAAACTTGTTGGGGTAAAACCTAACGGTGAATTGTTGTTGGGGGTTTAACCTAACGGCAAGTGTACCGGTCGATTATAGCAAGTTTAAATCTCGGAGTATTCCCTGAGTATCGAATCCAAGGAGGCAGTGGCTAGTTTAATTTCTACTTACACACAAAACAAGAAAAACTATAATTAACAGGAAATTGGGGGTTTTTGTGTGTGATGGTGAATGTTGTAAAAGAGTTCGCTAAGCAATAAATAACAGGTAAATGATTGTTTTGGTTTTGTTTGATAAAGGAAATTCCGGTTTACTACTTCTCTATAGATTTGTAGTTTCTTCCCCTAAGGTTTCTACAGTATTCTGAATAAAAACCCTAGAATAAGGATAACTCGTATTCGGTCTCCCGTTCCACGAATTCTAATTAGCAAAGACCGAATCCTAACTCTCGTTATGAATCCACTGTTTACTAATTGCTTTAAGTATAGTCTAGATTAATGGGCAGCTAGTGTTTAGAGGAATTACCATCTCTATACTAACTGGTTCTTTCCCTGTAGTCAATTGATAGCCACAGTTCTCACTTATAAGCTAACAAAACTGATAAACTCATTTAATTGATCAGATTAACAAGTCTAGGAATTCATAAGGGAAAAGAACTTTATTCTATTGTACTGCAGAAAATCACAAAGGTTCAGAAATAATTATCCTAGAGATACATAGTAAACCGAAATTAAAAACGACTACTCAGCCATAGATAAAATAACAATGCTCAATATAAACAGCATAAAGATAGAGGGATTTAGCAGAAAAACCGATTTTAGAAGCCGTCACCGATTCTGCAATGTCCACACTCGTCTGTGTCACATCCGACTTTCTGGGGTCGGACGCAGATCCGGACGCCTTGTCCTTGTTGCGTCCGGATCCGGACGTCAATCCGGACTTGGGTAAATGAAGCCCGTGAGCAGTTTTCTGTCTGTGGTTGAGGGTGAAGAGTTACGGAGGAGATTTATGAATGGAGATGAGAGATTATCGTGGATGAGAGGATGTGTAGAGAGGAAGAGAGAGGGTTAGACTCGCAAGTCTGGGACGAATTGAAATGAAACAGGAGCTGGGTTTATATAGGCTCAGAAATGAAACATAGGTTAGTGATAGTTAGGTACGAGCATGGACATACGCTTAGTATATTGAGTATGGGTGCGTGTTTAATTAACTGTTGAGGATGGGCTTAGTTGCTTTCGGCTGATAATTGCGCCGAAAGCCCTATTATCAGCGCGATTGCGTTTTTATTTTTCATCTCTGTGTGACGTCCGGATCTGTGTCCGGATCCGGACGTGACACAGAACCTCTAGATCTGAAACTCGAAATATGTCCGGATCGCTGTCCGGATTCGGACAAGACAGAGAACTCTCGGATCTGGATTTTTAGGTCACGTCTGACACGCGTCTGGATCCGGACATGAGACGTCCGGATTTGCGTCCAGCTAAGTTGATCCGGACGTGACCAATTTTTGTCTCTTCTCCTGATTTATTCCCGGTTTGTTGTGCTGTAATCCTTATGATGTAAAATCTTCATTTCCTGGGGTTTTCCTATATTTAGCATATAAAATACATCAGTTCTTATCAAAACATCAATCTTAGGAAAAACACATAATAAGTGGGAAACATTGTCTGAATTGTTACAAATTATAAGGTATTTAAAACCCTAAAAAGCCTATATGTTTCACACTTATCATTTATCCTCTTTTATCAATAAAGCTACACAAAAAGCCAGCTCATGATGATTACGTACACTGGTGACCAAAGAAAGCGAGGAGCCAACTCTCGGATGAAGACACCCCAAGTATGAAGCGACACTACCACAAACATGATGAAGATCTGTAAACGGTCGCAAAGCAACCCAGGATTCAAGAGCTTGAACGAAAGCAGCTCCAAAAGTTCGGGAAACACAAGAACCCTGAAGATGAGTCAAAGTGGCTCTAAGAGCTCCAAGATCGGGAAACACGAGAACACCGAAGATGAGTCAAAGTAGCTCCAAGAGCTCCAAGATCGGTATACACAAGAACCCCAAAGATGAGTCAAAGTGGCTCCAAGAGCTCCTAAAGATCGGGAAATACAAGAACCCCGAAGATGTGTAAGCAATTTGAAAACCTTAAGTTTTCAAACAACAACAACAAAGTAGTAGCAAGGACTACATCAAAGTCCAAAGCCAGAAGGCAAGTCCATATACAGTAGTGAAATACCCCAAACCTTAATGTGTTAATTAATTGTGTAATTATATTCTTCTAAGGCTAATTAAGTCCTTAAGATCATTGGTGAAGGAATGAAAATCAAAAAGAAAAAGAAAATGCGTAAAAGTCATAAAACGTGAAAATACGTATTTAATTATTTTAGGAGGTACACAACCTTCATTAGGGTTATAAATATATTTTTATACCTTAATTACACACTAAGAACGTGTGGGAAAAATTCTGGAAGAAAACGGATCCAAACAATGCGTTTAAACACTAACGGAGTCTTAAAGCGCGTTTTTCGGGAAAACCCGAAAACGTGACTTTAAACAGTTAAATGACCCCGTAAAAATAATAATTGATTATGTAACAATAATTAAACATTAATGGGAGGTTAATAGCCATTAAAATTAAAGGAACGAGGAAGTTCCGGAAAACGATCCCGGTAAGTGAATAGTACTAAACCAGGTAAATAAACAAGCGTTTTCTGTTAAAAGACGAAAAACGCTCCAACGTGTTTACAGTAGTGGGCCGGTTTTATTTATGCAAACAGATCACTCACACATGACTAGTAACTAATTAATAGAGTAAAACAAAAATACAAACACCACTTATACCCCTTATCCTCTCTCTCCTCCTTTATTTTCCTTTTCCCCTCTCTCTCTTCTTCTCTTTCCTCTCTTTCTTCCCAGCCGGTTCCACCTTCTACCCCAAGGTCACCGATTTCTCTCCCCTTCTCCCATGGCTACTCCAACTTCAATGCCATGCCCAAGCTCCATTTGAGCTCCAAATCAAAAACAAATCACATATTCTTCTTCCTCTCATCTCCCTCTATCATCCTCTCTTTTCAAAATTCCAAAAGGATGAAGTTGACCTCCATGGGTTTTCCTCATTTGAAGAGAAAATGACACCAAAGAGAAGCTTGTAGTCTCCTCTTCCTTCTAAGGTAAAAATTCCCAAGAAAAAGTCATCTTTCTTTCATCTCTTGGTGTAATCGATTTTTCACCATTTTGATACCTTGTTTTCTCCTTGTTCTTGAGCTCCCAATTGATCCTTCAATGGTGGGGAAGTCCCCTTCTTGATTCAAGGGTGAGAATCCCTCTTTAAAACTTCTAAAAGGTAAACCCTAATTCTAGCCCTTTGATTAAATTGAGTTTCTAAGGGTTTAGATAATTAATTGTGTATGTTTTTTGTTCTTGGGTGTTGGGATGGAGTTTGGAAACTCCATACCCTCTTAACCGATTTTTGGAGAAGGTTTGGAGCAAGAGGAGAATTTAAGAGGCTTGTGAAATTAAGGTAAGAGAACTACCTTAAACTTTGTTAAATTTGTGTAAGTGTTTGGGAAGGGTAAACAAATTAATGAACCCAAATTGTGGATTAAAAATCTATGTTGTGATGTGTTAGGTTGGTGTAGGAGAGGTTTGTGAATTAATGTTGAATGGAGGGCCTTAAGAGCCAATTATTGTGAGTTTGTGATTGATAAATGTGGTTATTGAGATTATGGAGATTTTTGGTGGTTATGTTGTTGTTGATTAGATTTGAGGATTTGTAATGTGCTGTTAGGACCCTTGAAAGGGTGTGGCTAGATTAGGTATGAGAAGGTGTAAATTGATGAGGATGAATGTGTAAGGTTATGGGGAGGTTATGGCAAAATTTTAATGGGAAATGAGTGTTGATGATGGTTTAATGGTTGAGAGAATTTAGGTGTTGATTGGGGATGTTTAATGTAGAAAAGAATGGTTGTTTGTGGCTTGTGAAACAAGGGGTTAGTGTAGATTTATTAGAAGTGCCCTTCTGGTCCTTTGCCCTCTGTTTTGCTGCGTTTTTGGGTCCTTCCGCCCTTCTTTCGGACTTGGAAGTTCGGACATGCCCCGTCGTTCTATAAAATTTTCCGAGTTTCAGTGGTGTCCGAACTTCCGTCCGAACTTGGAAGTTCGGACACTCGAAAAATTTTCACAGGCTATTCTGTTTCGACTTGTGTCCGACCTTCGATGTCCGGACACAAGTTCGGACGCGTGTATAAATTTTTCCAGATTTTTGTTCGACTTGTGTCCGACCTTAGATGTCCGGACCCAAGTTCGGACGTGTTAAATTTTTTTCAGATTTCTGTTTCGACTTGTGTCCGACCTTAGATGTCCGGACACAAGTTCGGACGCCTTGAAAATTTTCCCAGAATTTGTTTCGACTTGTGTCCGACCTTGGATGTCCGGACACAAGTTCGGACACAGTGTAATGTTGACCAAAAACTTTGTTTAAGGGTAGGAAATGTTACCCAATGATGGGGAGTGATAAGTGAGGATGTTATAAGGTTGTTAAGCATATGTTAAGTAAGTTATAATGGTAATTAAGTGTTGAAGAGTTATAATAAAAATGTAAAAGTAAACAAGTTAAAAATGTAAAGTTATAAAACTACCGAACGGGGTTAATCACGGGCGCATTAGACGTTAAATAATTATATTACCCCGATATTAATAAAGAAAGTGATAATGTTACCAGTTGTTCAAAGAGTTCAAGGAACATGTGATGGCACATTAGAGTGCACCTTCGGTGACAGGTATGGTTTTCTTGCAACCTGTGTCCTACTGGATTACACCGGCTTGTATGCCAATGTGTTTTTCTTGTGTTTGCCACCTTGTAAGATAATACATGTAATGAGTTTATAGTAATTCATATATGTGGCGTACTTAGTTCCGATACCGTTTAACCTCGAAGTGTTAAACCTTAGTTAGCTGTGTCTAGGATCACATAAGAGATCGGTATACGGGTTCAACGACCCGAACCATGGGGACGTTCTAACCACGGCTATGTGTGAGTTAGTTGTTTGAAGTTGTGTGTGATGTTTGCTGTAAATGTATGAACCTCTTTTATGTGTTTAACTCAGTTGTATTACTACATAGTGGTTGATGTGATGGGTTCTACAGAGGAATCTTTAACTGTGATTATATATATATTATGGGGGGACTGAGGAATCCGGTCGTTCCGGTCATGCGCGTGTTTGGGAGTTGTTGTATACAGTTTCTTCAACTTTCATTCTGTTGGTTGTTTTCCTTCATTGGTCTTCAATCACCCCTGAGCTTAACCAAGGCTCTTGACTCACGTCTGTTGGGGATTATGTATGATGTGTTCGGATCACAAAATCCGATCCATCTTTATGTTAAGTTGATGGGATCGGGGTGCTGACCGAGTAGGTCTGAGGTGTTAGTCTGAGACCAACTCTGCTTGAAGAATAAAGGTGTGCAAAATAACGCGGAAGCTTTTGTTTAAACTTAACAAGATAGGATTCTGCTTGTATTGAAACTCAATGTGAATTACAACCTAGCTTCCTATCTTGGGATTCGACAGAGGTACTCTGTCTCATCCAACACTCGCTCTACTCTCGGTTTTGATCAATGCGTCACAAGGAGTAAAGGGGAATGTTCTATGTGTGCTCTCTAGGTAATAAATACCTAAGCTAATTGACACTATCTAACTAAGATCTCTCAAGAATATTTTCTCTCTCAAGGGCGGTGTATCTCTCTGAATAATCTCGAATGCACAACTTAACTAATTACATTCACATGCTTATATACTTGTCAACTATCTCCTAAATCTTCGGTGGAGTCTTCAAGTGTAACGACTCCTCGGGTTGGTTCCGCAAGTATCGGAGTTATGGTCCTCTTTGTGCGTCACGATCTCACGTCTTGCTACTGCTCCAACAATGCGAGATTTCCGCAACTACTTCAGTAACGTCGCGCTTCTTGGCATACAGGAGCTCGTGGACAGATGCTTCTGCAGAGGTACTCGAGCTGGAACATCTTTCCGTATCGCGCCAAGTTTCTCTGCATCGCTACTTTGACTGAGGAGGCAATCATCTGCAAAACCTAAGTCTTCAACAAATTCCCCCTTTTTGCTGATGATGGCAAACTCAGTGTATCCAGCGTAAACTTGAGGTTTTGTATACGATGTACCTGCAAAAAGAACAGACAACAAAGCGGAGCAACTATCTCGGGAGAACAACTTGCTGTTTGTTCCCCCTTAAACACATATTCCCCCTTAAGGTAATGCAGTTGATAAGAACAGATAAAAACCATAGTACGTAAACTACTTCAAATACCGCGTTGCAGAAATAAACGACCAAACAGAAACAAATGAGGCCTTCAGAGGCACTCAGTATCCACACATAGTTACCCGCAGACACCAGCCGCGGGATACACCGCTTCCCCCGTTTGCCAACATCAGGGGGAAACGCACAAAAAATATCCAAAGAAACCATAATCTGAAAGAGTCAGTTAAACAAACCACCAGCGTAAGTCAAAAGTATTCAAGAATCACTACTTCCTACGGGTTAAAAGGGGTGGGGTAACAAAGTTAGTCATCTCCTCCATCCATTCCTGTATCCTCATCCCGTGCTCATCTTCCCCCGAAGTCCCAGCGCCATCTAATCGCTTAGCCGCTTCCAGAGTTTCAGCAAATGTTTCCCGGAACTCTTCTGCCAGCTTCTCGACTCCCCCTGCAATGATGTTCATCGTCTGTTTGTGGTTTTTGTTGAGGACGTCGATGAGCATGTCTATCTTCTTGGATAGAGTGGCGAGGTTGTTCTCAATCGCTGCTACCCTTTCAGATAAGGAAGCTGCGTCAGTGGGAGATGCGGGTTTTGGAGGGGCTAGTTTTTTGGAGGGTGGGTTTGTTTTGGAGACCGATTTGAGCTGGAAAGACGGTGTTTTGTTGTACAGGATCTGACCAAGTATGTCAGTATCCATTATCCGACTGGCTTTGGAGGGATCAAGGACAACAGCACAGTGGGTAAAGATTTTTGGGAGCCAGAATACGTACCCCAGGCTGTGTCGGGGAGAGGAGATGGTTGAGGCTATGTGGTTGAGGATTAACTTTGGGAGGTTTATCTTTTGGTGGTGGATCAGACAGTACATAATAGCAAGATCAAGCGGACGAGCAAATTGGTTTCTTTCCTTTCTAGGGACTAAGTTTTTGATCACCAAAGTGTGAAGCATTTGGTGGATATTGGACAGAGCTGGTCGGTCCAGAGAGTGACCGACTCTGCTGTTTGGTAGGAAGAAGTCATAGACCTCTTTTGCACTTATAAACCCTAGATCAGGAAAACCAGCCCTATCATAAAATTCTAATCCGCTAGTTGGAATTGCAAGATGGGTTGCTATTGAGTTTGAATCTAGAAGGATGGGTTTGCCGTGTACCTCTGTCATTATCTTCCCCTTGCGAATGACGCAATTTTGGTAGAACTCATACGCCTCTGCCTCATGGTAGGTCTGAATGCCGTGGAAGAGATGGATCCAGTTTTGAAAGCGGAGCATCTCCTCGAACATGTCGAAAGCCATCGAGTGGAGCCAGTCCAGGTCGAGTAGCTTTCCCTTTACCAAGTGCCGGGACTCAGCAGAATCGTCGGCTGGTAGGGAGTAGACGGCAGAGTGGGTGTCGATCAGACCTAGTCGAGTAGCAGGTGTAGGTGGGACAGACTCGGAGCGAGGACGGAGTCGCTTTCTGGTGGAAGTCGTTGCCGTGTCAGAGTCTGCCTGGGTTGAAGAGTTGGTGTTTGAGATTTCCGCCATTTTGAGAGATTTGTCAGCCAACGCAGGCTCTGATACCACTTGATGGGATCGGGGTGCTGACCGAGTAGGTCTGAGGTGTTAGTCTCAGACCAACTCTGCTTGAAGAATAAAGGTGTGCAAAATAACGCGGAAGCTTTTGTTTAAACTTAACAAGATAGGATTCTGCTTGTATTGAAACTCAATGTGAATTACAACCTAGCTTCCTATCTTGGGATTCGACAGAGGTACTCTGTCTCATCCAACACTCGCTCTACTCTCGGCTTTGATCAATGCGTCACAAGGAGTAAAGGGGAATGTTCTATGTGTGCTCTCTAGGTAATAAATACCTAAGCTAATTGACACTATCTAACTAAGATCTCTCAAGAATATTTTCTCTCTCAAGGGCGGTGTATCTCTCTGAATAATCTCGAATGCACAACTTAACTAATTACATTCACATGCTTATATACTTGTCAACTATCTCCTAAATCTTCGGTGGAGTCTTCAAGTGTAACGACTCCTCGGGTTGGTTCCGCAAGTATCGGAGTTATGGTCCTCTTTGTGCGTCACGATCTCACGTCTTGCTACTGCTCCAACAATGCGAGATTTCCGCAACTACTTCAGTAACGTCGCGCTTCTTGGCATACAGGAGCTCGTGGACAGATGCTTCTGCAGAGGTACTCGAGCTGGAACATCTTTCCGTATCGCGCCAAGTTTCTCTGCATCGCTACTTTGACTGAGGAGGCAATCATCTGCAAAACCTAAGTCATCAACATAAGTTATCCGTTCGTTTAACAGGACGGTAACGAGTTATGTAAACAAGCTTAGCATGAGTTTGACAGCATCTCTAGGCTCTCCCAGTGAACTAACTATGTTTGGGACGGTTCCTAAAGAGATCCGTACCCGTTATGTTATGTGTTGTTGATGTACTGTAACGTTAGTTACGATGTGATGTTATATGTTGTTTAAAAGTGAATGGTGTGGATCATGGATATGAATCCCAAATATAACAAGAGACGTTAAGGATAACCCGATAGCGGGTGAGTGTCGTCTATTAAGGAAATAGCTCCATTAGAGGAGAAATACTCTAGGGTTGAAGTACTCAGCGAGTGACCTGTTAAGCATAAATGCAATATCTGTTATTGAGCCCAATATTTGGGAATGTTATATGTTGTGTGTTTATAATGTTCATGCATGATTTAAAAATAATCAACCACATGCTAAGACCACAAATAGTTGTGCGTGGCCCGGTAGCATGCGGGCTGCGGGATTACCATACCAGCAAAGGTGCTGAGCCCCCTGGGGGGCCACCCTTTTTTCTTTTCCTGTTTCAGGTACAAAGAACTGGAAGCCGTTCGAGAGTAGGACGGGGTAGTTGTTGTATGTGGTAGTCATGTGAAACGTAAATATATTGTAGGTGTAGTAAGACCGAAATTGTATCGGCGTTAGTTAGTAATTACTCGGTACAGTTGTAATGTAAGTGTAAATGATGGTTGGACGTGGTACGGGAATAATGTGTAGTTGCTCGGGAGTTTAGTCCATCAGACCGGTACAATGTATGTATGTTAGCCTGGTTAGCCACATGGGTGGCTAACGGCGTGTAACACCAAAGAGTTAAGTGATGTCGTGAGTTATGAATTCCGCTGCGATATGTTATCAAGTGTGTTGTCAGTAGTTGGGGTGTTACAAAAAGTGGTATCAGAGCCAAGTATCGCTCTGATGACTGAAATACCGAGCTTAGGAAGTACCGAGTTAAGAGTTTAGTACTTTGGGTTAAGGGTTGAGTGATAGCGTGAGAAGTACGCTAGTTAGGAAACACCAGTGTGTACTGGATACCTACAGTATCCATCCCGCCCTCCACAAACCCTATTTTATAACTTGGGGAGAACGCTAGAGAGAAGAAAGTCCTCTCTTACTCGGGAATACCCGATCTGGCTGTTGTTAAGTGTCCTTAAGGTACGGAGAGCCGGTCATACGGTAGATTCTGAGAGGTGTGAATCCCGAAGACGGTCTCCATTTGAACAATATTAACAGCCCTTGTTAGCGAAAAGTGAAGAATCTTATGCATAAGAGAATGGAATTTCCAGCACCCTGGGTCGACATGCGAAGCAGTCGAGGACAACCAGCTTGCGAGCACTAACCGTGCAACGGTAGAGAAGTGAAGTAGTGGAACCCGAGACGAGTGTCTACGGGACTACAAATGTTAACTAATACACCACAGTATACCAACCGATTAAGGAACCACAATGTAGTACGAGGAGGATACAATACCAAGTAGAAAGGGGACTCCCAGAAAGGGAAACACCCTAGTTAATGGCTATCATGTGAAGACAGGGTGAAGAACCCAGAAGATTTGTTGTTAAGGCCGTAAGATCAAGCAAGGGCCAGCAAGGCCATTGATGTTAGTACGGATGAAAGCAAATACCGCAACCAGTGTGTATTGAACCGATAACCAGTTAGTATGGCGCACTTGCCATGGCAAGTGCTGCTATAACAAGACTGTACGGAAAAATTTAAACAACTACCGGTACTTAGTAAAGTACCATGGAGTTAAGTGGGATCATCATAACCGTGGAAGGGCTTAATAGCCTGACCTCTGTAATTGGAAATACACCAGTCAGCAAGAAGCTAGACTTGGAGAAGGCTTGAAACATTGTGAAACCAGGAGAAATTTTTCTTTCAACTTAAGTTCATTTTCAAAACCAAATTTTCTTTCAAACCCATTTATTTCAATTCTTCTTTTCTTTAAACCTACCAGAAGACCTACACGGGCCTCAATGCCATATGGTAGGTAAGTTATACCCAGTTACTTTAACATAACCGGATGGAGACCAGTAAACCCAAGGGTAACAACCCGAGGGAAGGATTGAGTTCATAATAATACAACAGTGGATACACTTCCCTTGATTAAGTTCGGGAAGCATGGAATGCATATTATCACAGGATAATATAAGGGAGTTGACAACAGAATACTTCACCTAGGCGTGTGACGGACACTACGAGTGTACCAACTGTAATGTGGGACGACCGCACTCCGATAGGAGCTTGTGGGCCTGACAAACCTTCTTATGGGGTAGTCGGGCAAGTAGCAATGTATCAGCAGGGTACCCCATGTATGTATACGAGTGGAGTCTGGAACATGGGAAGTAGTCGACTCCATACTACGGTCCGAAGTAAAAGTCAAGCAAGAGCAATGGATTACCGAGAATGGTGGAAGTGAAGGAACCCAATTAAGTTAAGGAAAACTAAAGGAGTCAGTAAGTTTATTTTAAGGAAATGTTTAAAGGTGAACAAGTGCGAAGTGCACTGGTTAGTAAGTAAAGACGTAGAGTATGTCTTAAGAAACTCGAACGACGGACATATAGCTGGAGTAAGTACCCAGCCTAAATATGGTGAGGCAGATGCCTACTATGGATACGTTGATGTGCGATGAACGGGATGACTCCCGAGATGATCACTAGAGATACCAATCTCACTGGAGAGGATAATGAATAAGCCAGGAACGCGAGGCAATGTAGTTGATTAAACGTACTTATAAGTACAAGCCAGATGTAATGGCATGACCTAGTAACACCCAGGAACCATCCTTAAAAGGGTGTTTGGACCAACAATGGTCGAATGAGATAACATGACGGAAACGCAAGGGTCGAAATTAACACCCAGTTTAAGCATAAGTCGTCAGGATGAAGACTGACATCCTTGGAGGGGCATACCATGAAAGGAACAACGACCTTGTCATGGAGCTAAATGCAACCTACAAGCCATGTAATATTATATGGAGAAGTAAATGTGTGTGAACAGCCTACAACGAGCAGAGCTCAAGACAATAAGGCTTATAAGTCACAAGTGGAATGTGTTAAGAAAATGTTATTGACCACAGAGATTTATGTTATATAAGTAAGTAAGCGGATAACGAACCACTGCTTCAAGAGTGGGGATACCTCGTGATATGTGAGACCGCAACAGCGGTAGTTATGCGAACAGAGTTCAGGGAATATGCTAAGGGTTGACCACGTTGTCATTACCCAAGAATGATGTGAGTAGGAAAAACCGAAAAGAAGTATTTGTACCAGTTGTGGAGATCAGATGAGTAAAAAGTCAAATAGCAACCACCATAGGTGTGGGATGCTAAATGTGTAATGAACGACGCTCAAGGAGCATAGGGACTCAAAAACAACAGCGTGTTCAGTAGTCAGCCAAATAAGTGGCAAGACACAGTGTAATGGCGGAAGCTAATATAATAGTGGATGCAGTGTAAGTTAATGCTACACAATGAGTAAGGGCACGGGGCGCAGTAAGCGACCGTTGCATAAGTGTTGTTAAATAATAATGTGACAGATAAAACCAGTTATGGGTTAAACTAAATGAACATGCAAGGTAAGTAACAGCAAATAGACTAGGCAATAAGCCAATGGTCGACACCATGTGATAAGGAACTCAGTGTGAATTCCTATTGCAATCGCATAAGAGAGTTATTGTCAAGAGTTTACGCCTCTGCACTCTGTATGACTGAGTGTTTTGGTATTGCGCTTGCGCGGTAATGATAGAGTGAGATAGCTAGGAAGCTTTGGCAATGTTAAAGGTGATAGAAGAACAAGACTTATGGTGTGATAAAACCGATGCATAAGACAAGCACGGTTGTACCAATCAGAAGGTACTTGGTTGGCATAAGTGACTTCAGTAACACGATTATTAAATATCGGTATGGAATATACCTGAAGTGTTGGAGATAACCGACAGAGTACTACACAATACGTAGTAGCTCAAACTTAACCGACAGTAAGTCGGAAGAAATCAAGTAAGTCATTGTGGAATACAGTAGGTTATCACGGAAGTGGATAGAAAGTTTGTAACTCACCGAGTTCGCTCATGGTAAGTGATACCACGCGTCGGTTGAGAAACCGTTACTACCAAGATAAGGGTGATAATCGGGGATGTACAATACAATACGAATAATGTGTGGGGCAAACTATGCTCTAAATTATCAAGAGTCGCGCAGCAGAAACTAGTGAGCCAACGATTCAAACGTTAAATGTGTGTAGTGAACATGAGTGCATGGCAAATAAATGATGCCTAAAATCCGCACAGGCCAGAATCGAAACCAGTTAAGAGTTAAAACAAACTCTAGTGAGAATTCTTGGTTAGGGACTAAACCGCCAATATGGCTAAGATCCTCAAACCAGAACACATTGTGAAATAAACCGCGTGGAGATAAAACACTCCACGACGGTAGAACGTTGTAAACCAGTCATTAAATGATTGATTACGTGGGCGTAATCCCTTTTAAGGGGGGTAGAGCGCAAAACTGTTTAGTATGTTTTACCGTACAAGTGTACGTGAACTATGGTGTGCATAGCACAAAATGATTTGTTTTGATGATTGGTGTGTGTGTTACATAAACATACACATTCATTCATGGGTTAATTATGGTAATTGCGCACAGAAGATGCGAATACCATTGTGATAAATATGTTGTTTTGTTAACGGGTGTGTGTGAAAGTATAAGTATAAGGGAGTAAGAAACTCCCGGGGAACTAAAACCCCGACTATGTATGTTCATGTAATACTAAATGTAAACAGTGTGTTGTATTTTGATAAATTATATGTATATATACAGTATTGTGAGCTATGAAAGGGTATGAAACCGACATAGAACCTAGTGAGAGTAAGATTCCCTAGGTAATTGGATTAAAGTGAATGGAGATAACTGATAGACGGAGCTCTATCCTTTGGAGATGTATGATTATGACTAGAAGGATAAAAGATAGAAAATGGTACATGTTTGAATTAGATGCTGTTTGAAATTGAAGTGGGAGGTGGAACTTGATTTGCATGCGATCAAGGGAAACCGAACACAAATTGGAGTGGAGGGACAGTTCAACACTGATGTTGATCACATCAGAGTTGGATGATTCCTGAAGCTCCCTACAAGTGGTCACAAATAACCACGCTGAGGAAAGATGCAAAGAGCATAAATTGGACTTGGAGTTGTATGTGTTTTCAAAAGGGTTTTTGAATCGGTAATTATAAAAACGTCGATAGACACCTTATGTAATTAAGTTCTTTTACTTAACCTCACAAGGAAATTTTAAATTTAAGTGATTGTTTTGATCTTCCAAAGGAACGGGGACAGAAGGTGTCCATCGCGACCGGGTTCTGCGGGGATCCTAGTATGTATAAAAGGCATTTTTAGTTGCTATACATGCTAAGACATGTTGTGTGGAATGTGTAAAAAAATTATTATTTTGACCTTGAGTCCTAATGTGGCTAAGTTCCGGAAGTGTTATGTTATCAAGACTTACGAGTCTAAATGTTGTTATGTTACCCAGACCTAAGAGTCTAAGGGTTGTTATGTAAGTACAATGTTGATAAGGTACCCGGACCATTGAGTTCGAGGTTACCATGTAAGTATGTTATGTTATGTATGGATGTGCATGTGTTACCCGGACCATCAAGTCCGAGGTTGTGATGTAAAGTATGTTTGTTGTGGAAGTTTTATGTGCAAGTAATCCCCGGATTCTAACTAATGATGTGTGGGAAGTGTGAACTTCGAGGACGAAGTTCTTTTAAGGGGGGTAGATTGAAATACCCCAAACCTTAATGTGTTAATTAATTGTGTAATTATATTCTTCTAAGGCTAATTAAGTCCTTAAGATCATTGGTGAAGGAATGAAAATCAAAAAGAAGAAGAAAATGCGTAAAAGTCATAAAACGTGAAAATACGTATTTAATTATTTTAGGAGGTACACAACCTTCATTAGGGTTATAAATATATTTTTATACCTTAATTACACACTAAGAACGTGTGGGAAAATTCTTGAAGAAAACGAATCCAAACAATGCGTTTAAACACTAACGGAGTCTTAAAGCGCGTTTTTCGGGAAAACCCGAAAACGTGACTTTAAACAGTTAAATGACCCCGTAAAAATAATAATATGTAACAATAATTAAACATTAATGGGAGGTTAATAGCCATTAACATTAAAGGAATGAGGAAATTCCGGAAAACGATCCCGGTAAGTGAATAGTACTAAACCGGGTAAATAAACAAGCGTTTTCTGTTAAAAGACGAAAAACGCTCCAACGTGTTTACAGTAGTGGGCCGGTTTTATTTATGCAAACAGCTCACTCACACATGACTAGTAACTAATTAATAGAGTAAAAAAAAATACAAACACCACTTATACCCCTTATCCTCTCTCTCCTCCTTTATTTTCCTTTTCCCCTCTCTCTCTTCTTCTCTTTCCTCTCTTTCTTCCCAGCCGGTTCCACCTTCTACCCTAAGGTCACCGATTTCTCCCCTTCTCCCATGGCTACTCCAACTTCAATGCCATGCCCAAGCTCCATTTGAGCTCCAAATCAAAAACAAATCACATATTCTTCTTCCTCTCATCTCCCTCTATCATCCTCTCTTTTCAAAATTCCAAAAGGATGAAGTTGACCTCCATGGGTTTTCCCCATTTGAAGAGAAAATGGCACCAAAGAGAAGCTTGCAGTCTCCTCTTCCTTCTAAGGTAAAAATTCCCAAGAAAAAGTCATCTTTCTTTCATCTCTTGGTGTAATCGATTTTTCACCATTTTGATACCTTGTTTTCTCCTTGTTCTTGAGCTCCCAATTGATCCTTCAATGGTGGGGAAGTCCCCTTCTTGATTCAAGGGTGAGAATCCCTCTTTAAAACTTCTAAAAGGTAAACCCTAATTCTAGCCCTTTGATTAAATTGAGTTTCTAAGGGTTTAGATAATTAATTGTGTATGTTTTGTGTTCTTGGGTGTTGGGATGGAGTTTGGAAACTCCATACCCTCTTAACCGATTTTTGGAGAAGGTTTGGAGCAAGAGGAGAATTTAAGAGGCTTGTGAAATTAAGGTAAGAGAACTACCTTAAACTTTGTTAAATTTGTGTAAGTGTTTGGGAAGGGTAAACAAATTAATGAACCCAAATTGTGGATTAAAAATCTATGTTGTGATGTGTTAGGTTGGTGTAGGAGAGGTTTGTGAATTAATGTTGAATGGAGGGCCTTAAGAGCCAATTATTGTGAGTTTGTGATTGATAAATGTGGTTATTGAGATTATGGAGATTTTTGGTGGTTATGTTGTTGTTGATGAGATTTGAGGATTTGTAATGTGCTGTTAGGACCCTTGAAAGGGTGTGGCTAGATTAGGTATGAGAAGGTGTAAATTGATGAGGATGAATGTGTAAGGTTATGGGGAGGTTATGGCAAAATTTTAATGGGAAATGAGTGTTGATGATGGTTTAATGGTTGAGAGAATTTAGGTGTTGATTGGGGATGTTTAATGTAGAAAAGAATGGTTGTTTGTGGCTTGTGAAACAAGGGGTTAGTGTAGATTTATTAGAAGTGCAATTCTGGGTAGAATTTGCCTCTGTTTGCTGAGTTTTTGGGTACGTCCGAACTTCCGTCCGGACTTGGAAGTTCGGACATGCCCCGTCGTTCTATAAAATTTTCCGAGTTTCAGTGGTGTCCGAACTTCCGTCCGAACTTGGAAGTTCGGACACTCGAAAAATTTTCCCAGGCTATTCTGTTTCGACTTGTGTCCAACCTTCGATGTCCGGACACAAGTTCGGACGCGTGTATAAATTTTTCCAGATTTTTGTTCGACTTGTGTCCGACCTTAGATGTCCGGACCCAAGTTCGGACGTGTTGAAAAATTTTGCAGATTTCTGTTTCGACTTGTGTCCGACCTTAGATGTCCGGGCACGAGTTCGGACGCCTTGAAAATTTTCCCATAATTTGTTTCGAATTGTGTCCGACCTTGGATGTCCGGACACAAGTTCGGACACAGTGTAATGTTGACCAAAAACTTTGTTTAAGGGTAGGAAATGTTACCCAATGATGGGGAGTGATAAGTGAGGATGTTATAAGGTTGTTAAGCATATGTTAAGTAAGTTATAATGGTAATTAAGTGTTGAAGAGTTATAATAAAAATGTAAAAGTAAACAAGTTAAAAATGTAAAGTTATAAAACTACCGAACGGGGTTAATCACGGGCGCATTAGACGTTAAATAATTATATTACCCCGATATTAATAAAGATAGTTATAATGTTACCAGTTGTTCAAAGAGTTCAAGGAACATGTGTTGGCACATTAGAGTGCACCTTCGGTGACAGGTATGGTTTTCTTGCAACCTGTGTCCTACTGGATTACACCGGCTTGTATGCCAATGTGTTTTTCTGTGTGTTTGCCACCTTGTAAGATAATACATGTAATGAGTTTATAGTAATTCATATATGTGGCGTACTTAGTTCCGATACCGTTTAACCTCGAAGTGTTAAACCTTAGTTAGCTGTGTCTAGGATCACATAAGAGATCGGTATTCGGGTTCAACGACCCGAACCATGGGGACGTTCTAACCACGGCTATGTGTGAGTTAGTTGTTTGAAGTTGTGTGTGATGTTTGCTGTAAATGTATGAACCTCTTTTATGTGTTTAACTCAGTTGTATTACTACATAGTGGTTGATGTGATGGGTTCCACAGAGGAATCTTTAACTGTGATTATATATATATTATGGGGGGAGTGAGGAATCCGGTCGTTCCGGTCGCGCGGTGTTTGGGAGTTGTTGTATACAGTTTCTTCAACTCTCATTTTGTTGGTTGTTTTCCTTCATTGGTCTTCAATCACCCCTGAGCTTAACCAAGGCTCTTGACTCACGTCTGTTGGGGATTATGTATGATGTGTTCGGATCACAAAATCCGATCCATCTTTATGTTAAGTTATCCGTTCGTTTAACAGGACGGTAACGAGTTATGTAAACAAGCTTAGCATGAGTTTGACACCATTCTTTAGGCTCTCCTAGTGAACTAACTATGTTTGGGACGGTTCCTAAAGAGATTCGTACCCGTTATGTTATGTGTTGTTGATGTACTGTAACGTTAGTTACGATGTGATGTTATATGTTGTTTAAAAGTGAATGGTGTGGATCATGGATATGAATCCCATATATAACAAGAGACGTTAAGGATAACCCGATAGCGGGTGAGTGTCGTCTATTAAGGAAATAGCTCCATTAGAGGAGAAATACTCTAGGGTTGAAGTACTCAGCGAGTGACCTGTTAAGCATAAATGCAATGTCTGTTATTGAGCCCAATATTTGGGAATGTTATATGTTGTGTGTTTCTAATGTTCATGCATGATTTAAAAATAATCAACCGCATGATAAGACGACAAATAGTTGTGCGTGGCCCGGTAGCATGCGGGCTGCGGGATTACCATACCAGCAAAGGTGCTGAGCCCCCTGGGGGGCCACCCTTTCTTCTTTTCCTGTTTCAGGTACAAAGAACTGGAAGCCGTTCGAGAGTAGGACGGGGTAGTTGTTGTATGTGGTAGTCATGTGAAACGTGAATATATTGTAGGTGTAGTAAGACCGAAATTGTATCGGCGTTAGTTAGTAATTACTCGGTACAGTTGTAATGTAAGTGTAAATGATGGTTGGACGTGGTACGGGAATAATGTGTAGTTGCTCGGGAGTTTAGTCCATCAGACCGGTACAATGTATGTATGTTAGCCTGGTTAGCCACGTGGGTGGCTAACGGCGTGTAATACCAAAGAGTTAAGTGATGTTGTGAGTTATGAATTCCGCTGCGATATGTTATCAAGTGTGTTGTCAGTAGTTGGGGTGTTACAAGTAGCAAGACTACTTCACATGTAAGGACGAAAAGACAAATCCAGAGAGGGTGCAAGTTGCAGCTTTGGTCACCCTTAAGCTCCACAAAACCAAAAATATTCTGCATGGTCCCTTTGACATTCATCATACCCAATGGCCCAATTATAAGCCTCAAAGACTTCCGACTTGATAGTTATGTGGCTAAGTCAAGTGAAAGTAACAGATCGAAGGCGTAAGTCCATCAAATATCAAATTCAAAAGTCTAGAAGTTATGACTGTAAGTGAGGAATGAGTGCAAATGCTAAACACATCGAGTGTAGGTAGAAAAAACACCACATCAAAGCAAACCTTAACCTTGTGAGGATGAGAATTGTTCACATGTTTAATCAAAGATAATACTGGGGGCAATCGATCGTTTCGATCAATTGCCATAATTGCAAACTCAGATAGCTCAAAGAAATACTAAGGGCAATTGTTTTCAGCAATTTCCACAGATGACACAAAGCAATCCCAAAGTCTTAGGCTCGTCATGAGCTCTCAGCACCATACCCCAAAATATCAAGCCCTAAGCACTTCATAATCCTTAAGCACCGTGTTGCGACACTACAATCCCAAAGCTTTAAGCAAGTCATAAGCCTTTAGCATACATCTCAAAACCTCAAGCTCCACGATCTTGAGAAAACCATAAAGCCCGAAAGCATGTTTAGTTTCAAAGGATCAAATTTTGGTCTCGAAGTCCATTCTGAAAATGAGAGTTCCATGAATTTTAGTTGAAAAGAAATATTTGCTTATGCATCAGATTTTTGACAATAGAGTCAACACCAACCTTGACACCATGTCACTTTTTTTTAATACTGAATCAATCTTGTTTTGACACCAAGTCAATTCCATTTTTGAAAACTAAATCAATCTTATTTTGACACCAAGTCAATTCCATTTTTGAAAACTGAATCAATCTTGTCTTGACACCTAGTTAACCCCATTTTTGAAACCTGAACCAATCTTGTCAATCGTTGTTGACAACAAAGTCAGCACTATTTTGTGATACCAAGTTACAGGTGGAGGTATGCTGCCCGTTGAATTAGAGCAGGGTGTATACTGGCCAATGTGTACGAGTGGTTGAGTACAGGTGGAGGTATGCTGCCCGTTGAATTGAAGCAGGGTGTATACTGGCCAATGTGTATGAGTGGTTGAGTACAGGTGGAGGTATGCTGCCCGTTGAATTGAAGCAGGGTGTATACTGGCCAATGTGTACGAGTGATTAGGTACAGGTGGAGGTATGCTGCCCGTTGAATTGAAGCAGGGTGTATACTGGCCAATGTGTATGAGTACAAGTGGAGGTATGCTTCTTGTTGAATTGAAGCAGGGTGTATACTGACCAATGTGTACAAGTGATTAGGTACAGGTGGAGGTATGCTGCCCGTTGAATTGAAGCAGGGTGTATACTGGCCAATGTGTACAAGTTGGCGGGGCGATGGCAATAAGTCCTCATTTCTATGTCAACTTTTTGGATAACAACTGGCGGGCGATGGCAATAAGTCCCCTGTGAAAACCAGAAGTTCATCCCAGCAACCCAGTTGGCGGGCGATCGCAATAAGTCCCCTGGGAAAACCAACATGGAGCATTCTTGAATGGGTTTCGGTCCCCAGAGGCATCCGAGTTATTTTCTTTTTGAATGGGTTTGGTCCCCAGAGGCATCCGAGTTATTTTCTTTTTGAATGGGTTTCGGTCCCCAGAGGCATCCGAGTTATTTTCTTTTTGAATGGGTTTCGGTTACCAGAGGCATCCGAGTTATTTTTTTTTAATGGGTTTCGGTCCCCAGATGCATCCGAGTTATTTCTTTTTGAATGGGTTTCGGTCCCCAGATGCATCCGAGTTATTTCATTTTTGAATGGGTTTCGGTCCCCAGAGGCATCCGAGTTATTTTCTTTTTGAATGGGTTTCGGTCCCCAGAGGCATCCGAGTTATTTTCTTTTTGAATGGGTTTCGGTCCCCAGAGGCATCCGAGTTATTTTCTTTTTGAATCGGTTTCGGTCCCCAAAGGCATCCGAGTTATTTCATTTTTGAATGGGTTTCGGTCCCCAGAGGCATCCGAGTTATTTTCTTTTTGAATGGGTTTCGGTCCCCAGGGGCATCCGATTTATTTTCTTTTTTAATGGATTTCGGTCCCCAGAGGCATCCGAGTTATTTTCTTTTTGAATGGGTTTCGGTCCCCAGAGGCATCCGAGTTATTTTCTTTTTGAATGGGTTTCGGTCCCCAGAGACATCCGAGTTATTTTCTTTTTGAATGGGTTTCGGTCCCCAGATGCATCCGAGTTATTTTCTTTTTGAATGGGTTTCGGTCCCCAGATGCATCCGAGTTTTTTTTTTTGAATGGGTTTCGCTCCCAGAGACATCCGAGTTATTTTCTTTTGAACGGGTTTCGGTCCCCATAAGCATACGAATCACATCACACATCTTGGAATTCATTTTGAACGAGTTTTGGTTCTCTAAAGCATCGAATCACATGAAATATTTTGCATATAAGATCATGGGCTCCGGTTCTCAAAAGCACCTGGATACACTATGCTTTTCTTGTATTTTCTCATTTGGATAGGTTCAGACCCCTAGAAGTGCATTGGTACAATGACATGCTCGGTAAGCTCAAACATCTTTTCAAGGTAGTCAGCATCTCTGAACACAAGAAAAGGGACAAGCAAGGTGAGACAAGGTTGGTAAAGATTTTGGGTATTATCAAGCGTCGACTAGAATTTTCATTGACATTCCAAAATCAAGTTGACGGGGGGCAATCTGTTATCCCCAAAATCTTTACCCTCTTTTAAACATGAACAAGGTTTTTCTAGAGTCGGTGCATGGTTAAGGGTAAAATTGTCATTTTCATCCAATCTTCTGTTTTGGAGAAAATAGGGGCTTAAGGTGGCAAGATATGAATTGTAATACTGTGAAAACTGAGAAAGATGGTACAAGAAATAGGAATTTGTATTGGCGTAGTGGTGAATGAGGTGAAGAAGGTTGAAGAGGTTTATCGTTCGAGGCTACGAACAAACATTTTTTTTTTCACATCAAGTAGTTTTATGTTCAGTTTTCTTCATAATGGTTTTTATTTTCTTTTTTCTAAGTTGCATCTTTTTTTTTGACAAATAGTTTATTTCCCAAAAAAAAAACATAAAAAGTTTTCAAAATTCAAAACAACCATGTTTTTGCTGGTACCTATTAACCCTTTTTTTTAGATTATTTTTACGTGAAAACTCTTGCACCATTGTTCATTCTATTTCGTGCACTTCCAGTTCGTCATGTGATTGTTACACAGATCGTTGTGAGTAACTACTCACAAAGAACAACGTTCTAAGAACTTTTAGAGGCTCTCGTAGCCTCTATTAGTCTGGTTGTTCCCTGACACCTAATGCTGGTTGGGGTCATTGTAATTTCTCTTTGGCTTTCTGAAGTTCTAGTCTTGGCCTAACTCCTCAAAGAACTAGTGGCTAGCCTTATTTTTGTCTGACCATCAGGACCGCTTGCTCACCTTTGATGTAGTCGTTGGCTCGGGAAACAATATCATTATAGGAATTGAGAGTTTCAATAGTTAACCCCCAAATAATTTTGTATCGGTAAAGCAAAAATGATAAGCTATGACGACCATCGAATTCGCTCGACTATCTTGGTAAATTCCTGAAGGACCTATGAATGTACTCCTTAACATTTTCATTGGGTTTCTTTCTCATGCCAAAGAGTTGAGAGGACGTTTTTTGTTCTTCTTTCAACCAAAGAGTGAGCCAAAAATAAGTTGTTCAACTTTTCAAAGCTTCAATGATTTGTTTGGCCTTTAGATAAACCCTGTGAACACACGTCTAACCAATGATTTCGGGATGAGAAGACAACAACCATTATTGCTAATGTGAGCAGCAATCATGGCATACTTAACACAGGTTGACTGCATAACCCCCCATTAACGGGGATGTACTTCATTGAATTGGCTAGGAGAGGGACATAATTGATTTTAACTAAGGGCTCGTTCATTTGGAGCCTTCAAAAATGACCCATTAATGTGTACATTAATCTTTTGCTTTTTATTTCTTTATGAATGAAATAATGTGCACATTGAGACAGTACCCGTTCTTTTGGAACATTTTACAGCCACCACATAATTAGGTGAAATGTCAAATATACCTGCTACTTTACCACCCCTTACAAATATCCCCAGCTGGTTGTTGATATTCAACTTTCCCATGTCGCCGATGAAAGAGCGAGCGTACGGAAGGAGGAATAAAGTAGGAGTAAATAGGTAATGTAATATGATCAATATAGCAGATTATTTTTTTATACGCAGGGTATTGGACATCTATATTAAATGTCCACTGAAAGCATATCACCCACATATAACCAGCCCTTTTCGTGAGCGTGTCCACTCATATATTAACCATTAAGGCCATAAATCTTAAAAAATAAGCTTAATGCTTCAAAAGAACGGGCCTTAAGAGTGAGTCAATATTCTCCATCCTTCCACGAGCAAAGCACTGTTGTCTCTCAAACCTTTGCATGAGATCCATCATCTGTTATTGTAGAATACAAAAGTTCTTTATAGAAACTGCTAGTTGCCCCGTGTCTAAGTGATCGTTGAAGCTTTCCGTAATATCCAATGGTGGAGACAAGGCTTGATGTAATGCATCTGGTCACGTTAGGTATGATGCTCCAACTTTATTGTTTTAAGGCTTGTTTCGAATACTAACCATGATCTTGAATGATAGCAAAAAAGTAGGGAAGAAATTTTGTGTCGATAAGAAGTTTCCAACGACACAGGGTGTTAGAGTGTGATTGTGTTTGGGGTTGATTAACTCTAATTAAACAATGATGTAGTATAATCGATAAACAAATTTATGTGATTTTTATCTTTAATGACCTAGACCACATGAATTTAATAAAGGTTCTTATTAATAAGAATATAGAAATCAACTATAGTTGGTTTTTCAATGCAACATCACGCGTCTCTCACCTAATTTCCGCTTCCCTTCCATTATGATATTGAGCAGGGGTGGACCTTACCTGACCCCATTAAATTTAGAATATCTAGAAATTTATATTATAGTATCTTATTAATATGAACAAATGACCCCATTACACTAATTGGTTTGATGGTTTACTGGTATGAAGCAATTGAGAGGTTGCATAGCACCCAGGTTTGAATCCTATCCCGTGCAAATTTTTTCTAACTGACCCATACACTTAGGATTCTGGGTCCATCTTGAGTGGTTTGCATTTGGTGATGTGGCCAGCAAAGTTACCTTCATCCACTCTTCTAGCAACACGTGTCCCATTCAAGTGACATGAGGCGTCATTTCTCGTCCTATCAATTGCTGGTTATCAACTTCTAAGGGGTCGTTTGTTCAAAACAGTTCGCCGGTTACAGAGATTAATGGTACTTTTTACCTGACAAATGTCTGTTTTAGATTGGATAAAAAATGAACTCTGCACACTTGGCTAACTAGCATTTATTAACCATAGATAGTTTTTTTTTCGCAGGTAAAGCTGCGTTTCATCCAAAAGTTCCAACGACCCCTAAGTATTGTCTATAACAGTTCTAACTTCTTACTGCAATTGTGGGTAATTGTTCCTCAACTGTTCTCGCTCCGAAAAGTTTGTAAATATATCGGATTCCTCACTTGGCTCGAGGAATAACAAAAAACAAAAAAGGGTGTCGTGCTAGCTACCTCCTAATTATCCCATGTGAAACCCCAAGTTGTTCGGCCTCTCCACTTACCTAAAAATTGTCGGGCAATATAGAACTTCCCTTCTGGTCGAGAATTTCAGTTTTGCCCTGGTTTTTTTTTTGATAATTTAGGCTTAGAGCCTTTTTATTATAAAACGTATCCATTTGGGTGGGCTGGAAAATGGGCCTCATTAAAACCTTCCAAGGAAAACCCGATAGGAAAAACCAAGGAAGGAAAAAGAGTACCCGCCACACCCCGTTACAAATTATGAGTCATACCAGAGAACAATGTAACACCATAGAACAGTAGTACTACTTATCAAAAGAGGGTACTATAACTCGTAGGAGCCCCCAAAAAACACAATCAAAAATTCCCAATCCTATAAATAATCTTTAAGTGAATTTGTGCCAATAAAGAACCCGCAAGTGTGTGGAATCTCTTTCCACCATGTTTTAGTCCACCTCCAAACTCCCAGCTTGATTTGCAACACCAATTTAGTAATATTAAGAGATTCCTCTCTGAATATTACATTATTACGATATATCCAGATATGATAAATTCCATAGCATAGGGTTGTTCGCCAAATTCTCTTTGCCTTTGTGTCAAGTCCAACTTCAAACCACTCCTTGTAGATATCACAGATTGTCGGTTTAAATGGAAAATTGATATTCCACCATCGCCGAAGGTGATCCCATGTCTCTGCAATCTTAGAACAAAAGAATAACAAATGCTCTAATCTCTCCATCTCTCTCTTACACCATGGGCAGAGACTTTTTCCAAGTGGGACTGCATCACGTTCAAACAGGATCTCACCAGTTGTTAAGCCTTTTACCATTGCCATCCATAATACCATTTCCACTCTAGGCTCACACAATCCTTTCCATATATCTTTCAGATACGTTCCCGTTGTCTCATTACCCCCTTCCAGGTTTCCTGCTACTAATGTCCCTGTAATATCTTTTGTGATCGAGCAGTTAGTCGCACCCGTCCAATTAACCTCGTCCAGACCGCGGGGGGAGAGTGCTTTATCTCCAATAATGCCGACAAGCTCATTCACCAACTCCTCTTCAAAAACTAATAGTTGACGGCGCCACTGTAATTTCCAAACCCACCGCTCGTCAACCCATTCACCCATAGCAGCAACTGAATATTCCTTCTGACAGCTGAGAGAATACAGTCGGGGGAATTTCATTTTCAGCACACCCACCTCCAACCATCTGTCGAGCCAGAACATGCATGTCTCACCGCTCCGGACTTCCACATGCAATCGGTCTTCAATAATCTTCTTGATTATCTCATTATCTTCTGTACTTTTTATAATTGAGTGCCAAACTCCTTTTTGCATATTCCTACCATTATTTAATTCTCCAGGGTGCAAACCTTTTCTCTCCTGGTATATTGACTGAGTTACCCGCTTCCAAAGGGGTCCTTACTTTGAGCAAACTTTACTCTCCATTTGGCCATGAATGCTAAATTTTTTGCTTGCAATTCTGTGAACCCCAAACCTCCCTTCTCCTTAGGTTGGGTCATCCGCTTCCATGCAACGGTAGTAAGGAATTTACTTCGATTTTTCCCCCAAAAAAATCTTCGTTGTAAGGAGACTAGTTTCTTCCTAACTTTCGTTGGCAAGTTTTGCCCTGGTGATTTATAAGTCATACTAACAACTCTGTTTTGAGATAAAAGATTGTGTTTAGTCATTAACTATAACATACAGTCTACTCTTTGACATCCCTAGTTTCTATTTTGTTTTATGCGTATTTTTTCTTAAACTATCCAATGACCATCGCTAGGTATATCTTACGATAACGTCAATGCTTCCTGCAATCTAGTCGATCGAGGAACTTATCAAAAAATCTAGTCGATCGAGGAAGTACGAGGGTGTCAATAGAATCGCCTTTCTTCTTCGGCGTGTGTGTACAGATACACATCATCAATTGAAGATGATAGTTCATATGATCATATTATTTTTTTCTTATTAATCATCGATCACAACCGTACATGACAGAAAAGTATATGGACATTTTGTCGAACTTTACAGAAAAGAGAGACGAAGATCGGCGAGAGGAAATGACAATGAATATTCAGAGAGATTCTTATTGATAGTAAGAGCAGAACGCTCTGTAAATGTGTAAACAATCGGTTACCACTGTAGCTTTATTTATACTAAGATTGACTAAGCAAAACGCAACGTTTAGACTAACAATCAGAATATAAAGACTTCAATACTCCCCCTCAATCCTGAGCCAAAGAGAAAACGTGGCCTGGATTGGAAAAAGAGAATCAATCGTCAATCGTGTGTAAACTAAAACCTGGAAACAGAGGCATATAATGACTTCCCGGTAAAAGTTTAGTCAAGGGATCAGCAAGCTGCTGCTGGGAATTAATGTGATTGACACAAATTAATCCTTGCTGAAGTTTCTCTCGCACATAATGACAGTCGATATCTATGTGCTTAGTCCTTTCATGAAAAACCGGATTTTTTGCAATATAGACCGCTGCCTTATTATCACAATGTAAAGCAACTGGTTCAATGTCTTCCAAACCCAGCTCATAAAGCAAACGAGTAAGCCAAGCAATCTCAGTGGTTATCCTCCTTAAAGATCTATATTCAGCTTCAGCTGAAGATAAAGCTACTGTATGTTGTTTCTTCGATTTCCAGGAAAGAGGACTGCCACCGAGAGTAATGAAATAGCCACACACAGACTTGCGAGTAGTAGGGCAAGACGCCCAGTCAGCGTCACAATACCCAATCAGATCTTGACATACCGTAGAGTATGATAAGCAGCTTCAAGGTGTAAATCTGTCGGATTGGTCATGAACTGGCTTAAGTGTTGTACGGTGAAGCACAGATCTGGGCGGGTGTGTGTCATGTAGTTTAACTTCCCAATTATCTGTCGATACACTGTAGGATCAGAAAGAGGGGTACCTTGATTTTGTTCAAGCGTGACACCATACTGCAGAGGTCCTCGAACAGATTTCCAATCTGGTTTGCCAAATTCCGCAAGAGTCTCCATCATGAACTTCCTCTGCGAGATAACATATCCCTCTGGTGTCTGGAGAAACTCCATACCCAGAAAGTAACCAAGCTGACCAAGGTCCTTGATTTTAAACTGAGCATCGAGAGCAGCTTTGAGAGAGGCTATCTCATCAGAAGAATTACCCGTGACCAATATCATCCACGTAGACAATCATATATGTCATTGGTATTGCAAGCTTTAACAAACAGAGAGTAATCGTTGAGAGACTGAATATAGCCAAGAGTCTTTAAAAAAGTAGACAGGCGGGCATACCACTGCCTGGAAGCCTGTTTAAGGCCATAAAGGCTCTTCTTCAAACGACACACCCTTGTATCACCAGCAGATAAGTAACCTTTGGGAGGTGACATATAAACTTCTTCATCCAATGCGCCATGAAGGAACGCATTATTAATATCAAACTGAGAAACAGTCCATCCTCGCTTTACAGCAACAATAAGGAAAGCACGGACTGTTGTGAACTTCACAACAGGCGAGAATGTCTCTTGATAATCCAAACCTTCTTTCTGAGAAAAACCCCTGGCAACAAGTCTGGCTTTGTAACGTTCTACAGTCCCATCAGCCCTCAACTTAACCTTAAAAACCCATTTGCTACCGATAGGATTTTTGTGAGAAGGCTTAGGAACCAAATCCCACGTGTTATTGGCTTCAAGAGCAGAAAGCTCTTGTTGCATAGCATGAATCCAGTGGGCATCAGTACAAGCAGATTCATAATTTTGAGGCTCAGAAGGAATATTTGAGGTGAAGAAGAAGAATAGACATACAATGAGAAGGAACAATATCGGTGAGGGTAAGCAGAGAGGAGTACAAAACATAATCTGATAGATAATTGGGTAAGTGAGTATCACGGGTAGAACGACGAACAGAAGGGGTAGAAGAAGAAATGGTCTGGGAATTATCAAGCTGATTTTGTGGTGGTTGAAGAGAATCAGGAGAAAGATTTTGATCAGGAAAAGAGTTCTGATCAGAAACAGGAGGAGAAACATTGGGGTAAGAGAAATCATCATAAAAGAAGCCATCTGTAGCAGGAAAAAGAGAAGACTGAGATTGATCTGTAGAAGAAAGTAAGGGACCAAGGTCATGCTTCAGATGTGGGGGAATGTGTTTGAAAGGAAAATAGTAGGATGGAAAACGACATCTCTATTAACAAAACATGTCGTGAATGTAAACTTAGTAACCTGTGACCCTTCTGGTGAGGTGGTTGACCAAGATAAATGCATGCCTGAGCTCTGGCAGCAAACTTATCACTTTTCTGTCCTGTAACAGCAGCATAACAAAGACTCCCAAAGGACTGTAGTAACTGGTAATTTGGTTGCTGTCCAAAGAGAATTTCATAAGGGGTTTTCATCTGCAGAATCCGACTAGGCATTCTGTTGATAAGATGGGTGGCATGCAGAATGCTCTCTCCCCATACATAAGGGGAGATTGCTCTTAAACATCAAGGCTCGAGCTGTCTCAAGCAGAAAACGATGCTTCCTTTCCACTTTGCCATTCTGTTGTGGTGAATAAGGACAGCTAATAACCTGATGAACAATTCCTTTCTCATTAAAGAAAGCCTTTCCAAGATTGCTAGACCCTAACTCAAGGGCATTATCACTGCGAACAATCTTGACCAAAGTACTGAACTGAGTTTCAACCATAGCAACAAAGGATTGGATAACAAGAAAAGCATCTGATTTCTTCTTTAGTAACTGAACCCAGGTACATCGACTAAAATCATCTACAATAGTGATGAAATAAGAAAAACCATCATGAGTAACCTCTTTAAAAGGCCCCCATGTGTCAATGTGTATTAAGTCAAAAATAGCTTTTGTCTGACTAATACTATCTGGAAAAACAAGTCGATGTCCCTTTGCCCTTCTGCAAGGATCACAGATAAAATCTGCAGAAAAATCTGAATCCTTCAATAGCTGTAACTTCTTTATTTTGGCAATTGGCATGTGTCCCAGTCTGTGATGCCAATCTTCAAGAGTAAGAGTGCAGGCAATTGTCTCTTTATTAGCATGAATTCCAGAAAAACAATGTTGCAAAGCACGATGCAGCTGCTCCTTGTTTAACAGATACAGACCCTTTTCAACACGACCTATAACTTCATTTTTCATCAAGGAAAGGTCCTGTAGATAACACAGATTAGCACCAAAACTTATCAGACTTTTTAACTGCTTGGCCAATTTGTTAACAGAAATAAGATTGAATTGGAAGCCTGAGACAAACAAAACTTCCTCCAACTGAAAATCCTCTGCTAAACTGATAGTTCCTATTATCAGAACTTTCTGAAAATGACCATCTGGCATCTTTATTCTCCTTTGTTGAACAGAATTACCATACTCTTTAAAAAGCTTTAAATCGCAGCATATATGATATGTAGCTCCAGAATCGAGAATCCAAATATTTTGATATTTTTCTTCAGAAGCAGAAATACTTAGACAATGAGAATAACAAACTTCTTCATCGCTAATACCTGCAAAACTGCAAAGAGTAGTATCCTCCTTCTTCTCTTTGACAAAATTTGAAGACAAAAAATCAAGCTGCTGCTTAGTGAATCCTAAAGCAGGAACATCAGCGGCAATCATTTCTTCTGTTCTAACACTTTCTGTATCAGTACAAGCATTACTGTAGGACTGATTCCTCTTATTCTTGCCATGCTTGTATCCATTAGGGAATCCATGTTTGGCATAGCAAGTCTCAACCTTATGACCCTTTTTGTTACAATAACTACAACGAATTTCCTTCTTCCTCTCAGAATCATTCTGCCACCTCAACTCATGACTTGGCTTATTTGAGGAGTAGGAAAAACTCATCGCATCAGTTTGAGCTTTGCTGGATCCAACAGAAACTTCCTTCTGTTTTTCCTCCTGTATTAATATAGAATAGGCTTGTTCGACACTAGGTAAAGGCGACATCATTAATATGTTACCCCGAACATGCCTAAAATTCTCATTTAATCCCATCAGTAGCTCAACTAACTTCTAATTCTGAAAGGATTTCTCCCAGTCTTTAGCAACACCACACGTACATCCAGGAAGTTTACTCATGAGTCTGAGCTCATCCCATAGATGTTTCATTTTCGTATAGTATTCAGTAATACTATCATTATCTTGTCTCATTGTGGCAATGTCGCGTCTAATTTGGAACAGCTGCGCTCCATTAGCAATTTCATAACAACTGCAGAGATCGTCCCACAGTTCTTTGGCACTCAGCGCAAACATGACACTACTAGCTATTGACGGTTTCAAAGCATTTAGGATCCAGGATCTAACTAAGCTATCACACCTCTTCCACTTCGAGAGTTTGGAACTATCGTCGCTTGGCTTCTCAACATCTCCGGTAATAAAACCGATCTTGTTTTTCGATTCAAGCGACAGAATAACAGACTGCTTCCAAGTGTGGAAGTTAAATCCAGTAAATTGAGTTGCTACTACCATACCTGGATGGTCACTGGGATGAATATAGAGTGGATCCGACATGTCCACACTATTTCCAGTATTCGCAGTAGCAGTGGAGAGAAGTTGAAGTAGATTCTGGAGCGTGAGAGCCGCATCTTCAGTAGCCATGAATCGAAGACTCCAAGCGATAGCAGAAATCAATTAACGCAGGATAGATCCTGCTCTGATACCATGTCGAACTTTACAGAAAAGAGAGACGAAGATCGGCGAGAGGAAATGACAATGAATATTCAGAGAGATTTTTATTGATAGTAAGAGCAGAACACTCTGTAAATGTGTAAACAATCGGTTACCACTGTAGCTTTATTTATACTAAGATTGACTAAGCAAAACACAACGTTTAGACTAACAATCAGAATATAAAGACTTCAATACATTTTGAGAATATATATTCTCTATTTCCATTTTAACAACTTAAACCCAGACAGAGAACTACACCTCCTTAATATTAGCAGAATCAGCTGCCACCACAATCTTCTCAGGCATCTTCTCCATAGTCTCACTTAAACCCACCTCCTTCGTCTCTATCATACTACAATCCTCTTTCGCCACGAAAGCCTCAGCCGGATAGCTTTTTGAGATACCAGCTGCAGACTTAAAAGTGACTTTATCAGCATTCATAGCAGGAACACTGATCTCCACCAGTGAGATCCACAACAGTAGCTTTTTAAACTTAACCCCAGTTAGCTTTGTGATCTTAGTAGGCTCAGCATAAGCCGTGACTTCAGTCCCATAAGAAACAAGCTCACCGATCTGCTCAAACAAGTGCTGTGATGGTTTCTTTTGCTTCAACCAAACAAACCCTGTCTCCTCAATATGACCACACTCTTCCGCTTCTTCGACTGGGAGAAGTCCGTTGGGTAAACCCACTTCGCGCATCAGTTTCTGTACCTGAAATTTGCATGTTTCCTTTCCACTGTAGATGGTTGCTTTGGCTCTTATCTCGTCAGTGATCAGTGTAGACATTCTTTTTTCTGGCTCGTTTGTCTTTCTTGGGGTTAGTGGTGGTTCAGAGTTTAGGTTTGTTTGGGAGTAGATTGATACTGATTGGTAGTGAAGGTATTTATAGAGAGTTAGATAGTGTAACTCTGCCCATTTGATATGAGGAAAATTGCATTATTGCCATTTATATACCTTTCTTTGACTGTTCTATCCTTTCCAATAATGCCCGGATGTGCTGTCTTTTTTTCTTGTCTAACGGGATACTATCATATAATAGGGAGATAGTGATAGATTGTCTTTAGTATGAAATTGGTTGCTTATGTGGTAAAAATATGTAGTTCTTCTTAAGGAGTTCAATTAACGACCCAAGTTCATTCATATGAACTTTAGAAGGTAACATATAACATGTATGTGCTTCCTGAAAATAATATCAGTAGGCCGGGAAGTGCCAGAGCCACTAATTTTGCTTATCCCTAATTCAGATACGGCCGGATACCATATATTTCCCGATTGAGATTAATTAATCATTGAGATGTCTTTCCGGCCACAAGAGCTTTAGACACAGAGAGAATGGATGAGAATTCACGTTACATTTCACTACAGGGCTGAGATTTGATGATAAGACTTAAAACATATCTGTTGGAAGTTGGGTTGGGGCCGCAAGAGCCTTCAAGGAAGGATGTTGATGCGAAATTGATTGAACTCCCCATTTAAATGCTCACGGATGTGGGAATTTAAGGCGCAATTGAATGTGGTTGGCAGTTGAAATTAAGCAATACCAACCAACAAGTAGGGCTTTATGCCCGGAATATGTATTGACCGAGTTTAACGCCTAGACTTGTCAATTCAACATGGCATTACCGCTTGTAAGTGACTTTGAAGATTGGAGGTTCATGATCTTACACCACTCTAGGAGTGGTTTAGGTTAGTTCCCTAACCATTTTGGACTAAATAATTAGATTAGGAAGAATATACTTATGGAGGGCTCATATTTTATCTAGTTTTGTTTTAAAAATCAAAATGGGTTTAGTGACTGTGGGTTGGAGCTAATTTTGTGGGAGTATATTATTGTTTTTTGGTCTACCATCCGGTTCGCTCTATTGGACTACATCGGGGATCAGCTCTGGGTGGATAGGTTCCAATTCCCTCCCAATAGCCGTTGTGGGGGATCGAACCTTGGTTCTCCCTACCAAGTTCAGTTCCAATCACCATTGAACCAACAGGGTATTGGTGGAGTATTTTATTGTTTTTTAACCAGCAGCGCCACAATCTTGGGAATGGATTATGGACTCATATCCACACCTTGAATCATTCTCGATAAGATTATAGCCATTAGATTTGAGATTATATGAACGAATGGCCATGATTATATCAAATTGTATTTTTTTATTTAAATTGATTTTGGAATCAACTAATGCTCCTTATTTTGTGCGCCAAATATAAAAAGTAAAAGAAATATAAAAAGTGATTAAATTTTAAATAATTTTGGTAAATAATTTAAATATTGTAAGAGAATATAATTTTAAAAATAAATTATAAAAGTAAATCTAATTGATGCCCTACTAATCAGATTTGCAACATATTTACAAAAAAATAATTGAACTTCTTTTTTATTGATCATTTTAAAAAATAATAATGAACTATCTTTTTATTAATTCTTTATTTTATTTGTGGTACTTTGTTGAATTGGCACTGGTGTTATAGTAACAGTAACATGGTAGTTTGTTCATACACATTCGGTATGTCATTAATTTATGTTGCTAATAATGATCATTTATTAATGGTGTTTTTTTAAATAGGTTAAGATATTTAAAGTGCAATGTGTGAGTATTTTGTTTTGGGGTAAGAGGTATTACATTCTGATGGTTAGTGAAATCGATTTTTTTTGTTCTTAATTGATGTTGTATCTAGTATCAATTTTTATGTGCCGTCGTAGGGCTTCCACTGGTATTTAACTGACTGTAACCTGGTACTTTGTTTATACACATTTGGTATTTCGTCAACTTGTAATGGTAATAATTGTCATTTTTCGATGGTGTTTTTATAAATCGGATAAGATATTTAAAGTGCAATATGTAGGTATTTTGCTTTGGAATAAGAGATATAAAATTTCAATTATTAGTGCAGTCAATTTTTTTTGTTTTCAATCGACATAAACAAACTTGGGAGATGAAAGAAAGGCCACTAGTGAATCCAGTATCATTTTTAATTGTGGTACTTCATAGATTTAGCACTGGTATTATACTAACCATAACGTGTTACTTTGTTTTTCCGCATACGGTATGTCATCAATTTATGTTTCTAATAATTATCATTTCTTAATGGTGTTTTTTAAAACCGGTCGTGGTATTCAAAGTGTAATGTGTGGGTATTTTTTCTTTGGGGTGATAGGTATTACAATCTGATGGTTAATGCAATTGAAATTTTATTGCTCTTAAATTTATGGTGTATCCAAAATCATTTTTTATTTGTGGTACTTTATAGATGTTGCACTGGTATTATACTGACGATAACGTGTTACTTTGTGTTTCCACATTCGGTATGTCATCAATTTATGTTTCTAATTATTATTATTTCTTAGTGCAATTGAAATTTGTTTGTTCTTAAAATTATAGTGTATCCATAATCATTTTTTATTTATCGTATATTGTAGATTTTGCACTATTTTTATAGTGAGGGTAACCTACCACACCACTGCTTATAATCGCCACTGAGAAGAAGATGAGTTCAAGTATATTGTCGGTTCTCGAATGAATTTTTTTCAGCCCAGTTGTCAATCTAGTGTGTGAGATTCGGCAGTTCCAGTGATTTATCTTCGTAGATGCGCACACAGCATGAAGAGATGAGTAGTTTCTTCCATTGTGTTACGATGGCCAGAGTGAATAAGATAAGTTCAAGTCTTTTACCGGTTACTTTTCGGCCCCGTCTTCAGCCATATGTGATATGCAATTGTTCCAATGATTTATCTGCGTTGAAACAAGAAGAGAATGATGAGAGGCGCAGAGCATGTATGTTCTTTGTACGAGGTTGCAAAATTACCGTGAGCGTAGAATGAAGACGGCTGTGAAATTTGTTCTAGATGCAACAACAACAAAAATTCTATTGCTGTAAATGCAGAGAAGAAGATAAGTTAAGGACATTACCGGTTTTCTGCCCTGTATTTAATCTGGTGTGCGAGATGCAGCAGTTCTAGTGAGTGATTAATCTCTGTAGATACACAAGGAGAGAATCAACAGAGACGCAGGAGAAATTTTCTATTGTTTTAAGTGCATAGAAGAAGATAAGTTAAGTATATTACCCGTTTTCAACCCCTTTTCAATCTGGTAGGAAAGATGCAACACTTCTAGTTGCAGCAGTTCCAGTTATTAATCTCTAGACGGAGGTACAAACACAAGGAGAGAAACAACAAAGGCAGCAGTTCCTTGTTCACCGGCTAGCAGGGGCGGACCCACATGGGGTCCTATGGGGTCCAGGACCCCATAGCTCTCTATAAAATAAAAAAAAAAAAATTAGAAATATAGTTTAAGTATAATAAAATGACATAATTAACAAGTAGTGGTTGTGGCTTAGTGGTTAAGAACTAGTAGTATTGATGGTCTAGGGTTCAACTCCTCTTAGTTTTTACTTTGTATTGTTTTTTCAGAAAACATTTTAGCCCCTTGAAGCGACCCGGTACAAATAATAGCTTAAAATGGGCGCTTTCTTTTGCGCATGTGTTGTGCGTTTTTTCCCTTTTTTGAATTAACAGCAGTTGAGAGACTTCAAACTTAGCTTCTTTTTTCCCCTTTTTGTGTTTGTTTGAGCATTCTGATTTTTAATGCAGTTGTTTTGTAGGTTGGTTTAAGATTTATGGATAGACTAGTTATGTGAGCAGATAGCATTATCTAAAAAAACTTACAAGTAGAAGTAGCTTTTATTTTTGAAAACCAACAATGAAGAATCGTAGAGGTCAATTAAAAATATTTTAAATATTAGTATGAAAATCAATATATAAATATTTATATAGACCCAAAACTTTTGTTTAGGTGGGCAAAAATTTTTTTTGACACTATTGTTCTTTAAAACATTATGTTATTTTGTATTTTTTTAAAATTTATAAAAGCATTTTACAAATTTTCGAAAATTTCAGGGGCACGGCCCCCTCTAGGTCCACCCCTGTTTATATATACATGTACTGTAAAATTATGGACCCCATAGGATTAAAACTCTGGGTCCGCCACTGCCGGCTAGGGTTTCAATTGAGAAAGGGAGAGGCGTAGCGTCAAATTATCGAAGACTGACGTGGTGAATTGAATCAATCCTTCTTGGCTACAAGCATATGTAGCTATCTTTAAACTAGTAATTGTATAGTTTGTACAGTGTAAAAGTACAGATTTTGTAAATTATTGTACAAATTAAGATGTTAGTATCTACATCTAGTAGAATTTCAGTATTATCATAATTCAATATATAACTTTACATATACATCCATACAGTTTTTATTTACTAACCGTACAGTTTTTATAAAACAAATATCCATGTATGAAGCGATCTATAACTATGAGGAATAAAACAGCTATATCATTGGAGAATCCCACAAAATATGGTAGTTAATCAGTTTTTATTTTTCTGATAAATTCAAAAAATTAATAAGAGATATAATTTGAACCCTTCATTAATATTCCTGTAATCTAATGGTTACAATTGAGGGGAACGATTCAGTTCTGGACTGCTATCCACTCCCTGAATTCTGGATAAGATTATAGCCATTAGATTAGAGATTATATGAATGAATGACCCTGATTATATCAAATTGTATTTTTTTATTTAAATTGATTTTGTAATCAGTTAATGCCCCTTAATTTGTGCGCCAAATATGTATATTGCCATATCGTTCGCTTAGTAGCGTATCTTTTCAGATCTCGAAAATTTTTTAAAAAAAAAAGAAAATTCACGAGATACCCCTATTTTCTTTCGTAATTCATAATATACTCCTATGATTTTAGTAATTCAACTTTAAACATGTTTAAATGTTGTCCAAAATTGATGAAACTTTACATGGACGATGCTAAAGTGTTATATTTTGGTCCAATATCAAATTTGAAGTTTTTTAAGCTCACATGTGACCTGTGGGGCCCAATGAACATATCCGAGCTCATTAATTTGCCTCCATCGATCTGAATGATTGGTCTCAATTCGGGAGGAAGAACTAGTAATAGACACAAAATCATCCATTCTGGTTCTATATTTGTTCGAATGAAATGCTTAGCTAATTCCATGCGTCTAACCAAAAAATCTTTTCTTCTTCCAACTTTTCGATCTTCCCATTCATTCCCTGTAGACCCTTCTTCCGCTAACATTTTAGCATCGTCCATGTAAAGTTTCATCAATTTTGGGCAACATTTAAGCATGTTTAAAGTTGAATTACTAAAATCACAGGGGTATATTGTGAATTACGAAAGAAAACAGGGGTATCTCGTGAATTTTCCCAAAAAAAAATATAAAACGTGATTAAATTTTAACATTTGGTAAATAATTTAAAGAATTGTAAGAGAATAAATTTTAAAAGTAAATTTATAAATAAAATGAATGTCCTACTAAGTACTAATACCATTTGCAACATATTTTTAAAAAATTGATCATTTAAAAAAAATTGAACTATCTTTTTATTGTTTCTTTATTTTATTTGTGGAACACTGTAGAATTTGAAGATAGTGTTATAGTCATCGTAACATGGTAGTTTATTCATACACATTTGGTATGTCATCAACTTATGTTGCTAATAATTATCATTTATCAATGGTCTTTTTTAAAATAGGTTAATGTATTTGAAGTGCAATGTGTGAGTATTTTGCTTTGGGTAGGAGGAGAGTGGTCATTCCATTTGATGGTTAGTGAAACCGAAATTTTTTTGTTCTTAAATAATGTTGTATCTAGTATCAATTTTTATGTGTGGTCGTAGAGCTTGCACTGTTATTTAACTGATTGTAACCTGGTACTTTGTTTATACATATTTGGTATTTCATCAACTTGTAATGCTAATAATTGCCATTTTTCAATGGTGTTTTTATAAACCGGTGAAGGTATTCAAAGTGCAATATGTAGATATTTTGCTTTGGAATAAGAGGTACTAAATTCCGATTATCAGTGCTATCTATTTTTTTTTTTTTTCAATTGATAGTGAATCCAATATCATTTTTTACTGTGGTACTTTGTAGATTTTGCATTGGTATTATACTTACGATAATGTGTTACTTTGTTTTTCCACATTCGGTATGTCATCAATTTATGTTTCTAATAATTATCTTTCTTAATGGTGTTTTTTAAAACGGGTCGTGGTATTCAAAGTGTAATGTGTCAGTATTTTCATTGGGTGAAAGGTATTACAATATGATAGTTAGTGCAATTGAAATTTTTTTGCTCTTAAATTAATGGTGTATCCAGAATCATTTTTTATTTGTGGTACTTTGTAGAATTTGCATTGGTATTATACTATATAATGTGTTACTTTGTTTTTCCACATTCGGTAATTATCATTTCTCAATGGTGTTTGTTAAAACTAGTCGTGGTATTCAAAGTGTAATGTGTGGGCCTTTTTCTTTGGGGTAAGGTATTACATTCTGATGGTTAGTGCAATTGAAATTTTTTTGTTCTTAATTTTATAGTGTATCAAGAATCATTTTTTATTCGTGGTACTTTGTAGAATCATTTTTTAATTTTCTAATGTTTTAAGCACAGAGAAGAAGATAAGTTGAGTATATTACCAGTTTTCAACCCCGTCTTCATTCTGATGTGAAAGATGCAGCAGTTCTAGTTAGAGTTGTCAAAATTTGACCCAACCCGAAAACCCGTCCGTTTTATCCGAACCCGAAACCTGATTAAAACCCGAAATTATTTAAATATAATAAACCCAATTGGGTAAAACCCAAATGACCTGAACCCGAAATGACCCGAAAAATTTATAACCCGAAACTGACCTGAAGCTGAAATGCGAAATAATAATACTTAAAAATATCCAAACTCGGATAACATGAAATAATAGTGACCTTAAATTGTCCAAAACCAGAATGACCCAAAAGTATGACAAAAAACTTGATTCAAACTTAGTATATCCGAAGGAAATTTAGAATAGACATTGTATTGACTTTTCAGTAATCTATATGTAGTATATTCTTATAAAAATTAGGAATCTATTTATTTAATAATTTTTTCAAAAATATTAATCATGACCCGAAATAACTGAAACCCGTTTCAATCGACTATTACAACCCGAACCCGATTTGATCTGAACTTGAATGACCCTAATCCAAATGACCCAAAAGTTTAATGACCCGAACGGATAATGACCTAAAAAGATATGACCCAAAACCCGAACGGATAACCCGTTTTGACAGGTCTAGTTCTAGTTATTAATCTCTACGAATGTGCAGACACAAGGAGAGAAACAACAGAGGCGCAGCAGTAGGGTTTCTATTGATGAAGGGAGTGGCGCAGTGTCACAATGTCAGGTACCAAATCATCAGAGATAGACGTGGTGAATTGAATTGTGGGGTAGAGGTATAAACAGCTAAGACCATTGGAGAATCCCACAAAATATGGTACCAAATCAGTTTTTATTTTTCTGATAAGATGTAATCTGAACCTTTCATTAATATTACTATAATCTAATGATTACAATTGAATATGAAGCCAGAATGGTTCAAGGACATTTAATCCTCCGTGATAGTATCTATATTCCCATTTCATGTAGGCCAAATTAAGCTGACACCCACTTTATCAGTAACCATATTAACTACGGTGATATGGCTGTTAGGAAGCTCTTAATGCTATATTCATTACTACAGCTATTAGGATGTAGGAGTCTTTTTATGATGTATCAAGGATGCGGGGAAGACAGCTGGGCAAGATTATCGACACTATATGATGTTCAAGATACTTGTCTGTCACTAGGCAAATTAGAGGCTGCGGCGCACCCATACCTAATACGGTGCGGCAGTAGTATGTGGCAATCCCAGTCAGTGCTGACTGGATTGTTTATGTGTCGATAAAACTTTGAATGATTATAACTTTTAAAATATAAATCCAAAATTTAAAAAAATTATAATCACTGTTCATCTAAATTCAAGCTCTTCAAAATAAGACCAGTCATGAAGATGTTTTAACAACTTTAAAAGATATTATTTTTACATGTTATGATGATACATTAAAAAGATGTTTTGATTCATTAGTTTGATATTATGATCCATTAAATTGTTATTATGATTTATTAACTAATAAGTGGTGAATTAGATAATAAATTTCAGACCCGATAAAAATCATTATTGTTTTGTAGTGTATTATTATTTGTATGGGTATTTTAAACCTTATATGGTGAATCGTGTATTTTTCATACATACCAAATATTATTTATGGTGTATTATTGTGTAAAATTTTTTATTTTATCTGTGTGCAATGATACACTAAAATGACGATATGATTCATTAATTTTGATATTATGATTCATTAAAATTGATATTATGATTCTTTAACTAATACGTGATGAATTAGATAACAAACTTCGGAACCGATAAAAATCATTATTGTTTAGTAGTGTTTATTATTGTTGTATAGTGTATTTTAAACCTTATATGGTGAATCGTGTATTTTTCATACACACCAAATATTATTTTGTGGTGTATTATTGTGTAAAAAATTTATTCTTATATGTTTGTGATGATACCTAAAATGAAGATATAATTCATTAATTTTGATATTATGATTCATTAAACTGATAGTATGATACACTAAAATGATTTATGTGTTTTCGATGATACACTAAAATGATGCTATGAATTATAAGTCTCATTGATATATGGGATATACATGTATTTAATATAAATTTTAAAATATCTAAAACATATATGACTGGTCTTGTTTTGAAGAGTTTAAATTTAGATAAATAATGATATAATTTTTTTACATTTTGGACTTATATTTTAAAAGTTACAACTATTTAAAGTTAATATAATAAAAAGTAATCCAGTCAGCAATTGACTGGACTGCCAACTAGACTACAGCTGCTGAATAGACCGACAACCAGACTGGAGCGCACCAAATATAGTGCGGATGGGTCTGCACAATCGACACGCTGCTGTCACTAATACTTGCTCCTCTCCTACCCTCCCTCGAAAGGAAATATCTATCTATAGCTAGGAGTGTGAGCTTGGCACAGAACTCTGTATCATAAACACTAATTCAAAAAACTTTGTAGCATAAACACTAATGCAAAAGTAGTTGAGGAAAGAGATTAATCATGATCAAGTTGAGGAGGACCTGACAAACTTTTTATTTAGGTAATTTGACATATCCAAAGAAGCGAAGGAAAAAGGTGAATGCAAATTCAATGAGAAGATCTTAGCCATGGTATAGTGTCCAATTGGTAAGTGGACAGAGATGTGATTTAACCTAAACCTAAAGTTGTAGCTTATGTCTCTCCTTAAGGAGGAAATACGTTCAACCATAGTCTCAGCTGGTCGGCCCCTCGGGTAGAGGTAGAGCGGTTATTGACTTGCTCTCATGTATTAGGTAGACTATGCCCATTAAGAAGCCCATATTAATAACAGGCTCAAACAGAACAAGGCTAACTTAGAAATAGTTAAGAAAGATTAGCCCAGATGTATATCAATCATTTTTTACTTATTTTATCTAATATACAAGATGTATATACACTACAAGAAAAAGACTAGTTTGCTACCGACACAATTGATAGTCAAATAGAACAGGCTACCGCTTTTGTTCATTTGCTACCGGAGTTTGGCGGTGGGATGGATAGATATTACCTTAACCATTGGGTCGTGATAGTTATTCGTGACATATACATGTATATATTGAATGTTTGATACTCTAAATATGAATGAAATTTTTGCCGAGATAGGATCGAACATTGGATATGTAAAAATTAATAAAATAGATGTAGGTCTGACTAAGCCACATTGATATTTTAATTTACACAATATTACAACATTAATTTTGTATGATCAAAATAATAAAAATAAAAGTATATGTTGGCTTAAAATTGTATAAAATTAAAAAATAAGCATATATATATATCATTTACAAAAACTTTAAACATTTATAAATTTTATATAGTTTGTATTCATTTTGTAAATTTTAATCAACACGTCAACTCGTTTAAATTGTTATTATTTATTGTATTTTTTTTATTTTATGTGATTTTTGTAAATTAAAAGAATTATACCGTAAAATGTATAAAAACGGCACAAAATTAAAAATTTATATACATACATATATATATATACCATTTACTAATTTAAAATATTTTCACAACTAATTTATATAATTTTGTTAATTTTAACCAACATATGTACTAGTTTAAATTATTATTACATGTACTCTATTTTACAATATATTAATACGTGTGATACTTTGAAAATTAAAATATTAGGGAAATTTCATGAAATGCCACTTTATTTTTAGCTAATTCATGAAATTTCACTAAAAAAAAGAGTCATGAAATGCCACTATATTTTTGCAAAAGTCCATGAAATGCCACTATGTTACTGACCGAAGAAATGAAAAAAAAAAGACAAAATACCCCTACTAGTTAATAAAGTACTTTTAAAGTTCACAATATGCCCCTAAATGTTAAAAAATCCACTAAATTTTCAAAAAATTCAAAATACTGTAAAATATAGATAACTATAAAAGAATATTTAAAATATTATAAAAAATATAAAAAAAAAAAATCATAAAACATTGAAAAAAACAAATATTTCTTAGATTTATCTCAAATTATTTAGTACCATAGAAAAAAATATAAAGTTTTAAACACATAATTTATACTATTTTTCTACAAGTTTAGACCAATATAGTACCATAATTTACATCAATTAATTACCATAATTTATACCAATTAATTACCATAGCTTTTACCATACATTTTTAAATTTCTTTTCTACCAATTCAAATCATTTATTCAAAAAAGTATTTTAATTTTTTAATTAATATTCGGAAAAATATTTTGTGATTTATATTCTATTTTGCAGAAGAATTAATGACATAATATAATTTATTTCGAATAAGAAAGGGAAATTGATAAGAAAAAGATAATTTTAAAATGTATGAATTATGTTAAAAATTATGACTAGTAGTACCAATTTTTCTACCATTAAGCATTGTGTACCAATTAACTACCATAATTTGTACCACACATTTTCAAATTATCTTTTTTTTATCAACTTAAATATTTATTAGAAATAAATAATGTTATGTCACAAAATCAACTGTAAAAGAGAATACAAATTTGAAAATAATTTTCCAAATATTAATTAAAAAATTAAAATATTTTATTTTGAATAAATAATTTAAATTGGTTGAAAAAATAATTTAAAATGTATGGTAAAAATTATGGTAATTATTTGGTATAAACTATGGTAATTAATTGGAATAAATTATGGTACTATATTGATCTAAATTTGTAAAAAATTAGTATAAATTATATGTTTAAAACTCTATATTAGTTTTATGGTACTAAATAATTTTAAAAAAAAATTAGAAATTTTTACTTTTTTCAATTTTTTATGATATTTCAATGTATTTTTATTTATTTTTAAAATTGTATATAATATTTTTAATATTTTTTATAGTTATCTATATTTTTATAGTATTTTGAATTTTTCGTGAATTTTAGTGAATTTTTTAACACTTAGGGGCATATTATGAACTTTAAAAGTACTTAGGGAAATTTCATGAAATGCCACATATGGCTAATTCATGAATGCCACAAAAAAGAAAGTCATGAAATGTCACTATGTCACTTACCAGAAATAAAAAAAAAGACAAAAATACCCCTACTAGTTAATAAAGTATTTTTAAAGTTCACAATATGCCCCTAAATGTTAAAAAATTCACTAAAATTCATAAAAAATTCAAAATACTATAAAAATATAGATAACTATAATAGAATATTTAAAATATTATAAAAATAAATAAAAGTATCACAAAAATTGAAAAAAATTAAATATTTCTTAGATTTATCTCAAAATTATTTAGTACCATAGAAAATAATATAAAGTTTTAAACACATAATTTATACTATTTTTCTACAAGTTTAGACCAATATAGTACCATAATTTATACCAAATAATTACCATAATTTATACTAGTTAATTACCATAGCTTTTACCATACATTTTTAAATTATTTTTCTACCAATTAAAATCATTTATTTCAAAAAAATTATTTTAATTTTTAATTAATATTAGGTAAAAAAATTAATTTATATTCTATTTTGCAGATGAATTTATGACATAATATAATTTATTTCGAATAAAAAAGGGAAATTGATAGAAAAAAAGATAATTTGAAAATGTAAGATATAAATTATGGTAATTGATTGGTACTAGTTATGGTGCTTAATTTGTAGAAAAATTGGTATAAATTATGTCAAAAATTATGACTAGTACCAATTTTTCTACCATTAACCACCATGTACCAATTAACTACCATAATTTATACCATACATTTTCAAATTATCTTTTTTTATCAATTTAAATATTTATTAGAAATAAATTATATTATGTCATAAAGTCAACTGTAAAAGAGAATATAAATTTAAAAATAATTCTCCAAATATTAATTAAAAAATTAAAATAATGTATTTTGAATAAATGATTTAAATTGGTTGAAAAAATAATTTAAAATGTATGGTAAAAATTATGGTAATTATTTGGTATAAATTAAGGTAATTAATTGGTCTAAATTATGGTACTATATTGATCTAAATTTGTAGAAAAATTAGTATAAATTATGTGTTTAAAACTCTATATTATTTTTTATGGTACTAAATAATTTAAAGAAAAACTTAAGAAATATTTACTTTTTTCAAGTTTAATGATACTTTAATGTATTTTTATTTTTTTTTATAATTATTTATAATATTTTTTATAGTTATCTATATTTTTATAGTATTTTGAATTTTTCATGAATTTTATTGAATTTTTTAACACTTAGGGGCATGTTATGAACTTTAAAAGTACTTTTTACTAGTTGGGGGACTTTTGTCTTTTATACTTCTGGTCAGTGACGTAGTGACATTTCATAGACTTTCGTAAAAATATAGTGGCATTTTGTGACTTTCTTTTTTTTAGTGGCATTTCATGAATTACCAAATATATAGTGGCATTTCATGACATTTCTCAAAGTATTTTGTTTACTAGTAGGGGGATTTTTGTCTTTTTTACTTCTGGTCAGTGACGTAGTGACATTTCATAGACTTTTGTAAAAATATAGTGGCATTTTGTGACTTTTTTTAGTGGCATTTCATGAATTAGCCAAATATATAGTGGCATTTCATGAAATTTCCCAAAATATTATATGTATCAAAAATAAATTATGTTACGTATATCTTATCTGATAAATAAATTCTTGTAGTGGTACATAGTTTTAATTTTCACGAGTTAGACTATTTTTGTTTAATTAAATTTCTTTTTAAAATTTCGATAGCTAAAAGGTAAGAAGTAATATATACTAAAGGTACTATATTGAAAAAAACTATGAAAAATAAATATTTATATAAGAAGAGAATATATCCACTATGGCAGCACCAATATAGGTTTGTATTATGAATTATATAGTAATCACACGTTTAAGTTATAAGACAATAATAATTTTACTAACACTTATGAATATTAGGTATCATTTCTTATATTCTAGCACAATATCAACTGAAATTTCATCAGCATTATTAGTCGGTAGCAATTTTGAAACTTAAGATAGTAGAAATCTACACTTGTTAAAAATATTTACTATCATAGCCTAAATAGTAGCACAATAACAACCGTAATCAAGTGTTAGTAGCAATTTCATAATTTCGTTTTTCAACATGGTTGTAGTAACTTTTAAGATAGTAGCTAGTTAGCTATTGATTAGAATTTTTTGCTACTGTTGCTCAAATAGTAGCATAATAGCTACCAAGATTGAATTAGCATCAACCAAGTAGTAGCAATTCATTAATTTAGCTACCGATATTGGTAGAAAAATTACTTTTACTAAAATTACCGGAATTAAAGATAAAATAGCTACTATTGATGGTAGCAATCTTGTAAGGCGGTAGACATTTAGCTGCTGGCTAAAAATTTAGCTACCATTGTGGTTATGGTAGCACAAAAACAACCACTTTGTTAATAACATCAAAAATCATTAGCAATTTTTCAATTTAGATATCAATATATGTGTAGTAACAATTCATCGGTAGTCATAACATGGTAGCACAATTGCAACCAAGAATTTATTAGCGTACAAAATTAGTAGCCTTTTGATTAAATAACTACCGATTTAAGTACGGTAGCAATTTTGCTTACTGGTTGACAGTAGCGCAATGGCAACCACGTTTGGATTAGCATCAACTGTCAGTAGTAGTTTCAGACTTTAGCTACCGATGTTGGTAGCAAAATTATTTTTACACGACAACGAAGATGGAGGAATGTATAGCTACTATTGACGGTATAATTTTAGGTAACAGTAGCAATATAGCTACCACATGAGTTTTTTTGTTGCACCCAACCATAACATGGTAGCACAATTGCAACCAATAATTTATTAGCATGCAAAATCAATAGCCTTTAGAATAAATAACTGCCGATTTAAGTATGGTGGCAATTTTGCGGTAGCAAATTTCCCTTTTTCTTGTAGTGATATAAAGAATTGTTCTATTAAATGAAATACAACATGATTACCTCATTTAGTGACCTAGTACTTCGAGCCTTTTGTGTGTTGTAGAGACGCCAACCAACGTATTAGCTTGCCTTCTTCTTCTATCTTCTTCCTCCTTATTTTACTGTGTTAAAATCCTCTAGTGGTAGCCACGCCAATCACCCTAGAATCAGGCTCAGGCTTAGGCCTTGGTTCTTTATCTTCATCGCCCCTGACTACCTCTACCAGCACAACCACCTTTTCTTCATTGGTCTTAACTTCTCAACATTTCAACAAATGGAGAGTTGATAATGATCAAGTTTGGCTAAAACAAGTTGAGCCATATCTCTCTAGCCATGGTTTGTTAGGATGAATTGATGGGTCTAAACCTAGCAATCTCACCTACATCAACGATGAATCAAATCTTGAGCATATTCGATGGAAACAAACTGATAAACTTATAATGGTTGTGCTCACAACATCCATGTCATATAGCCTAGTCAACCAGGTCATCCCTTGTGAGGCATCAAAATTGGTATGGAATACAATCAAAGAAATTTTCTCAACTCTACTCAATACTAGAGTGATGCAACTCAAGTCCCAGCTCATGAGCATTATAAGATGGTCATACAATAGAATATTTTGGAAGGGTCATATGCATTGTCAACTCTCTTGCCTAAACTGGTTCTTCAATTTTGATAATGACTTCTTAAGCTACATAGTTCATGGCTTACCCTCAGATTATGGTACAGTGTCCACGTATCTCATTATGATGTCTACCTCTATTACTCCCCAAGTTGCTTACGGCTACCTCCTAATGAAACCCTTCTTTTAGAAAAAACCAAAGAAGCCTTTCTACTACCTAGCTATCCATCAGCATCACTCAATACAACAACAATAGAAATAACCAATACCAAAACAACAACACCTATAGAGGTGGTGGATCAGCGTATAGAGTGGGAGATTCTACAGCAACAGAGGACAAACAAGCAGAGGAGGACGAGCTCCAAATAGAGGCGGTGGGCGAGGTAAATTTTACATCAACAACATGAAATACAGTACTCATCTCTAGATGGCAAGCCAGTGTGCCAAGTGTGCAAAAATAAAAATAAAAATAGGGCACACAATTGATAGATGTTATCACCGTTTTGATCATGCATATCAAGCCCCTAAAACCTCAAACTATACTTCCCACTTCACATCTACTCTACCCACTAACACTACAAGAAAAAACAGATTTAGCTACCGATGATTTGCTACCGCATATATATTGGTAGCTACTTTCAGAAATTGCTACTGATTTTTAATGGTACTAACATAGTGGTGTCTATTTTGCTACAACAAAGACAATGGTAGCTAGATTTTTTAAACAGTAGCCAAATCGTTATCGCCTGACAAGACTGCTACCATTAGTAGTAGCTATTTTTGACTTCATCTTGGTTCTTTTTGTAAGAACAATTTAGCTTCCATTGTTGGTAGCTAAATTACGGAATGGCTACTACTGGATGTGGCTAATTCAATCATGGTAGCTATTGCGCTACTATTAAAGCAGCAGTAGCGAAAACTATTATAACTAGTAGCTAAATTGCTACTAAAAGTTTTTACTACCAAATAGATAAACTAAGTTACTGAAATTGCTACTGACACTCATCACGGTTGCCGTTCTGCTACTGTTTAGGCATCGGTAGCAAATATTTTTAGCAAGCATAAAAATTGTTACTATCTTTAATTATGAAATTTTTACCGACTAATGATGTTAATGAGATTATGGTTAATATTGTGCTACGTTATAAGAAATGATAGCTAATATTTTTAAGCGATAGCAAAATTATAATTCTCTTATAATTTAAATGTGTGATACATATATAATTCAAAATACACAACTATTTATAATTATGAGAAAGATATATTTTTAAGAAATTACCCCAAATCAATGTATATAAAGATAAGGATGAGGAAGTATATTATTATTTTGTAAAAATCCACCATAACTTTGAAACTATGGAATGCATAAATGGTTAACTACCCAATTAACAATTTTACTTACTTCATTATTATCCCGATAATAGTTTATCATCCAGACCTAAAACCTAAACACACACATATCCCATCATGTTAAAGTGTTGTCTTAAAGCAAAAACAAAAACTGAATTAGAGTTGAGCATTATGGGTAGCTAGTCAAGTACATTAAATCGGGTCATTATTAAAAAAATCTAGTACTTTCTTGTAATCTAAAAAAATAATTGAATTAAAATCAGGCTTTTAAGATATGAAATCGAGTAAACTCAGAAGAAAAGATATCTCAAATTCGAAGAAATTTTTTAAAAAAATCCAAAGTAAAAAGGGGACGATGAATTGCTATTACACATATTGGTATCTAAATTGAAAAATTGCTACTAATTTCTAATGTTATTAACAAAGTGGTAGTTGTTGTGCTACAAGGGCAACAATGGTAACTAAGTTATGTTACTTGTTACCGTCAATAGTAGCTATTTTTTCTTGAATCTTGAATCTTTCAATAAAACTAATTTTGCTACCAATATCGGTAGCTAAATTAAGAAATTGTTGTTGCTGGTGGATGCTAATTCAAAAATGGTAGCTATTGTGCAACTATTTCGACAACAATAGCAAAAATATTATAACTAGTAGCTAACTTGCTACTATCTTAAAGTTTCTACGGCCAAGTAGATAAGTAAAATTATGAATTGCTACTGGCACTTGATTATAGTTTTATTATGCTACTATTTAGCAAATGCTTTAAACAAGTAGCTAAATTGCTACTATATTTAATTTTGAAATTGCTACCGACTAATAATGCTAATATAACTTTAGTTGATATTATGCTAGAATACAACAAATGAATGTGGTATCAAAATTATTATTGTCTTATAACTTAAACGTGTGATTACTACATAATTCGAAATACTAACCTATACTGCTACTGCCATAGTGGACATATTATCTTTTTATATAAATATTTTAACTTTTTAAATATAGTATATGTGTTAGCTTTTAGATATCAAAATTTTGAAAAAGAACAATAAGTAAATAAAAATTTTCTAATTCGTGAAAAATAATTAAACTATATACCACTAATAGAATTTATTTTATCATATAAGATATATCTAACATAATATATTTTTGATATATATAATATTTTTAAGTCTCAAAATATCACAAATATTAATACATTATAAAATAGAGTAAATGTATTACTTATTTAAATTAGTACATATAATGGTTAAAATTTACAAAATTAATATAAAAATAGTAGTAATAATAATTTAAATTAGTTAAGTGTATATATATATGTGTGTGAGTGTGTTTATATATATTTAATTTAATACAGTTTTTATTACTATATGATGTTTTTATTTACAAAAGCCACATAAACTAATAAAACGAAAAAAAGCTAAAACTAATAACAATTTAAATTAGTTGACGTGTAGGTTAAAATTTGCAAAGTAAGTTGAATATATATATGTGTGTGTGTATAAATTTATAAAATGTTAAAAGTATACAAAATTATAATAAACCGTACATAAATATACTATATATTAATGTTTTTAATTTACAAAACAACACACAAATTAATAGGATTTTGAAAAATAGTAAAGTCATAACAATTTAAATTAGTCAAGATTATACAATATTATACATCTATTAAACTTTATAAAAATATTATATTATACAAATTTACAAAAGCAAAATATATTATTTAGAAGTTTTAATTTTCATATAATGATGTATATTATATTAGTATTTGTAACACTATATAATAGGACTTAATTAAATAAGTAACTTACATAATATATTATCTTTTTGTATATTTTCTGACATTTCAAAGATTTGTAAAAGATAGATATGTTTATTTTTTATTTTTTTATAATTTTAAGCCAACAATATACTTAAATTTTTATTAGCTTTACTATTTTGGTCGCATTAAACTAATTTGTTATATTATATAAATTAAAATATCATGTAGCATGATCGACTGTATATCTATTTTATTAATTTTTAGTATATCTCTGGTTTGATCATGTCTCTGGTAAAACTTCCATTTATATTTACAGTATCAAACATTCAATATATACACGTAGTTTCTATATATGATGTGAATAACTATCATGGCACAATGGTTAAGACATTCTATATTCATCCCAAACTTTGGGGATCGATTCCTGCTCTATGTACATTTTTAACACACTAGTTTGAATTAAATTGTCATTGGTATGGAGGTCTATTTATACTCTTACGTTGTAAGGTTCGATCCTAGATGTGTACACAGTAGAGCTATACCATATTCTAGTATCGATTCTGTTATTGCTATACTAGTAGCAACTTTTAAACTGCTTTGGTAGTAGCCATTTTGCAACGAATATTTTAGTATCGATTTTTTATTGCTATACTAGTAGCGATTTTGTTACTGCTACACTACGTATCGATTTTGTTAGTGATGTACTAGTAACGATTTCACAACTGTTATACTCGATGTCATTTTGCTACTGTTACACTAGTAGCCATTTGACTACTACATTCTAAAACGGTAGCAATATCTAGCTATCGGAAAAGTAGTAGCGAGGCCAAAACGAAATAGCTACCGCATTCCAAAACGATAGTTATTTTTAATTTAGCCACTAGGACCTTTGCTACCACTGTATATCAGTAGCTAAATCATAAAATGTGGTAGCCCATTGTGTTTAGCTACCAAAACTGATGATTTAGCTGCTGATATACAATGGTAGCTAAATCTGATTTTTCTTGTAGTGAAATCACACTTGGTACCCAGACAGTGGTGCTACAAACCATTTCAACCATGACCTATCTAATCTAAGTATTGACAGATATTTTACCACAAACACATAGGATGTCAACTTTGGAAATGGGTCTTCTCTCTCGTTAAAAGAAATCAAGGCATTGGTATTCTACCCACACCTTTAACCACCCATCTTCTGTTCAAACTTCTTTATGTCCCTTGTCTAACAAAAAAACCTAGTCCGAGTAAGCACTTTGCTTTAGATCACAATGTTTTCTTTGAATTCACCCTATTTTTTGTGATGAAGGATTCTCTTACAATGAGAGTTCTGCCTAAGGGAGGACTTAAGCATGGGTTTTACTAGTTTACTAGCTTGTAAGGAAAAAATGATGGACCAGTGGACAATCAGGTTTTGTCTACAATAAATACCGATTCAAGTATATGACACCAATGACTAGGACATCCCTCATCTAGGGTTACTTATTTTACAATAAACAAAAACAAACTCCCTGTTACTTCTAAGAGTAATGTTTTGATTGGTTGCAAAATCAGATGTTTCAATATTTTGAATACATTTCATGAAACTGGTGAAAAAATACTTCGACTCCATAGTCAAAGGGTACGGGCTTAATGGGGGTGGGGTGGGGGCTTAACACACCTATCCAAAGGGCTAAAGGGTCTCTCATCACATCACTTGCCCCTATTCACATCAACAAAATGGCAGTGTTGAGGTACGTCATAAATACATTGTATACAAAGGTCTAGCTATTATTACTCATGCTCAACTACCTTTATAGTTCTTGAAAAGAGGATATCATACTGCTACATATCTCATCAACCATACACCAACACCCATACTGTCAAACAAAGCCCCTTATCAATCCATTTCAATCATCTACCAAACTACCACTCTGTAAGGGTCTTTAGCTGTGAATGTTGGCCAACTCTTCGTCCACAAAATAAAAGCCTAACTTCTTTCATAACCACAAAATGTGTCTCTCTTGGTTATGCCTCTAACTATAAAGGGTAACTAAGCTATGACTACACCCATCATAGAAGATACACTTCAAGAGATGTTATCTTTCATGAAGATAAGTTTTATTTCCCATAAGCAACCTAAACATCAACATCTTCAATATCCACATCCACTATTACTCTGCCATTTGCCATAGTTGATCCTCTCTTGACTCGCACCAATCTTACTATCACTCTACACTAACTTTATTCACACCTTCATCAAATCCTTTAAATAGCTATTCTTCTGATGAAACTACTCCTCTCCATAGTCCTTAATCTACTCTAGCTCTGAAAATTCCACTCCATCCATTCCCCCACCATCGCCTCATTATAATCTCCCTCTCCTCAACTAGATAACAATCATCAATGAGCATTAGGGAAAACCAAAACATAAGAAAACCACTTATCCAAATGGATGGTACTATCAACTGCCCTCATGCTTATATAGCATAAACTATCCTAGAAGAACCCACATACGTAGAGGCAAAGAAATATTCTACATGGTGTCAAGCAATGCATAGAGAATTTAATGCTTCACAACTGACCAACAAATGAGAATTAGTTCTCAAACTAGTAAGAGGATACATTCTTACAATAAAATGGGTTCTTTAAACCAAAGAAAAACAGATGTTATTGAAAGAGGCAAGCCATGCTAGTTTCTAAAGGATATAATCAAACATAAGGCGTAGAATACACACTCTACAATGAGAACTTCAGTCCTATTATCAAGCCTACAACCATTAAACTGGTTTTCACGATTGCTACAGTGAGAGGATTGAGTATAAATCAGATTGATATTGCAAATGTGTTTCTACATTGAAAACTATAAGATACAATCTACATGGCTTAACCTCTAGGTTTCTCTGGTCCCAACTTGTCTAAATATATTGGTTTGTTAAAGAATCAATTTATGGCCTCAAGCAAGCACGCGGAGCTTAATTCTCAAAGTTGAGTTACATTCTCACAAGCTTAAGGTTTGAAGGGTCAAAATCTGACACTTCACTTTTTTTATTAACATCTTAGATATTCTTTATTATCTTATGTATGTTGATGATCATCTAATCACTAGAGCATGCAACTCTTTTATGCAACACTTTATCTCTCAACTGTATAGTCATATCCCAGTCAAAGATCTAGAGCCACTTCACAACTTTCTATGGATGGAGATCAAAAGAACATCTCAAGGCCTATATCTAAGCCAACAAAAACATATCAATTTTTTTTTATAAAAAGCTCACATGTCTATTGCCAAACTAGTTGTCACACCAATGTCTCAAACAATCTACCCAAAACTATATACAAATCCATACCCAAATCCCTCCCAATTTAAGAGTATTGTAGGAGCTCTAAAGAGAGGTTTAGATTTTTTAATTCAATCTCACAAAGATCTAACCTATTATGTGCAGTATGTCAGTTCATACACTCTCTATAAACCGCAATGGCAACAGCTGCACTACCGTATCTCTGCCAAGAACCTCTCATTGCATCAACAAAGCAACTTTCTTAGTATTTCAGCCTTCACTAACGTAGACTAGGTAACCAATCTTGTAGATAGGCGCACCACTACAACCCAAGAAATTTTTGTAGCAGAGGCCTTAATTTTATGGAAATAAAACAAAAGCTATAGTCGCTAGATCTACAATAAAAGAAAAATGCAAAGCTCTAACGAGTAGTTCATGAGAGATTTTATGAGTCCAATGCTTGGTGCGTGATTTTTTAGTTCCACTGTTGCACTCGCCCATCATTTGAATGTGATAATCTGGGAGTGACCTATCTTGTAGCCAACCCAATTCTTCACGTGTGCGCCAAACATACAGCCATCAACTTCCACTTTGTCTGGAAACGTGTGCAAAACAAGTCTCATCGGTTGCCTTCATCAACGATGATGACCAGCTTGTCGATCTCCTCACCAAGCCATTAGCTCCAGCTTGGTTCATCATATTGGGTTCTCGTCTTTGTCTTCATGATGATGAAGCGAGGGAGGATAAAGAACCACAAATTAACAATTAGCCCAAACAGAACAAAGCCCATAAAAACAGTTAATCAGCTGATTAACTCAAATGTATATCAGTCCTTCTTTACATATTTTATCCAATCCACCAAAAATATATATATATATATGTTCTATAGAATAAAATACAACACGGTTGCCTCATTTAGTGACTACTAATTCGAGCCTTTTGAAGCCAATGGGCCAGGTTTCCAAGATAGATTAGTTTCTTTAGTTTAAATTGTCGTGGGTTAGGGCATCCAAACCCAGCTTTCTAGGTATTGAAGCTGGTAAAGTTTCACTAACCAATACGTATTTAATTAATGGAAACACACAAGTCAGTAACCAACATGGAGAAATTGGAAGCAAAATTTGTATAGTATAATGGTATTTTTGTAAGTAGTGAAGTAAGAAGTGACAACTTATCCCGATGCTAAAGAAGAAACATGGGAAGAAGATGGTTAATTTTCTTTGCGTTGGATTGCAGCGATGGTTTCTTTGGTGGGAGGAAAAGCGTTGCATATCTCGAGATTTTGTGGACGTACTTTCCAATACAGATTGTATTGTAATTGACTTAAAATCTATTGTGGACTGGGCTTACAATTACAGGGGCCCATCATTTGGGGGGCATAGCCCCCCATCTTGCGGAACGCTGGGGGTGTGGGGGGCAAAGCCCCCCTCTTGGACTATTAGGGCGTGCGGGGGGCGAAGCCCCCCGCGATATCGTACGGTTTGGGCTTTGGGCCCATATCGGGTTTTCTTTTGTTGAGATGAGTCTATCTATATTAGATGGGTGTTTTAGGGTTATAGACTGTAGCTCTTGCACTGACGAATACAAAACCCTAAAACTAGTTTCCTCAACATCGTTCTTCTCCTTCGTTCTTCTTCTTCATTTTCAGTCATTATTCGCTCGATTTTACAACAGATTGTTAGTGCTTGCCCGCACGGGCATAATGCAATCGGATACTCGGGGTTGCTGAAAGCTTGCCAAGATGCATTGCTCCCGTGTTTGAATCCTGCTATTCCACTCCTGCTCAACACACATTGGTTCGGGGGAACCCAATGGGTGGCAGTTGGTTTGATTCTCCAATGGGCGACGGTGGAGTTCGTCCACAATGAGCTAGGCACCATATGAGGTCACTGTGCAACCGTGATTTACCCCTCCACATAGACTGGGCAAGGTCATGGGGCGCCCCAGGTGAGCGTATTCACCTTTGCCCAGATTGTTAGTGTTTCTGTTCCGTCTCAGAAGTAGATTATGAGGAAAAAACGCTAGTTTAGGTTGCGTTCCTTTTTTTCATTGTGAGAGGCTTGGAAATAAATAGTAGATTATATAATCCCTCATAGTGGGACAATTTTAACCATTCTTGGAAAGTGATATGTCTTATTCAGGTTTGCTTGAAGAGGCAATTACAATTACCAATGACCGATTTGACAATAGAAACTCTCAAAAGCATCTCGACAACACCTTCGTAAAGGATGAAGGTGTAAACTGACCACCGAGGTCATTCTACTATTAGCTGGTGGCTGGTGCCTGCTTCTGATGCTTAGTGTGCTTTGTCTAGCCATGATAGTGAGCCTGTATTAATCTTCTAAGAAGATGAAGGTCCCCAAATGTTTCTTGATAAGTCAATGCAGCACTTGACAAGGGAAAATTCAACCACTGCCCTCTATTTATCCAATTTTTCTATAAAACTCAGGTCTCTCTATGATCTCAAGATTTGGGGAGCCACCAAGAAGACGGGGAGGTGATAAACAACACTATAATACGAGTTCTCAAGAATTGGAGGGGTTGAAGGAGAATTCTGGACAAAGCAGGTACGATGAAGCTTGAGTCTCTGGACGAATAGTAGGGAGCTAAATGATAACGTGATGATCACGATGTTAGAACAACCAGAATATCAATCAAGTTTGAGCTTGAAAAATCAAGAAAAGAGACGAGCAAGAAGAAGACACAAGGCTGGATAAGATAGGACATAGCTCAAAATCAAGACTTAGTGCACTTAAAGGTCGCTAAAAGATCGAAGATTGAAGTGAATATGAAGATCTTGAATTTAACTCAAAGTTACCTTCTGAAGTGCAAAAGCCCGAATGTGACAGAGACGTTCAATAAAAGATCAAAGAACAAGCATCTTCACCCCATTCTGCTCTGCGTTTACAGCTTTAACTCAGCCTCCAATTATAAAGATAATATAGTATAAAGATGCAACGAACGCCAGTTGCAACTTTCATGCCGAATCTGGGTCTCGAGTGTAGAAGTAGAATTTTAATAAGTAATTATCGAAAGAAAAAGAGTAGAAATTCAACATGTCCTTGTTCGGTCCGCTTTAAGAGTAGAAATTCAACATACCAATGCCTTGGTGTGAAGTTTACGTGAGTCATCTCATGTGAAGTTCTGTGTATGCATGTAATGTTTTGGATTGAGTCAATTTCGACAAGACTGTGTACGTCTCTTGCGAAAGCTTGGATATTAAGATTTTCCAAGACTGAGCAACAAGGCCGACTATTATTCTTCCGCTTTCAGTCTTAGATCTTAGAAGAATAATATACTCACTATCATGGCCAGACAAAGCACACTGAGCATCTGAATTAGACACCATCTAATAGTAGAACGACCTCAGCGGTCAGTTTACGACACTGCCAAATAACAATAATGTTCAGGTAAACAGGTACCCAACATTTGTAAGATTTTAACCACTATAGGCCACCATATTAAGACTGTCTGGCTCAGAGCTACAACAGATGGCGGCAATGACCCAACAATCAATCAATCACAAAGCCGGTCAAGTATGATTCCCCCAGCTCCATGGGAATTGAAATACTAAACGTCCAATGACACGTGAAATTGAGCCCTTGCCAGTCGGACTGCAAGAGCAAAGGGGGAAGAGGAATCATGCGAAAGGCCGGAGAAAACTTCTGATCTCATCTATGTAAGGAGCCTTAGTAGGAATAAGGTGGCCAGAATCGTGCTCAATGACCACTTGCGTTCTCTCCTCAAATAAACTAGCAAGATCCCTGCTAGACTCTGATGTTATCTGCCTATCTTTACCAAGATGCTTCCCGTAAACATGAAGAGAAGGGCAGTTTATAGACCCTGTATGCAGTTCAAACAAGTTAAGACGAAATCCAGAACATAGGATCACAAACCTAAATCCCATCTCCCTGTCCTCCAACCTCTCCTTTTTAGCACAGACCAATGCAGCCATAGCAGCACCCTGAGAGAAACCCAGTATCCCATCAAAAGGGCCTTGCTGAGAGAGCACGGTTTCGATATACGAGAATGATTCGTCAAATCCTTCAGTTTGTTCCTGATACTGGAGTGGGTCAAATGGAGTGTCAACCATTTCCCAATCTTTTACTTCTTTATTACGGAAAGCAGGAGAGACAAGCCATGCGTACTTCTTACTACAAGCCTTCGCTGGAGGAGGATTCTCTTGATCAAATAGCGACTTTTGATCATTGTGCTCACCAGTAGGTTGATATATAAATGGTACTTCATGAGGTGCATCAACAAACACAAATTCAACCATGCTTTTGAGTTTTTTTGCCAATGATGCAGTTCTTCCTTTGAAACTAGATGCATTTTGCCGGAACCCATGGAGACACAGTATCCTGAGTTTTCGAGAAGTACTAACACCTGCAATAAGCAAATTACGTATAAGGTGACCTTGACAGGACTAGGAATCAGTCTTGGCATCTCTAGTATTAGAAAACATTATCCTTTATTGCCAAGGTAGCACAGCGTGACATGTTTGTTTTTGGAGCATATTTGTCTTCATTATGTTCCAAGCTGACAGCTCTGCTCCTTGTGCATAAAGCATACCTCGCCAATCATGATCGGATTTTACTATAAAAATCCAAAGAAACAAACATATTTCATGTAACATAACTAGCACATTCAGTACTAGAGTATACAAACAAATATATCTAATAATACTAGACGTGACGACATGTGATTTTGTGTATGAAATTAATTCAATTCTTTATACTTATTACAAACATGAGATTTTGCATATGTAACTTGTGGAATATTAAGATTACAATTATCCCTCTATAGTGCCAAATGATTGTCATTTTGCAGCTACAATGCTCAACACTCGACAAGCATTTCGTGTTATTCCAAAATTACAAAAAATACAAAGGCTGGAGCTGAACTATTCTCCTTGCCCACATAAAAAACAATTAATGACATTGTTCCTTAGATTCAAATTATAACTATCCCTCTCAAGTGAGCCATCATTCCATACAGTAACATTAGCACAATATTGTTTCACATACCCTTGGGCTTGAAAAAAAAAAGATGTACTAAAATTGTGCTTTTTGTAAGATTCAACCTATTTGTGTTTCTTGGTTGTTGTCAAGCTATGATTAATTTGTAGGCTTGAGTTTCAATATACATCCCAAAAAGTTTACCAAAAAGTAAAAGGAGTTCAAAAGTTCACTTTATCAAGTGAAATATTCAACTTAGCAATGGCCACAAATCAGTTCTCAGTCCTTACAGTGAAAATATACATGTCATTGAACCTTTTTATTTTTATTATTCTACCAAAAAAACAACTGTAACCCATTCATTTCTTTTGGCAGATATGCGCCTTGTTCCAAATAATATGTTCACCTTTGAGATCCCTGGCGCACTGGTTAGGTGTTGTTGTGTGACCGAGAGGCCACGGGTTCAAGTCCTAGGAGCAGTCTCTTGCCAAAATGGCAAGGGAAGGCTTGCCTCCGATACACCCTTTCGATAAAGGCCACGGCCTTTATAAATTTTACAATCAACACCAAACACCAGAGATAACCACTTGATTTTCTAACAGATCCCAAAGTTACATTTTTTTTCAATTAAAAATAAAAGGCACATGACTTCTTGATCCAATAATTATTATTATACTCCTATTTTTCTTTCATCTCTATGCATCAAAGCCTAGGACAACCCATCTGGATGTCTTCAGCTTCATAAAAGTGAAAAATTCTTGTCTATCAAACATGATGCAGTACAAAATGATCTTTCTAGATACAGACCTTACCCTGGCCGATTAACTGCGAAGAAGCTGCAGCGGGTTGACTAGGATGGGCATCAGTTGTCATATCAGCTAGTTTACAGTCACTTACAGTCAACTGACCAACTCGGCTCTGGCATAGCTCACACACATAGTGTACATTATCCTTAAGGGGAGAACAAATTCAGTAAGGAAATGTTAAACATGTATTCAGGGGATAAGGAAGCATAAATCACTAGGGAGAGAAGCTGAGCTTTTAGAGCACATACTAAATTGCGAGTCATAGTAGACACTGATCCCATACTCAAATAGTGAGAAAAGAACATGAAACTTTTCTTCAATGCTATCAAATCATATATTTTCTCGTGCCACATGAATATTATACTAATCCTTATTATTTAATTGTTCCTTTGTAAAGCTTCAAGGAATTTATCTAAACTATAACTTAGCTTGTGACTTAGCTTAGAACCAGAGAATCCTTTTGGTTCATCGTAGTCAAGGGTAGAGCTGTCAAAATTTGACCCGAACCCAAAACTTGCCCGTATTATCCCCGAATCTGAATGACCCAAATAAAAGTAAAAAAAGTTGGCCAAACTCGAATAACATGAAATATTAGTGACCCTAAATTGTCCCAAACCAGAATGACCTGAATAAATATGATAAAAAAAACTTGATTTAACCTGATTATACCCGAATGAAAATCATAATTAGACATTGTATTGACTTTTTTATAATCTAGATATAGTATATTAGAAATTGGGTATATATTTATTTAATGATTTAAAAAAATAATTATCATGACCCAAACCGAAACCCAAGTTTACCTGACACTATTACAACCCAAACTCAAACTCGATTTTGACCCGAACCCGAAATGACCCAAAATTTTTAATGACCCGAACGGATAACCCGTTTGATAGGTCTAGTCAAGGGGGTAACTGAAATTCAGTATTGATCCATAATAAAAGATCAAGGGAAAACATATTCATATAAAATCTCCAGAAAACTAAGCATTCAGAATGGAAACAAATGATTCAGCTCGACGCAAGACCTTTCTTCTCAAACGTAACCATCATTCTCTGACATAATGACAATTAATTCAGTCTAGCCTACAGTAATTCGGTATATATAACCTGTATATACTCAAATAAAAAGTAACATGAGATTACCACCCACCACCACAAAAATACACATATTTCACACTTAATATCGATATAAATAGCACTGTTTACCTGGCAATTATAGCAGACTAAGACAAGCATTCTGCAGAGACTACAGCGGTTGCGAGATGAATAATCGTCAAATGAAACTCCACAGAGAAGACAATTACCCATAATGTTTCCATCTGAACTCCCGACAGAAATCCTAATTACACGAGATAATGCTTATCAACACTATAGTTATTACTAGAAGAATACTTGAGAGAAAGCTATACTATGCAAAGTATGAAAGCGTCTGGTCATAACAATTGAAACGATCATGAACAGAAAACAGAGCCTTATACACCAGGTGCTAAAAGTAAAAGGATCATGACAAATAAAAATTGCTAACTAAGCGACAATTTGGGTAGGACTGATAAGACAGAAATCTTATATCCCGCTAAGCTAGCATCATCCGTTAGGTAAATGATATATGAAATCTTTTGGAAGAATATATATTTAATCTTTGACTACAGAGACAATAAAATAATAGCATGTCAAGCTGCGAACTGCCTTACCTGTGATCAAAAACAAAATTCTTTCCCTTGAAGAATCCTCCATCAGGAAACTGCTCTAGGTAACGCTGTACTCCACCATACAACTGCAAAGCACATAGAAGATGTCACAACGCGTTGAGCTTTTGGGTGAATATTATTGCACAGAGAATGGCAATAACATACCTGAAACACATTTTCGAAACCAACACCTTTCGACCTGACGTAAGCCGATGCCATTTCGCACCTTATTCCTCCTGTGCAATACCTATCAAACTAGAAGGAATTAGAAATCAAAAGTAATGTGCATGTTAACCCCAAAACACGCAAAAAAGAGATGTTATGCAGCCTTCTTTTTCAAAAGGCTTCGACTCACATACAGTCTACTACTAGAAGTTTTCCATAGATACAAGACCTCTGGAAGGAAGATCAAAGTATGAAAACCATATCCCCCTCCCCCAATGCTCTCTACTCATCCTGCCAGCTCTTACTTCTGCCTCTACAACCAACAGCCACCAAAATGAGGTCTACGGTCCTACTAGCCATGTACTTTGATAAGATAGCACCCCCTAATTTTCAATTAAAGATAATTAAAAAAGCATACATACACGCTTTTTATCACTGTATTTCTGATTTGCCTCCTTTAAGCCAGAGGTTGTCCCTTTCATTGCTCCTGGTCAAAGATTTATGCATTAATATTACATGATTAAAAATCATACACTACTTCTAATATGGAGCAAAATTCAGTGACGCGCATCCACAAAGAAATGTCAGCCTCACCAGAAGGTGACTGCTACCTACATTCACTTTAGGTCCTACCATTACAGCCTTTGGCCCCTCGAACACCAATATAATTTTGCTATCTGCCTAACCAGACCAACAGCAAATCTACTCCTTAGAAACTTGTGTGAGACTATAGCTTGAAGGTTACTATGGAACCCCCATTACCTCAAACAAAATAACAAAGAAACAAGGCAATATGAGGCTACAACAAATAAAATCAAGTTATGGTGGCAGAGGATTGCTTATATCTTCAGCAGCAGAATCTTGAGGTAGAGCATTCAAGGTTTGAACGTATAACTTACATGAGGACAGTATTTCCTCGTAGTTGTTCAAGATTATTGTCTATCCAGGTTGGCAAATCACTATATTGCCTGATTGCAGGATCCAAAGTCTCAACACTGGGGGAATCAAACTTCCCAATTCTTGTCTCATATAAGTTCCTTGCATCCAAGAGAACAAGTTTTCTACCATCATCCCCGGGTTCCTTTGCCCACAGAGCTACTTGAAAACATACAACGAATCCAGCAGATCAAAAAATTCAGCAGAAAGGAGACCAGATAGTGCTTCACAAAATTCTAAATTCTGATTTAGTTCGACATCCTAAACAACGTCAAATGCTATAATAATAAAATGAAAGATCATAAATTTACCAGCATCTTTCAGAAGAGAATGGAACTCGACAGCATAGAGATGCTTTCCAGCACTAGAAATTGGCGGTGATATCAGCAGAGGGTTTGAACCGAGAGTGACCAATTCCTAAGCCAGAAAATCACCATGCGTGCATGTACGTGTTAGACGACTTAAACCTAGAAAATGACATGTTTAACATTATCCAATTCCAGATAATTAGTAACCACCTTGACAATCCTGATTGATAGCGAAGTGAACCCACATTCGTCAGCAACCTTATCATTCAATGGCTCATGACAAGAAGCAAGCTTGAAGTCAGTGCCTTCAAACATGCAGTTCTCCTTGACCGCTTCGATATGCTTCTCCAGTGCCCGTAGCTTCCCGCCAACCTTTCAGCATGGACGCACACACAAAAGAGAATAAGACGTAAAAAATCAAACCGGTAAGGTGTGTATGGGGAGAGTAAAGAGGCGATTGGTTACAGTGACATTGACGCCGTTGGTAGCGAGGCGAACTCGGCCGAGCAAACCAAGTGAGGAGCAGTTGGTCTCGTAGAAATTGTAGAGCAAGTGCAGGTCTTCGATCGGTGCAGTGTATTTATAGTATAACAGGACACCGTAACTGCTTTCATGTTGTTCATCGGACTTTTGCTGTTGATGCTCGACGTACTCGGCCATTGCCAGCGTGAAGAAAATCTCTTCTATTTACGACTATTGACTAGGGTTTCCGCTGGTCCGGTTGTAAGTCACAACTCCATAGTCGTAACAGCGTCAGGTGATGGAGTCACGTTGGGTTAGTTAATAGGGCCAGAAGAACGGGGAACTGGAATTAGAAAGAGATCGTCCTTCGACCAGCCAATAGAGTCAGAGTTAGGGTACCAATTCTTCCTGAAATCAAAACCCCAGTGTTAAAAGCGATAACGCACCGGAAGGGGAGAGAACCCCACTCTTCTTTCATCTTTTATCTATTCTCACCTCCTTTGACTTAGTCATACCCTATACTCTTACTCCGGCAATCAAAATCTTTTTACATTTCACATTCCTTCGATTTTACCTACTGAGATTCATCCTCCTCATGCTTTTACAATCTATGTAATAAAGTTTTTTTTTATGGGTTGAACCTAGAACATATGGTTCAAGGATATCACTCTTCTACCAATCAAGTCACGAGGGCTTGATATGTAGATTTCAATAAAGGTGACTGCTATTGTAGGAAAAGAGACGGCAAATCCATGCTCTTACTCTTCCCATCCTAGTTCAATCCTTATCAAAGACACCAATTTGGAGGCCTTGAAATTGTTGCATGTCAGTTTTGGCTTTCAGGCTTCCAGCTCTTCCTGTCTGAGTTATGGCTGTCAATCTTGACACGAACTCAAAATTCGACCCAAAATCGACAACTAAAACACGGATTTAGGTTGCAATTTTCAACCCAAAAACATTTTCGAGTAGGGTTCGGGTTGGGATGCTAAAAACTAGGATCGGTATTGGGTCGGTTTTAGGTTTGACCTGCCAACCCGATTTCAACCCGCAACCCGAAAACATTTTTAAAAATATATATATATAAATTCTTATAGTTATGAGACATAATCCTAAATATATTAATCATGTAACCAATTGATGGTTTTATAAGCTATGTTATATTGTCTTTATGATTTTATATAGAATTTGTATTGATATCACGATATTTTTAATTTCGGGTCGATTCCGATCGAGTTAATGTGTAAATTTCGGGTTTGTGTCAAACGGGTTGGGTTCAGGTTAGGGATATGTGACCCAGGTCAATTTCGGGTTGACAAATCATAACCCGTTTTGGGTTCAGGTCGGCTTCGGGTTGAGGTGAAACATGAGCAGGTCGGATTCGGGTTGACCCAAAATCTAAAATTGACAACCCTAGTCCGAGTTATTTCCTTCACAACGACACCGAGTTCGAGCTTTTTGAACTTTTGCAGTAATACCAAATAGGGAATTGCTTAGTTAATGGTAAACATTCTCATATATAATTGTTAGAATTTAAGCGTTTGGACGAAGTGTACAAGTTGACTAATTGTGGTTGGTTATCTACTTTGACGTGGATTTCAGGTCAGCTAATGTGATCACATGTTTTATAATGTTGGCATAATGTTGCATTTTGAACGAGGATTGATTATATAGATAAGATGACGAATATGTGGAACATTTGGAAATTTTGAGAATTAATGATATGATGATATTATTGGGTTGTTTATTATGTTTTTAGAATGGATGTGGTAATGATTTAGAATGTTGGAATTGGAAATCAAGGTCTTTGTTAATTCTTGTGCTGCTGAGTCACAAGACTGCAGTTAAGCTCACTAATCGACTTGTAGTACTATGGCGTGGACATTTATGAAACTAGAGTGAGAGTGATTTGACACATTTTCAACTCTATTATGTAAGTGTTTATCAACATTTGAGAATTGTGGAACTCATGGTAACTATTATCATACTTGAACTCTGAAACTAATGAATCAATCGTGAAATTATTCTAATTATAAATGCTTCGATTTTATGTACCTTGTAAAGTGTTTGTATCCTTATTAGTGTTTGAACACTTTTAAATATAAAATGCATTTCTACGAGGTGTTGCAAGGTTTAGTAAAGTTCATTCATTTGTATTGTCTTATGTTGTGTGTTGTTAGTGATTTGTAACCTTAGCTATTGATAATTGAAGTATTGGGTACCGGGTTGAAGTGATCTAGTAGAATTATGGTTTATCGAATAACCTTTAGTTCATATTTATTTTAGTAGATACTGTTTGCGCTATGAAGTGTTTAAACTTTTTGATTGGTTAAAACACATAGAGTTTCATAATTGACTGGGTGTAACATAGCACCTGAGTCCTGACAATGTAAAGTTTAAGTTCCCTTGCAAAATAGTATAATCTAAATTGTTAAATATTCACATCAATCATGGTTAGAAATCCCGGTGGATTTGACACGGTTTATTTTGTAGGATTTATTTGTTAGAATAGGTTAATTATAAGGTAGATTATGATATTACGGTTTGTTTAAGTATGTTATGTTGACCGGGGTTCTCTGTTTAACGGTGGACCAAAAGACATGATAGATGTCGTTTGAGTTAGTTCTTTTCTGCCCGTTGGTAGTGTGGGCATGTCCTAGGGTTTATCAGTGAAGTAGCTAAAAAGTGGTAGAGGCTGAATAGTGCTACATTTTCGTCGTCTTCTTGAGCTGCGGCTCGATTGTTTGTCATCAAGAAATCATTTTCAGTTTAGTTTTCTTTCATGGTATCAGAGCATAGATCATGGGATCTTGTTTTCAATTTCATTTTGTGTAGCTCGAGTGTTGTCTTATAGTTTTTCCTTCGCTGAATTTTTCCGGTTTTCTTTCTCTTTTGATTCCTCTCTCAAATCATCTTGCGCGTGACAATGAGTGATGAGATTGAAGCCGAGAAGATCCCAGAAGTCGAGGAGAAAGGAAAGAACAAGATCGAGATGGAGATTGGGAGCAGCAGCGGCGGCGTTGCTATTGAAAATGGGGGCCCGTTTTATCTTTCCAACAACGACAATCCAAGGCTTTCCCTAGAGGTAGCACCAAGTGCAGATTGCACTTGCCTCAAAGAACAAATTGGGCTTTGTTCTGGGAACCATAAAGAAACTGACGGATTCAGATGCTCGCGCAAAGGCTTGGGCAAGATGCGACAGTATGGTTCGCGCATGGGTGCTCATGAGCTTGGAAAAACGAATTGTCAATTATGTTCTCTTCCGATCCTCGGCGGCGAGAATATGGGAAGACCTGTGTGCGCGGTACGACCAGGTCGACATGACCCATATGTACGAACTAGAGTGGAGATTAGTCAATACAGCCCAAGGAAGCGACTCTGTTGGTGAATATTTCACCAAATTGAGGACAATCTGGGATGAGATCGACGCAACTACATCTCTCCCCAGCTGCACATTTTCAATGGACCAAGCGTTCAAAGAATACATCAAAATGCAAAGATTGATCAAGTTTTTGATGGGTTTGAACTAGAGAGTCGGAGCCGCAAGAGAAAACATTTTGATGATCTCACTCTTACCCCCATCGAACAAGCCTTCTCAATTCTGATTCACCAAGAAAGACAGAAAGGTCTCACCAGTGTTACGGTTGTAGAAGGAGAATCTCCCTCAGCTTTCTCAGTCAGTCAAGGAAGAAGGCCATTTGTACGAGGTCAAGGTAGTGGCGGAAAGCGGAACAACTTCCAATGCAGCCACTATCACAAAAACGGCCACACCGAAGACCGGTGTTATCAAAAACATGGGTTTCCCCTGGCTGACGTGCGGGGAAAGACAAGAAATTCCAAGCAAATGGGGTGAATGATCAAAAGGAAGAAGGTAGCATAGATCCCTTCAATGGTACCCTCACCACTAACCAAGTCACCGGGTTCCTCGACTACATCAGCAAATCGCGGGTTGTGAGTAAGGATCCACAGATTGCTGAGTCTAACTGTGGGTTCGTAGGTATGCCTTCTCACCTTTGTATTTAGTAGCATGACTAGCAGCACTTATAAAATATTTAGTGTTTCTTATGGTCGAATGTTTAGCAAAATGGACTAGATTATAGACAGTGGTGCCTCGGATCATATGTGTGGGGACTTGTTAGTGTTTCATGATGTATGTTTTCTTGATGTGCCCCACATGGTTGGAATGCCAGATGGGCACCCACAGTGTGTTAATTTAACTGGAAATGTTAGAATTAATATTTTTGATGACATTGAAAGATGTGCTTTATGTTCCTAGTTTCAAGTTTGGTTTGATCTCTGTTAGTAAGCTCTATAATCAAATGGATGCCAAACTGTACTTTAATTTAACTTGCTGCCTTTATCAGGACTATAACAACAGTGAAGGAATGAAGATTGGCAAACTACATAGAGGCTTATATGTTCTAGACAAAAGTTTTGATAGGAGGGGAAGGAAATGTCCTAACCCATGTGTCGATGAAACCTCTTCTGTAGAGAATAAATCCAAGTGTAAACATGACAAATTGATCTTTGTACAAAGTAGTTTGAAAGGTAAATCCCATGTTAGGAATTATACTTCTGTGTATGGTCCCCTAGGATCCAAGGTGAATAATTATGCTTCTGTGCAAAAATGTTTTGATAACAAAGTTGATGAGTCTGCTATTTCTGTGCACAATTTTTTGGCATCAAAGGGAGATGGTTTTGTTTCTATGCAAAGTGTTTCTAATAACAGAATTTATGAGTTTATTTCTGTCCAGGGTGCATCTAGTTGCCAAGTTACATTAATCTTGTGGCACCGTAGACTTCGTCACTTACCAAAAGAAAAGATGTCAAAACTAGGCTTTCTTAAGACAAATAGCCCACAGAAATCCCTCATCTGTGAACCTTGCAATAGGGCCAAAAGCCACAGATTAGTTTTTCCCTCTAGTTCAATAAATACACAAACCATATCTAAACGGATACATGTTGATTTATGGGATCCTTATAACCTAGAAACACATGATGACTTTACCTACTTTCTTACCATTGTAGATGATAAGAGTCGTGCAACATGGACTCAATTAGTTCACTGCAAATCATAAAGTTTTGGTCTCATTGTTGGTTTCACTGACATGGTAGAAAGACAATTTAATAGGAAAGTGAAATGTGTGAGATCTGATAATGCCCATGAGCTAGGAAATTTGAGAACTGAGATAGATTATTTTAAGCTTAAGGGAATTAAACACCAAACTTCCTGCACTTACACTCTTCAGCAGAATGGTGTTACTGAGAGAAAACGTAGACACATTCTGGAAACTGCTCGTGCCCTCATGTTTCACTCTTCTCTCCCAAGAAAATTTTGGGGAGAGAGTATTCTTACTGCAACCTTTCGGATTAATAGGATGCCCTTATCTAGTGTAAATTATCAAACTCCATATGAAATTGTTTATGGGCATAAACCAGATTACTCCATGCTTAGAAGTTTTAGTTGCCTTTGTTTTGCCCACATAAATAAAGATCAGCATGATAAGTTCTCATCAAGGTCAGCTAAATGTGTGTTACTTGGATATGAGCAGAATAAAAGGGGTATAAGTTGTATGATTTGGACAACAACAAGATCATTTACAATAGAGATGTTGTTTTCCCAATGAAGACAGATATCCTTTCAATACAAAATTTGAACAAACAGAGGGTATAATTGCCACTGATAATGTGGGGGAATTATTTTCCACTGAAAGGGATTTCTTGGCTCATGATGATACTAATGTGAATGAAATAAGTGTAAGGCAACCGTTTTCACATTGATGAAGAGAGGGATAGAAGCACTACGACACCAACAAAAGAAGAAGGCAATGAAGAACAAACTTCAGAAGCAGAAGCAAATGAGACAACAAAACCAGACATAGAGTAAGGAGTGGTTGGCCTTAGAAGATCAGAAAGAAATAGACAAGCTCCTAAGTACCTAAGTGACTATCATCTTGGATCATTAGACACTCAAAAATATAAGTCTTTCTTTAATACTTCTTTTGACTGGTTTACAAAGATTCTAAGTGATAGAATTTTGGCTGCTTCTTTTGTCAATTTATGCATAAATGATAAAGACTTTGATCTTTCTACCTTCACTGAAAGTGACAGTATTATTAGAACATATAGTTTATCACCAACAGTGGGAGTTATACTTGATGAGAGAAATAAGTTTTACTGTATGCACTTTAACTTAACCACAAACACTAAACCTAGTTCCTACAGTGAGGCCATTAGAGATCCAAGGTGGCAAAAGGCTATGAGTGAGAAGTTCAGTGCATTAAAGAAAAACCACACGTGGGATCTAGTTGACTTGCCAAAATGGGTAAAACCTGTAAAATGCAAATGGGTTTACAAAATTAAGTTTAGGGCAGATGGGAGTGTTGAGAGGTTTAAAGCAAGACTAGTGGCAAAGGGATACACATAGAGATTTGGAATTGACTATTTAGAAACTTTCTCACCGGTAGATAGATTCACCACCATTAAGGCCCTAATTATTGTAGCAACAAAAAGGAATTGGAAAGTAAATCAGTTACATAAATAATGCTTTTCTTCATGGGGATCTTGAAGAAAATGTATATATGGAAGTACCTCAAGGACATAAGGAAGAGATACCAAGCCCCCGTGGCTTGGTCGGTAGAGGAGTGGTATCCTAGAGCCAAAGGTCATGGGTTCGAAACCTACCCACTACCGTAACTGTAAAAAAAATAAGGAAGAGAGAATAGGAAAAGTACGTAAGTTGGATAAGTCATTATTATATGGGCTGAAGCAGGCCTCTAGGCAATGGCACCATAAGCTGAGTGTGTTTTGAAAATATTTTGATTTTGTTTAGTCCCTAAATGATTATTCACTGTTCACTAAGTTAGGAACTGGAAAGGTCTATTTTTTTCCTGTTTATGTTGACGATATCCTAATAACTGCTGATGATCATGAGTTTATTAAGTCAATCAAGGAAAACCTTGATAAAAGATTCAAAATCGAAGATATAGGAACTATGAATTTTTCTTGGGCATGCAGTTTTTGCATACCATAGATGGAGTAAATATGTTACAAAGGAAATATTGTGAAGACTTATTAAATGAGTTTGATCCTGCCAGAAAGAAAACGTCTGCAAGTCCTCTTGACACAAGCCTTAAGCTTAGAAAAGGAGATGGAAATGGTGTGAGTGATCCCTCTGTTTATAAGAAGGTTGATAAGGAAAATAGGATATCTCTCTCATAGCAGGCCAGATCTCTGTTTTACCATTCAATTGCTTATTCAGTTTTTGAGTTGTTCAACTGATGCTCATTATAGGGCTGCATTACTCTCCTTGAATTATATTCGTGGCACTCTATATTATGGTCTATTGTTTAATTCCAAGAGTGACTTTAATCTGATTGCATACTGTGACTTTGATTGGGCAAGGTGTCCCAACACAAGAAGATCCATTAGTGGGTTCTTTATACATCTAGGAGGCAGTCCTCTCTCGTGGAAGTCAAAGAAGCAAACCACGGTTGTCTTGTCCTCAATAGAGGTTGAATACCGAGCCATGAGGAGTGTAACAGCAGAATTGAGTTGGATCACCAGAGTGCTGCATGAGCTAGGTGTGGACAACATTCTTCCGGTAACCGTTAAGAGTGACAGTCAATCAGCCATTTATGTTGCAAGAAACCCGCACCTGCATGAAAGGATGAAACACATCAAAACTGGATGTGCATTTCGTGAGACAAAAACTGCAAGAAGGGATTATAGCAGTTGAGTTTGTTGGGTCCAGTGGGCAACTAGAAATATTCTGACTAAGCCCTCGGCAGGGAGGTCCTATCCAGTCCAAGTCAAACGAATGGGGATGCTGCTAAATGTGTCTTAGACTGTATTATTGAGCTTGGTTTCATGTGTTGAGTTAGATTATGTTTACTGGAAAATCTGAGTTTGGCTTCCCTCCTTAGCTTTGAGGGTGGGGGGGGTGTTAGAATAGGTTAATTTTAAGGTAGATTATGACATTACGTTTGTTTAAGTTTATTATGTTGACCGAGGTTCTCTGTTTAACTATGGACCAAACAACATGATAGATGTCGTTTGAGTTAGTTCTTTTCTGCCCGTTGGTAGTGTGGGCATGTCCTAGGGTTTATTAGTATAGTAGCTAAAGAGTGGTAGAGGCTGAATAGTGCTGCATTGTCATCGTCTTCTTGAGCTCCGGCTCAATTGTTTGTCATCAAGAAATCGTTTTCAATTTAGTTCTTTTTCATTATTTTCTTTCAATATCCACCTTTGAGCATGTGAGAACCATCTTTAAAAGTTAAAAGTGAGAGTGATTCTCTACTGAGTATCTATTTATTTGCGAATCAACACACTCCTGATAGCAGCATTGGAGGAATTGTTTATTTAGCTACCAGCATCATAAACTAGACCTATTAAACAGATATCCATTCAGGTTTTGGTCAAATTATTATGGATCAGAACCCATTCGAGTTAATAAATCTTGGGGTCATTTCAGACTCGGGTCATTTGAATGCGGGTCAAATCGGGATCGGGTCGTAATATTTTTAAATAAATTTGGGTTTTGGTTATTTTGAGTTAATCGATAATATTTTATACTAGTACTTAAAATAATATTATAATAATTTTTTGAGTTAATCGATAATATATACTATGATATACTCTCATGTTCAAACTCTCATGACAAAATCTAACATGTTGGATAAGAAAACTCTTATATCTTCCTTTTTTTTAGTATATTCAATTATTTTGTGGCCAACAAGAGAATACACCATCTCATTTGACTTCCCTCAACATTTTTATCCACAAACAAGAAGTCTTTTGTGACTTCTCTTTTCCGAGCTCCGCGTGCACGTCTCTATCTCATTCATTTCTCGAAACATGCATTTCATAATATTTCCCAGCCCACCACTCACCACATGATACCATTTTCAATTTTGATATATAATTCTTTTTTGATTTAGTCACAATATGTTAGGTTTTGGTATATTGTCATTTTGGGTTTGGGTCAGTTTTAGGTTGTAAATTATTTGGGTCATTTCGGGTTCAGGTAAGTTTGGGTTTAACCCAACCAGCTTTTGGGTTTATTATATTTAAATATTTTCTAGTTTCAGTAAGGTTTCGGGTTCGATTCAAGTGGAGAGTTTTTGAATTGGGTCAAATTTTGATAGCTTGGAAACAAAAAACATGACAATATAGCTTACACTTGTAGATTACAAGGAAAAAGGTTCAACCTTGGACTATTGCAAAGCAGATCGACAACACTTGTAGATTGTGTGGAGTGGTTATATTATTTGAATTAGTAGGGGTGTACATAAACGGTTAATCGGCTATTTGATTAACCGGATACCGGTTAGCTGTATTGGCGGATATCTGTAACTGGTTTATTGAAGCGGTTAACCGGGATTGGTTAACCGTCAATTTCAGTGCGGTTTTACCGCTTTTACGGTTAACCGGACTGATGTTAATTTATGTTTTTTCTTTTTCTTATAATTAGTAAACATTATACGGTGTTACTGGTTTTGGTGTAGTTTTAAACCGGTTACCGTCGGTTTTTGCAAGATATGATCGATTTTAGTATATATCTAATAATTAATTATTTGATTGTATACTTCTTTTTGGTAAATCTAATAATTAACCATGTAGTTTTATACTTATACTTAAAAATAAACAAATAAGAATTAGAAGGTTTAAACAGTTTTTTCGTTAACCGAATTCCATAAAATCAATAACCCTAACCAGAACCAGGAAATGAAACAAAATCATTTCAGTTACCTGGATTTTCGGTTTCATCGGTTCTGATGTCGGTTCTAGTTTTCAGTGAACACACCTTATATAGGAGGGATACAATAGATATTGTGAAAAAGAAAAAGGATATTTTAGAATGTCTTTTGAAAGGTAAGCTAATTTATGTGATGTTAAGTATATTCAGATAGGATTAACTAAGCCATCATCTTTATCTCTAGTAAAGTTAATCCTAGCAAAACCAATACTGTATCAAACAAGGGTTTAATATTTTGTTCCTATATTAAACCTAGATTGCTAAGATAACACCTCCAACAACAAAGATGGAAGTGTTCCCGTATTTATAAGACTGAAAAGATGATCACAACGACTAACTTTGCAAGAATGGATAAAGTTAGTGGTTGATAGATTTATATATAGCCTAGAGCTTACCCACTCCCTATAATCATCTTAATTTCTTAAATAGAAGTTAAAAAACTAAAATATCCATCATAAACAGAAGTCTTCAATGTCAAACTTCATCTTCATTAACTGGTAAATATGAAATTATACCATCCAAAATATTGGTCTGAGTCTCCCTGGGTGGTGGACGAGGTCGGGTGGCACGTTCGTCCGTGCTGGCTGATGGGTCCAGGAGTGAGTTGTCGAGGCGTGTGACCTTAGTGTTGCCTTGCCTCGAGTTCCTAGGAAGCTATGCGGTGGGTGATTGTTGGCTTCCTCGACCCTTGTATCCCTTTTAAGGGGGATGCATTTAAGAGCTTTTATTAGGGTCGTGGCCCGTGATTTTCTTGTGGTGTCAAGTGAAAGTTTCTTATTGGTGTGACGTGGTCATGCCATGGCAGGAGCTGATGTTCACATGTAAATATTTATAGGGTTGTTGTTGTACGCTCGGTTTTGCTTTCTGCTTGTTTGTAAGATAGTCGGATCGTAGGTTATGTAAACATTTATGATTAATGAAAAATGGTTAGCACCTTTGTTTTGTCTGTTTGTGCATTGAGGTCTTGTGTTTGATTGTGTTGAGTGTGAGAGTGGGCTCGGAACCTGTTTACAGGACTCGCGTTAAGTTTCCTACGTGTGTGGGCAAGGAAGATCTTGGCGCGTTCCACGTAGAACCGGATATTGCATGTGGTTCGCTTGGGCGAGGGATAGGGATGTGTTCCGGTTTAACTGTTTGACCGATAAGAGGGAAAGAGAAGGTCAACACCCCTGCGTCCCGGCTTAATCGTTTGATTGATAGGGGGAATAAAAGGTTAACATCCCTACGACCCGGCTTTATCATTGGTTAGATATGCCTGCGATGGTGATAGATGTTTTGGCCCTAGTTTCATTTCCTGCTTGGGGTGCGGGGTGAGAGTTGGCTCGATCCCGGCTTCATTTACCTTTGGGGGAGGTGAGAAGTTGGCTTGATCCCGACTTCATTTTTTTACCTTTGGAATGCAAGGATAAAAGCTGGATTAATCCTTACTACGTTTTTTTACCTTTAGAGTGCGGGGTGAGAGATGGCTCGATCCTAACTTCATTTTATACCTTTTAAGTGTGGGTGAGAGTTGGCTCGATCCTGACTTCGGTTTTTACCTTTAGAATGCGAGGGTGAGAGCTGGCTCGATCTCAACTTTGTTGCCTGTAGAATGCAAGGGTGAGAGTTGGCTCGATCCTAGCTTTGTTTTTTTACCTTTGAAATGTAGGGGTAAGAGCTGGCTCGATCCTGACTTCGTTAGCTTTAGAATGCGGGGGTAAGAGCTGGCTTGATACCGGTTTTGTTTTTTACCTTTGGAATGCGAGGGTGAAAGTTGGCCCGACCTCGACTTCGTTGCCTTTAGAATGCGGGGGTGAGAAAATGGGGAGGTTATTTTGGTTATCCGAAATACCTAATTTTTTTTCAAGTTCAATCACCATATACTTTAACAGTTTTACAAAAGTTTGGTTATTTCGGTTAAAATGGTTATCCGTAATAAAGTACAGTTCGCTTAATGAATATTGAAATTCAAACTTCGGCTATCTGTAATAACCGAACTTTTATAAAAATATTTTTTTTCTTAACCCGAAAAATTTATTTAATATTTCACTACTCACTCAATTAATTTTAGGTTTTGATTATTTCGGTTAACTCAGAAAGTTTGATTATTTCAGTTATTTTAGGAAGTTTCTGTTATTTCGATTATTTTAGAAAGTTCAGTCATTTTAGTACTCCGGTTATCTGTCGGTTAACAGTTATTAGTGTAACATAAAAAATAGCTATCGATTAAAACGGATATTAGAATTAAATTCGGTTAATTAGGTTAATTTGGTTATAACTGAAATAACCAAACACCGTACTTTATTTCAAATTTCGGTTAACGGATATCTATTTTAACCGTTTGCTCACCCCTAGTGAGACCTGACTTGATCCCGAATTCGTCGGTTTTCAAGGATAACACCTCGTTGCTACGCTAACTAGCAAGGGTCCCATTGCCTTCAGGAAGAGAAGCTGCCTGGCCAGCCGGTAAGCTTCGATGCTCGAATTGAAGACTTGTTTTTAGAAGGGGTCCTCTCATGCGTCGCTAATTGGCGAGAGCACTGTCCCTTCAGGAAGAATGGCTACCTGGCCCAAAAAACGCGGAGCCTTGGACCAAGGCTTTGGTTAGTAGGGAAACACTCTAGGGCCAATCACAATTGCAGCATGCCTCCGGTAAGAGGTACTTTCCCTTCAAAAACGTTGTTCCTTGGCCAGTCGGACGACGTATTACACCCAATCCGGGGACTTTAGCACGCGTAGGTGGCAAAACTCAGACGTCCCGCAGGTTTGGTCAGGCTTACAGATTAAAGCCGAAGGAGCCGACCATGATCTTGCTGTGAGGTCAGGCTCACGGGTCAAACAAGTGAAGTCTGGTTAAAAGACCCTAATTGTCAGGTTGACGGATCACGCTAATTGATCAGATTAGGCTAACAAATCCTACTAAGAGATTAGGCTCACTGATCAAGCTGGTGGAGCTAGGGTGACAAATTCTTCTAGGGGCTGATGAATCACACAGGGTGATTCCGTGCCCAATGTTGTTAATCGAGGGGAATAAACATGTTGTGTGTGTGCATGTTACGTGTGAAAAGAATGAATCGTACATGCATTATGATAACGAATTGCATGTGTGTTGCATCATTATTGATGCCAGCGTGGGTAGGTGATTTATGTTGTGTTCGTATGAATGAGTTATGCATGCTATCATTTGAGCGAGTCATACATGATATACTGAGTGAGTCATACATTTTATGTTAAGTAAGTCATACATGTTATTTTGAGATGGGTAATAGATGTTGCATTACTTGGAATGAGTTTGCATGTTATTTGGGATGTAGTAGGGGCATCGTACAAAAATGACAGAACTATATGGCCGATTAGTTCGGTGCTTAAGAGTAGGCAACGGGAAATTTCATGTAGAGCGAACCAAGTGGTTGCTTTCTAAGGCTAACATGGTCGTAATACGTTACGTAAGAGTAGTCAGGGTTACCTATTGGTAGAAATTTTTGAGCCGTTCCACGTGCGAAGGGTGGGAGACGATTCTATCACCATGATCTAGGAGTCGGTGTGGAGTAGTGTTGATTTTCTTATAGGCAACGCACAGGTTTCTCTCTCGGGCTATAGTTTAGGGAGTTGTTTGACTGACTGTGCAACTAAGTCCCCTTGTGTGGATGTCTCGTGTGTTAGCTTCCTTTTGTAGTACCGGGTGATTTCGTCACTCGTCGCAATGTAGCCTCTAGAAAGGGGGGGTCATTTGTGCGTTGCGGGGCGATGGGGGGTTTTGGACTCCCTCGGTGGTTTGGTGTGTGGGAGCTCTAGGTTGCTTCCTCGCTTGATACGACGGTGGGGGGCAAGGGCTTGCTTCGTACAACCCAGTGTGGAGGGTGATTTTTTCGGTATAAGGGGGGGAGGTCTATCTAAAAGGTTCTTGATTGAAAAGCGTGGATCCTAAAATGTCATTATGTGGAGGGTGAAAACCCGTTATTCTGGCATCCCTCAAATACCTATTTTATCGTCTGTCTCTCCCATAAAGCTTAAGAAGAAGTCTAGTGAGCACCACACCCGCTCTCAATGGGCTCCACACGGACTTATGCCCTAAGGGTTGACGTCATCTTAATTAGGTCACATTGTCAAGAACAAAGCTTCCTCTATCGCTCTGTTAGGCTGCCCATCTTTAATTACAGATATGACACTTGTTGTCTTGTGGAAGTAATGGTGTGTCAGAGAGACGCACGCACACATGCACCCACCCACACACACACACACGCATGCACACACACGCACGCACACACACACACATACACACATACACACACACGCACACACACACCCACACACGCACACACACACATGTACACACACAAAACAAATTTTTCTATCTTTGGTGGGATCCACTGCCTTCATCTCTATCCTACCTTGAACCTTCATGCCTTAGCTCTCATTTTCCTTTCTCTATTCTCTCTGGTTCATGAAAGCATGTATCCTTTCTTTGATGGTTATTGTCATCTTGTTTACATTTCTCTTCCTCTGTCTTCTTTCTGCTATTCTTGTATTACCTTTTTAGCTTTTTTTATGTAGTAGTATCACTTCAGTTTTCACCTGTACATATTCTATCTTTTGTGTGTAAAAAAATCCTTTTATCGTCTACGTTCGCCTTCTATTTTTGTCCCTATTGCTTATCTTTAAATTATCTATGTTGGTTTATGTGGCCTACATCAAGATGGTGTTTGTGTCCACAAAATGTTTCAACTTTTGGTCCTAGCTGCATTCGATTTCAACTATAAGCCAATTTTTCATCTACTAGTGAAGAAAAGGGGACAACATCTCTAAATTGGCCTTCTAGCTCGCTAGGCTCCTCTTAACTTGACCGACAACTCTTTGTTTTGATGCGAAACGGTGGATGGTGACATACAAAACTTACACCTCTTTTCAGCTGCTTTTCTGTGCTCAAAATGTATCGGTTAACCTCATTCTGGGATGGTGATTCTCGCTTACCCTTTACATCTCCATTTTGTGATAGTGAAGTGGAATAAATTGGGTTTATTGTTGTGGGAAGCAAGGATGATGATTTCTGTCTGCCCAGGTCAATGTTAATGGAATGGTACAAGATGTGGGATTTGTTTGCCCTCTCTAAAGCAATGATTACAAATAGAGGTTGCTCTGGTTTGCGATCAATGCTCAGGGGAAGTGAAAAAATTTAGATGGTAAAATAGGGCGGTCTATTTCTTAGGGCACAGAAGATTCCGACAGAGATAATCACCGCTTCTGATGGAGAGTTGGTCGGGGGATCTAGGGGGTTTTGTCGCTCGTCGATGCAACTTTACACCGACAATTTTGTGAAAAAGAAGCGGCAGGTTGGAACCTTGAGAAGGCATAGGATGATAAGCAGGGAGACGGAGCTGATAAGGGGGAAACGAATGAGCATGGTGGTGGTGGTGGATCAGCAATTTGTGTAAATTGTCTACTGTGCCAACACAAGGCTGTACGAGGAGATGAATCTCATCACGTTCTTTTATCTAGGTTTGAGACATTGTGCAGTAGGCAGCAGGATGACAATTATGTGTAGATTGATAGCGATCTCATTACCCTAACTTGTTGGTTTGATATGGCATGACTAGATTCTCTTATCATTATGGTCAAATAGTCTTTTACATAGTCTTTTTAATCTTAGCAGTCTCTTTGTTGTTCGTTGTTTAGTTAGGATGCAAATTAAGTTCTAAAGCCCTATGATGGTATATCCTCTACAATGCTACTCGTGCAATAGTTCATGAGGCTCAGACTACAAATAGTAATTGACTTACTCATACGCTTAGGATGGCTACAGGTGATTCAAGTGTTCGGTTTATGTTCCATATGATAGTTGTGTTGCTTAGGATCAGTTGGGTTTGTTGTTTGATATGGAAATCGATGTACTCGTCTGTTGTAATGTTATGGTAATAGAAAGATTGGTGGTTAAAAAAAACTTCCATATAGTTTTTGATGATATTATACTCTCTGTCATGTTTATTACTTGATACGTGTATGATAGTATAATCTTATAACTTTGAGTTTTTGACAAACAATATATTGTAGAACTGTATAGGACAGTAAAATAAAAGCAATCTGGCGGATTACAAAATACATGGCTGAAGTACATATAATTACAGAAACAGAATAATAACAAATATCTGTGTGTTTAATACGTATGTGGCTGCTCCTTTGAAACGAAGGCAAGAAATCTGATGCAAATTTCATCCTCAATAGAAACAAATACACAAGTGTACACAACTAAATATAGAATTTATATTAAAGTTCTAATTCCGAACAAATACACTTTGCCTGTGGATGATTGAAAAAACACAAAACAGGGAGTAAGCGAAAATATGATAAACAAAAAAACCTTGCAACTCTAGAATTCAGAAGACGCACAAGAAAAATTGTGTACCAAACAAGATTAAAACACTGACCCCCAATCCCTCAAACAAAGCCCCCAAAGGTAGTAATGAGCTAGATCCAACATAAACTTCAAATCCTTGAAACTAGATAATATATGGTTCGACTCAACGAAGGAAGCCTCATAACGGCACGGGTGACTAAGCAAGGATCATCCAACCAACAGCCAGCCATTCAACCAAAGTTGAACCCACCAGCCGGAACATTGGGCTGATTGCCGAAGTTGAAGCCCTGTTGGTTAGGGACCCCACCATCAGGAGTATCCACCACCTCCTCATCCTCCTCAGCCCAATACTTCTCCAATATCTTCACAGCCTTCTCATAAATCTCATTGTTGTCATGAGTCTGCAGATTCTCAATTTTTTCCGACCCATCACATTCATCGACCATCTGGGCATATAAGTTCACTCCTCCATTCGCTCCCATCTCCTTATCAGCCTCTCCCACTTTCAAGATGTTCTCCAGTCCTTCCAGACACACTGTCACAATTCTTGGGTCGGGACATATGAGGAGATCGCACAGTGGTTTGATACAGCCCTGGCTCACTAAAAATCTGCAAAGACAGCAATGACAAAACAAGTTGTTTCATGTAGAGGAAATCATAAAAGAGAATAAGGTCTGTAGTTTTAGAACCTTCAAAATATCCTTAAGTCGACAATTAATCATCAACAGGCAGAGAGATAGAAAGGCAGCCAGAATGATAATGAATTAGATAGGGACTTTGAACACAAGCATAGGAGAAAAACCATAATTCTCTTGTATGAGACAATTTCTGTAACCCAAATGTAGATTATGATATCCAGCAAGGTAATTATCCAGAGATCCGCCAGTCTTTTACATGTTAGGACATATAAACTAATAGCTCACTCAGATCAGATTGAAAGCTCTGTCATAACCTTCTGCCTTCAAACAAGTTAAAAAGCATTCTTCATACACATACGAATATCTCAAGAATGAATGCAGCCAGTGCCAAGGGAATTGTAAGACAAACAAGCTTCTAACTAGTATTTCAGGGAGCAGGAACCACAATAAGCTATCAAATACCACATATTCTCTATACAGAGCTAGTTTGTATCACATACCGAATCTGTTCATGAGATCCCCCAGATGTTGCATTAGAGATTGCCCAAGCAGCTTCCTTCTTGATGTCAAACTCAGCATGTTGGAGAAGGTGAACCAGTGGAATCACTAGTTGGGCCTCAATAACAGCCTGTTTGTATAAGCTGGTCATTACTGGGTATAAATAGAAGACCTTCAAACATTTCTAATTTTCAATGTGATATTTAGGGAAAAGAGAAGGGTCACTCATCAGCAGGCAATTATAATTCATCCAATTGTTAACTGAACATGGCAGGACTTACAAAACCTGACAGAAAATAGCAGATAAGTTTATACAATACATGTATAGAGAGATAGCTATATGCAGATAGATGGAGGCAGAAAAAGAGAGAAAGAGAACCAAACAGTGTACATGGCATGGCCTCTTCATTTTCTTAGCCCACCATCGACACACATTTTTATGAAAAAACAATAGTACTAGGTAGGTGGCAACTTTTTAGTAACAGAAAACAGCTTACATAGCAGCAAGAGAACAAACGCAAAGGGTAGATGCTGAATGGAAGATGCAGCAGCCCATAACCATCAAAATATCAACTGCAGAAAAGTTCGTACCTGAATTTGGGCCTTGTTCCCAGCAGTTATGTTGGAAATGGTCCAACAGGCTTCCTTCTTGATGCTCTTCTTATGATGTTGAATAAGAAGCTGATTTAGACGAGGAAGAACTCCATTGTCTATCACAAACTGAAATAATTACAGCACATTTTCATTAGCATTCTGCCTATGATAAACTAAAATCCATTTTTATGGACTTTCTTTAAGGCATGAAATATGAGATAAAAAAACAGGGGCTCCTCAAGAAGACAAGCCATGATAAATCTTTTATCAACAAATTATTATCAAGTTTACGGTCCCCATGAACAATCAACAAAACTCATTGAACTTTAAGTACACTGGAATTAGAAACTATACGAAGGCACAAAGATATGACAAAAAAAACACAAAACGATGGACAGGAAAGAACATTACATTGCTAAAGCACCATTACCTGAGTCTGGTTATCATCTCCAGTCACAATATTTCCTACCGTCCGAAGAGCAGGTATAAGGACTGTTGGGGAGGGATGGCTAGTATAAAAAAGTAACAAAGGTTAATACAGGATTCAGAAATGGAAAATGATTACTAATAATGAACAGCAATTCCAATGAAAGAAGAAAAGAAAAAGAACCCATTAGAAATCAGAGAAAGAGAGTGGTACAAAGAAACATACAGGAGAAGCTCAATCAGTCGTGGGCAGACCCCGGCCTCAATAACAGCCTGAATTTTATCATTAGGGCCATCTGAAAGATACGAAAGAGCCCAACAGGCATCGGTTAGGACTTCCTCATCATTCAGGTAGATAAGCTGGTGAAGAACTGGTAGAGCTGGTTTCACCTGTCAGAGTCAAGATGTTTATAAACATAAATATGTCTTCTACTATAGTCTGATATGTATATTCATAAATAAAACAGACCTGTTCAAAAGGAGCTGGGGGCTTGCCCCTGCAAAAGTTTGATAATGTCCATGTAGCGTTTCTCAGCATAGATAGTTTTGAGTTATCATTCAGCTGAGACAACAATGGCACAAGAGCACCGTGACTTAGCACAAGATCCCTGCAACTTGGTGAGTCACCAGCAACATTGCCCAAGGCCCACACAGCCTGCAAGTGAGGATCAAATAGTTAAAATACATAAACAACCTCGCGCAAATGAAAGATAGTGTGGTCAATGTGAACATCACAAAACCAAATATTCAAGATCATAAATGACAAGTAAAACACTCATAGCAAGGGCAAACAGAAATAAACAAACAGCCAAAAACTGCTTAAAAGGAAGCCGATTGAGATAAGAGCAGCCATCAGTACACCATATACAGGTAAGTTGAACAGCCAAACTGAAGTCAGAAATGATACAATCAAAATGGTAGCTGCAATAATCAGATCTCAATGCTAATGTAGGGGTGAGACATATAATTAACACGATCAAAATGATACTTTCAAAAAGCTATTTCATTCTCACCTGTTCCCGAACATCATCGCTAGCAGATGCAAGGAGTTGCACAAACTTTGGAACAGCACCGTGCTCAATCACAACTCTTGTGTGCTCTGAAGTTCCAGATGCCACATTAGTCAAAGCCCATGCTGCCTCAAACTGTATAGAAACCAGTGTTGTCTATATATCAGCACGATCAAAATTTCAAATATATATTAACACCAAAAAGAAAGGGCAACACACTTGTCCATACCTGTAGTTGAGGTAAATCTTGCCTTCCAAGAAAGTCCACAAACCTTGGAACTACACCGGCCTTAATGACCTCATCAATGGGTGGGCATCTCTCTTCACAAATGATATTTCACGTTAATCTGCTAACAAAAGCATACTGGTCTAGTACAAGCACAAAGGAAGTGAAACTGAAATCATACCAATAGATAATAGCTTCCTAAACTGAGTAGTAGCCTCCAGTTGAGCAGAAGGATCTTCAGACCATACTCCCTGAACCATATTGGGAATGCTTTCCAGCTGTCACACAGAAATGCACAAGCATGAAAATTTGAATCGGCCCATCAAGTCATGGTCTAAACTCTTCAGTCATTTTCTAGAAAGACCTTACACACAAGGTTAACAAATAATAATGAAAATAAGGCATAACTTGTACATCAAAATAAACCATTAAATCCAACCCATCTTGTACTATCAGACTGTTTGGAAATCCAATCCATCTTGCACTATCAGACTGTTGGGAACAGCTATCTAAAATAGCATCAGGATGCATTAGGCCTCACACAATAGTTGATATGCACAAGGAGAGCCTCCTATATACATGTCTGGCCCACTCATGATTGGTAATGCTTACTCCATGGTTTTCAATCCCGATCAAGGACATCATACCACTCAGGAAAACAGAGCTTGAGGTACTGTAGTACACAATTTATAGCCACGAAAGTTAGTATCACCTGTCCTAAACTCTTAGACCCAGTTGGTCACGTAATCCCCTAATTCTGGAGTAGGAAAGAGAGAACACACGATTCAGTAAAGTTCAAGTAACATTTTATCAGTAGAATCCAGAATAGTAAAAGGCTAAAATTTCAACGATAGACCATTACACTCTGATCCCGTCATAGAAGTATGGCAGCTATAAGTTACATCGGAAAACCTTATGGAAAATCCAAGACTTTTTCAATGGAATATGACCCTCCACCATCAAGATCAAAGAAAATACTGCAAGTGCAAGTGAGACAAATGTAATAAAATTGAGTTAAGTTACGAGCCCAGAAACAATATGAAGCCTCGTGACAACGGTGTTGCTAAATAATATTGCCCGTCACAAATCATAATACGGAATCTAGAAAGTCCATCTGATAACACCTAGAAACCAGTGAATCTGCAATGCCCCATTATCACTAAGTTCAAAACCAACACATCCAAACAAGCGAGGCGCATAACAACCCGCACAAATTCATCCTCGATATTCCGGACAAATATAGACCCAAATTATATATGAATTTCCGCGAATCAAGTGATAACCTGGACAATTCACAACTCGAACACCCGCCTCTTGTAAAAGGAAACATCAAATCTAGAAATATAATTACCCTTTTCTCGATGTTGTGAGCGGCGTCATTGGGAAGTGTTTGCTGCTGCGCGAACGGTTGTTGCTGCTGCAGTTGTTGAGGTTGGCCGACCAAACCCTCTCTTCGTTTCTTCAGAAGATTGTCTTCCCTCTTACTCTTCCTGATCTCGACTAAATTCTCCTCCCTCCTCCTCCTAGCATCGTCGGCGTCAACCCCGATCTTGTACGCCTTCTTGCGAACCTCCGTCCGGGAATTCGGCCGCAGCGACATCTTTTTCTAAAGCTTCAACTGCTACTCCTACTATTAATACCACCCCCGCACTCCTCTACGGATGGTAACAAGTTCGGATTCGTAGCCCAATTCTCAAGCCGGTCGGCGGTAATGCGTTTTCAGAAGCGATGGGAGGGGTGGGAAGGGGTGAAGAGTAGGGGAGTGAAAGAGGGTTATTGAGATTTTGGGAGCACGAGTGAAAGCCAGAGAGAGAGAGAGGATGTGATTCGTGGATGAATAAAAAAGAACGAAAAAAAAAAAGAAGCTAGAGGCCGATGGGTGGATTTGGGTTGGAAGGAGAAAGAGGGAAAGATGAAGAAAGGGCGCAAGGGGAGAAAATACTTTTTCGGCTTTCGCTTCCGTATAGGAAGGATGAACAGGCAAGATTCACAAAACAGAGAGGTGCCACCTCATGTGAGTGATTGGTGGTACGGTGAGATGTGTCTTCCTTTTCTGAAATTATTAGCCTGTATTACACTACTCGATTGAGGGCTTCCAAAGGAATCCACTCACAAAGAAAATATAAATGATTATGGGTAACACATTTTATGTCACAAATTGTGAGTATTGAATAAAATAGTAACAATTTTGTGGAATGGAATCTTCTCTAGTTGTTGTGGATGCTGTGATAAATAGGATTTTTATAGGATGATAGTAATCCTTGTTATTTTATGAAATGTCTTATATTTTTGTTAATTCATAAAATACTATTGAAAAAATAAAAAATTAGGGAAATTTCACGATATACCCCCGAGGTTTGAACGAATTTTATGAGATACCCCCGAGGTTTCATTTTCATTATGAGATACCCCTGAGGTTTCATTTTTTTTACGATATATCCCTGAGGTTTCATTTTCATTACGATATATCCCTGAGGTTTCAATTTTATTACGAGATACCCCTCAGTTCAGATTCAGATATATTATATTTGTCATATCCTCATTTTACCGTCGCACCATATACCCCGTAACACGGGTTTATAGACAATTTTTTAAAAAATTTAAAATATGAACAAAATGCACATAAAAATTAAAGATCAATTAAAATTTTTATTTCAATTTAAAAAACATAAATAAAAGTATAAAAACAAATTAAAAAATTAGAATCATGAAAGGTTTAAAATAAATAGAAATGACTAACCAACAAAAAAATAATCTATTTAAAATTTTATATTGTTACATAATTTAAAAACTATTATAGCGGTGGCTCAAAATCATATGCCCCGCAATAATCTCAGGGATATATGGTCAAAGTTTTGTTTGAATTTGAAACTTAAATAAAATGCTCATATAAATTAAATTTCATATAAAATTTGAAATCAATATTAAAAAATGAATATAATTAAATAAACATAAAACAAAAAAAAAATAAATAGAAATGACTAAAAAATAAAAAGTAAATTATTTTGAAAAATAAACATAACTTGTTAAGGAGTTATACGATATGTATTAAAATTGTAAAAAGTATAACAATAATATGAAGAATATTAAAAGCAACAATTTCATAAAATACATAGAAAAAATCATTATTTTAAATTAGAAAAATAAAGTTTAAAAATTATTTTTTTGTTCTTTAAATATAATTGCTATAATAGTTTTAAAATTATGTAACAATATAAGTTTTTTAAATAGATTATTTTTTTTTGTTTGGTCATTTCTATTTATTTTAAACTTTTTATGAGTTTAATTTTTTTAATTTATTTTTACTTTTATTTTTGTTTTTAAAATTGAATTAAAATTTAAATTGATCTTCAATTTTTCTGTGCATTTTGTTCATATTTTAAATTTTTTAAAAATTTGACCATAAATCCATGTCGCGGGGCATATGGTGCGAGGGTAAAATGAGGATATTGTTATAACTAATACAATTAGTGGATGTATATCCAATCATCCTTTGGTCTACCTTAGACCTTTCGTCTGTGTAACTCCCGTAACCTCCCCAAACTTTTCATTAGTAGACCTTTGATTTTTTGCTTTCCTACCACTCAAAGGTTTGGTAATGTACACTATATAAGGATGTATAGTGGAATGATAAGGAGATATACTAATCTACATCTATCTTGTCTACTATGCTCTCTACTATCCTCTCATTGTTACAACACGTTATCAGCACGATAGACTCTACTAAAAAAAAGTATTATTCTCTCTGCTATACATCATCAACAAAGATCATCTCGGCTTCATCAGGACTTCCCCAGGCTCTAGTTTGGAGAAGCGACGAATTGGGAGGTCTTCGGTCATGCACCATGTGATGATAATTATTATTTATCCTACCAAAAATCGTTGTGCTTTATCAAGAATCTGCGATGCCAAAAAAAAAAAAGTTTATATGTTGAAGCCGCATTTGATGGGTACTCTACCGATTCTAGAAGGTGTAAGTAAGTTTAATCAATTTTACCGGCATAATCATTTTAACAAGCAGGTAAATTAGACACAACTCAAAAATGATTTATATAAATGTGTATATGTGTTTTAAATCAAAGGAGAAAATCCTTCTTTTCTTTATATTTGTTGTACAACATATACAAATTTCACTATTTAAACAGAGTACTTGTTTATAAATTTTCATTGTTTTTAAGAAAGAAAAAAAGGTAAAAGGATTGTTTTTGTGAGATTCTGCGTGGTCGAGTTTTCTTTATTGAATAAAAAGAAACTTTGAGTGAAAAGTAAAAACCGGGTAAAAAAAAGCGGAATCTTCAATGACAATATATTGTTATAGTTTTTGAACAACTATACGTGTTTGTTGCTTTGAAAAGTGAACCATCGATATGGTATGATTCATTCCATTCAATTTATTTTATGATTGAAAAATAGTATTGCCATAAGGATGGGTGTGAATTACCGTTTATGAGGCAATCCCTTTTGGGATAGTAAAAAAAAAGTGATATTACCTTGTGCAAGATGTTGCACTAGAGATTAATAATTCTCCTATATAATCATTGAAAAGGAGATTGTAAATTATAATATTACCTCGTGCAAAATGGTGCACCTGAGGTTAATGATTATGCTACCTCGTGCAAGACGCTAACATTTGAGGTAAAATCGTAATACTTCCTCGTGAAAAATGAATGCACTTGAGGTTCAGGATTATAAGATTCGTATACGTCCTTGTGCAAAATGAGTGCACTAGAGGAAGAAAAATAAAAGGATCATGTTATTCGATTGTATACAAGCATTGGAGGTTGAGAATTATAGTGTGCTATTTCCCTCATGCGAAATTATGCTCTTGAAGCTAAGAGCTGTAAGATCCTTATACTACCTCGTGCAAAATAATTGCATTGAAGGTTGAGAATGATAAATTATTATTTTCCCTCATGCATGATTATGCATTTGAGGTGGATTGGTTTAAAAATGGTCAACATTTGGTACAAGATGAACCAAATTGTAAAAGCTCTTGAAGAGCTAGATAAATTTTGAAGAGTTAAAGATAACTCTATAGAAAGTAACTTTGGTATAAGTTACATGGTCTCCTAAGTAACATTGAAGAGTACATTTGAGGATTATTATTGGAAAATTAAAGAGTTTTTCCAGTGAATTTCCAACTCAAGCTCTGAAATGTTAATGTGAATCATGCATGATTATGAAAAGAAGTCGAGTTTGAGGTTGTTTTTGGCGAGATCTATATGTAAGATCATTGACAATATGGGAACTAAAAGCTTGAGTTAGCTTATGAAAATGACCATTTTATCTTGTAAAGGTCGATTCTAAAAGATGTTATAATCTATGACAGATTATTGTACATCCGTACATGGTTGGACCATATAAAAAGGAAATTGTGTGCAATTGACATCATGGTAGACCGTTACATTTCCATGAAGGATATTGTTGAGATGATGTTATTATTGATGAAAAAGTGTTAAGGTATCATCCTTAGTACATATTTATAAAGTGCGAAAGACGCACGCGAGTACATGAATTTTAATATATATATATTATAACCATGCTTTGGGTATTGGTTATTCATGGTACTCAAAAGGAATAAAATATGGTCCATTGAACCATCTTTGAAATCTATAATAAATTTGTGAGCATGTAGTAAGTGATTAAATGACAAAGAGTCACAATTTATTGACAGTGCTATAATGCACAACTGAAAATGTTTTATATACATCTCTATAGTCTATAAGAGGCTATAAAGAATGAGAGCTTGCTCTTGTGAGCCGTGAATTTTAAAATCTCTTCATTATGTTCCTTGAGGGAATAAGAATAAACATTGATGATTCACTTATTTAATGACAAAGTATGCTCGTGTGATGGGAAAACAAGCACAAAATGTGCCAAGTTATATAAGTTGATATAACGTAAAATCCAACCCCATAAAGCCCAAAAGAAAAAGGAGGGGTCACTAATATGCGGTTAGTGTACAATAAAATATTTCTTATAAGAAATGGAAAAATGGGTCATCCATGAGAAAAGTGATGTCGAATCACTAGTTTTCTAAACTATCAAGAATTTCCAGGCCCTTACTCGGGTGACAATAGTTCACATAAGATACAACGAGAACATTCAAAGGAAGTGGATGACAATTTTTATACCCCCTTGAAATATCATGGACTGATTATGTGTGGAAAAATTACCATGTGGACCGTTGAGATATATATGATGTTTGATACATCAAATAATGGTCACATGAAGTATTGTATTCATTGGGCTATTGATTTAGAAAAATCTAGCTATAATGAAATTATCCATGTGATTTTAAGAATAAGATGGATAATATGAACCTTGAAAGAATAGTGGTATTGAGTAACTTATACTCCCACTAAGAACGACCTTATTAAGTCGTTAATTTTGTATAGCAAAGAAAAAAGGTTAGACAATTGGGTTTGTGTCTATACCTCCCCCATTAAAAAAATATCAAAAGGGTTACAAAAAAAAAGGAAAGTTGAGAATAATGAACTTCTTTAGTTCTTAAGCATTCTCAACTTTAGGGGGAGAATGATATGTGTTTTGATATTTGACACAAAGTCTTATCAGTAAAATCAATTGTGCCTTATTGAAAGATTACAAAAGCAAGCACATATTGAATGTTGCTACAACCATGCTTCTGGGAAGTATGAGTCTCCAAGATGCTTATGAATTTTTAAGATGTCAAATTAGAGAGTGGTTGTCTCTAACTTGAATGTCCTTAACCAAATGTTAATGAACTATGAATTATGTCATGCATGACAAAGCAAAATGAACTAGAAGTTCAAGGAATAATTCATTTGGAAAATGTTGCAACTACGTGATGCATCCATAGATATGAATAAAGTAACGCGGTCATATATATACTAGCTGTGAATGTTCCAGCTCGGTTAGAGGTGTGAGAGACAACCGTTATGGCAAGTGAATCCCAAGTACGCTGGAGGCGTGGTCAACCCTTGGGATCCAAAGAACCCTCGAAAGAGGAGTTCGGACCCTCGAAAGAGGAGTCCAGTCCTTCGAAAGGGGGACAAATATGCCATAATGACATAAAAGGGAAAGGCAAATTAGGAAAGATTTGAACTCTCAAAAGAGGAGTTCGGACCCTCGAAAGAGGAGTCCAGTCTCTCGAAAGGGGGACGTATATGCCTAAATGACACATAAGGAAAAAGAAAAGGCAAATGAGGAAAGATTTGAACCCTAGAAAGAGGAGTCCGGACCCTCGAAAGAGAAGTCTAGTCTCTCGAAAGGGGGACAAATATGCTAAAATGACACATAAGGAAAAAGGAAATTAGGAGTTTCAGGATTTGAACCCTCGAAAGAGGAGTTCAGACCCTCGAAAGGGGGGAAGAAACTACCAAAATTATATATTCCAAGAGTAAATGAAGTGCGGAATATAACTCCCAAAAGTTGATAAAGATAAATCATAAACACACCGAAGCGTGTGATGCTAGCATGATAATGCACCAGAGTTGTGCATATGAGATGTTATAATCCACCTCGATATGAGAAATGAACGCGTTCCTCCTATTGGATAAAGGAGTTGTAATATCGTAAAGGTGGAAGATTGTAGACCCTTGAAAAAGGTGTTGAGCCCTTGAAAAAGGAGCTACAAAGTTTGGTGGAAAATAGTAGAACCTTGAAAAAGGTGTTTAGCCCTTTGGAAAATAAGCTATAAACTTTCAAAAGAAAGTAAATGATAAATAATACACCATGCTAAAGTATGTGTATCCCTTGAAAGAGGATCTAAACTCTCAAAGAGAGCATAATGTGAACATATGAATTCCCAGGAATTGGTATTCGAAGAAAATCTTAAGAATGATTTTCTCTAAAGACCTTATGTTTTTATATGATCAATGGTGACTTGGATGAGAACCATCCAAACCACAATGGTATCAAAGTCACATCTCATAAAATTATATATATCGATATATCAAATGAGCCAAGGTATGACATAAGCCACTAAGAGGGCATATATGTGGATATTAAGTTCAAATACTTAAGAGTGCATTATTTGCACTAGACTCATATATATGAGTTTTGTAAAGTCAAGTTGATATTATATGACTAGTAAAGGATACTCCTCTTATGAAAATATCATATAGACCTTGGGAGCAAATTGGATCACACAAATTTATCATCAAGATAGAAAAATGTGTGAGGCTCAGGTCAAGAAAACACTATATATGTTTTACCTGTGAATGATTAATGGTGATATAAGACTTACCATCTGGTAAGGTGATGATTCTCAGTAAATCACCATTGTTCTCCCTTTCATCAAAGTTAAGATGATGAGGATTGATGACATATTTATGAAATGAATGTTGGCATACATTAATACATGTCAAATTCAGGGGGAGAATCTTTATGTGGTTATGTTTTCTCCTTTGTTTTGGTTTTTACGTCACAGGGTTTCCTGAGCAAAAGTTTAATGAGGATTCTATCATGAGAACTATACGAAGAGGAGTGCTATGATATATACATGGTGGAACTGCCATTTCATGGGTGTTCAATAAAGCAGAATACAGTGGCAACTTCATCAAATCATGCCAAATTGATTGCGTTATGAGAAACAGGAAGAGGATGAGCATGGTTCAGATCAGTCATCTATCATCTATTAAGTTATTGAGGTTTTCAGCCTGATCTAGAGACGCCAACAATGAAGATAATGTTGCCTATATTACATTAATAAGGGAATGATACATCAAAGGTGATCGAATGAAGCATATATCACCAAAATTCTTCTCAACTCATCAACTTCAGACCAAGGGTATTTTTGATGTTCGCAAGATTCAGTCAGATGAAAAATCTAGATGATTTATTCACCAAATCACTTTCTTCAAGAGTCTTTAAGAAGCTCATTCGTGATATCGGTATGCGACATCGAAGAGACATTCTGTTAAATTGAGGGGGAGAGAAACATTTAGACTGTACTCTTTTTTCCTTGACCATGGTTTTTGTCCCAATGGGTTTTTCCTGGCAAGGTTTTTAATGAGGCAGTAGGATATACATCCAAGGGGGAGTGTTATAACTAATACAATTAGTGGATGTATATCCAATCATCCTTTGGTCTACCTTAGACCTTTCGTCTGTGTAACTCCAGTAACCTCCCCAAACTCTTCATTAGTAGACCTTTGATTTTTTGCTTTCCTACCACTCAAAGGTTTGGTAATGTACACTATATAAGGATGTATAGTGGAATGATAAGGAGATATACTAATCTACATCTATCTTGTCTACTATGCTCTCTACTATCCTCTCATTGTTACAACAGATATAAAAATATAATATATTAGAATCTGAACTAAGGGGCATCTCGTAATAAAATTGAAACTCCAGGGGTATATCGTAATGAAAATGAAACCTCAGGGGTATATCGTCAAAAAAATGAAACCTCGGGGGTATCTTGTAATGAAAATGAAACCTCGGGGGTATCTCGTAAAATTCGCTCAAACCTCGGGGGTATATCATGAAATTTCCCAAAAAATTATGAAATATCATTATATTTTTCTTGAAATTCATGAAATATCACTATAATCGTTGACCATAAAAAAGACAAAAAAACTACTACTCCCCCCTATTCAAAATATCTGTCGTTTTAGGGATGAATTTAGGCTTAAATCTGTCCAGATTCGTCTCTAAAACAACAGATATTTTGAACAGGAGGGAGTAGTTAACAAAGTAATTTGAAAGTTCGTCGTATGTCCCTATTTGTTAAAAAGTTTATATTTCACAAAAAAATTAAAATACCCTAAAGTTATAGATAACTATAAAAGAAATACTAAAATAAATTTTAAAATATTAAAATATCACAAAAACTAAATAAATATTAGAGTTTTATGATACTTAAAAATTTTTAAAATTTTTTATGAAGTATTCTTAAAAATTCAATATTTTATGATGTTTTTAATAATTTTTAATTTTATCATTTATTTTAATATGCTTTATAATTATCTACATTTTTGTGCAATATACCGCTACTCTTTGAATGAAAAAAAATCCAAAATAACACCCTTTACAAAAATGTTCCACATATTAACCTCCTCCAAAAATTAATTCATAAAATAATTCCCGTAAGAAATCATCTCTTCAAAAGACAATTTCACTTAACCCCACGCCACATCAGTGGTTGACTCAGCGGGACGGGGAAGACTGATATCGTCTTTTGTAAAGACGATTTCTTAAATCGTATTTTCTAAAGATGACTTCTCAATTGATAGCTAGGCACGCTTACTACTAAAATCCTCTTTACAAAAGACGATTTCATTAAAACCTGAAATCATCGGTTGAAGAGACGATTATACAGGTTCTAACAACTCGACGCCCTCTTTCTATTCTTCCCCTCCTCACTTTCTTCTTCATTCTGTAACTTATGCAGAGAGCTCTCCCAACTGCGAAAATCAGCTCCGCCACCACCTGCTTCCCTGCTCATTTTCGCCGTCGGAGGTCGCCGGAAGCCTCCCCAGTCGCCGCCACTACCAAGCTACCGACTATGTGCATATCTGCACTATTATAAGAGGTAATCCCTAAACCTAAATAATTTAGGTATTGTTAGGGAATTGAGGATTTTGCTTGAAATTTGTAAATTACTAGTGCATTGTGTATATTAGTGAAATGCTGAAATGTGTAGAAATGGATAATTGTAGATTTTGAGTTTTGTATTTTTTTATGGTATAAGAATTGTACATTGTTACAAATTTTTAGTAAATTTATGTTATATTTTGGATGATTATTGTGCTTGAGTTGTTGGAATATCATTGGTTTAAATTATATGATTTCCCAAATGAGGGTTGGTATTTTTGAATGGAAAACCTTGAGTTAATAGGTGGATATGTGATTGATTGTGGATGGTGATGAAACTATCATATTAATTAACTTTGGGTTTGTGCAATTAGTCAAATGGAGATTACGTTGGAATAAGTCTGTGATGATGCAATGGTGTGTTTAAATAGGTGGATATGTCTGCATTCATCCAGTTTTTATGTCTTGTTAATGGCAACATTGTGCACGGGGTAAACAGGGTTGATTACGAGGGTGGGAAGAAGAAGCTCCTCTTAGTTAGTGTCGACACCAGTTATGAGTAGCTTATTGCTCAGATTGGTAGTCATTTTGTTATCAACATGTGCACCCACAAAGTGAAAGTTTCATAGAGGATGGGCCAGTCAGTGAATGACGGCTCAGCAAAGTGGATAGTTATACCCATTGAGGATGATGTGGATGTTCAAAATGTTATGTTCTATTGTTGGGGTGAAGGGCCACGAGCGGTATTTTACGAGTTGTACGTTGAAGTACATGAAAACCAACCACCCCAAACACTTCTCACCTCCTCATCTTATCAACACCAAGGCCCTTCAAGCTTCACACCACCCGAAAACCAAACCCCTTTGCCTTCTTCATATTCTCCACACCATACACATATCGTCTCAAACACTTCTCACCTACTAAATGTTCCTCCTCAAAATGAAACCTCTTTACATACACAAAATCCTTCCTCATACCCATTACTCGTTGAAGATCATCACCAACATGAAGTTGGTGAAGAAGAGATGATGGATCAATTTGATGATGATGGCGACTTACGTGAAGGCTTCGAGGAAGATGAGATGGAGGGTCTCGGAGGTGGTTCATCTAACGATGATGATGATGGCTTTCATATTCACCAAGTATGTGAAAGAAAATCCCTACATCAGAGTTGGTGATCTTCAGACAGTGATAGCTAATCAGTTCCAGTATTTTGTCAAGAGAAAGAAGGTTTGGGCAGCAAAGGTGAGAGCTATTGAGATGGTGTACGGTGACTGGAATGATTCGTACAGCATTCTACGTCACTTATTACGAGCAATTCAGTACACAAACCGTGGCACAAAGGTTGAAATTGAATGGCACAACATTGGTCCTGGTTATGGTATATTCAAGAGGGTCTTTTGGGAGTTTAGACCTTGCATTGAAGCGTTCAAACATTGCAAACCAGTGACATGTATTGACGGCACTTTCTTGTACGGGAAGTACAAACACCAACTTCTTGTTGCATGTGCAAGTGAAGCTAACAAACACATAGTGCCTTTTGTATTTGCGTCGGTGGATAAGGAGTCATACGCATCATGGTCTTGGTTTCTCTCTTGTCTAAGGGTGCATGTCATATCGGCCAACGAGGACAACTTTCACATATGTTTGATATCCGATCGTCATGTCGGGATCCTCTATGTTGTTGATCGATCAAACGGGGTGTGGTAACCCCCAAATGTGCACTAGAGGTATTGTGTTCGCCACATTGTTAGTAACTTCAACAAAGTAGACAGAAGTGCAGCACTGAAGAAGATGGCATCAAGAGCAGCACTAGTGTCACAACCTTGTAAGTTTGATATCTGCATGGCTGAGTTGAAGAGTGCTAGTGTCACAGCCCCTGATTTCTTTGACAATATACCAAAAGAACAGTGTACATTTGCACACGATGGTGGACATCGGTTAGGTATGATGACTACGAAATTGAGTGAGAGTTATAACGCCGTCTTGCTTGGTGCTATAAAGCTAGCGATTTCTGCATTGGTGGAGAAGACCTTCTGCAACTGTGTCAAATACTTAAGACACCAGAAGAGGTCAAGCATCGGTAGTTGTTGCTAGAGGAGAAGTGTATGCTGGTTGGGCAATGGAGAAACTGCAACGATGAAGACAATCATCTAATGCTCATAATATTACGAGATTCGATGGGCTGAACAAGTTATTTGAGGTGACCATTTCATTAAGAGCAACCACGTATGGGTTCAAGGGTGGTAATCGACACACCGTGAAGCTGAGGGATGGTCATTGTACTTGTCTGAAATGGCAAAATTTCAAAATTCCATGCTCACACGCATGCACAACTGCTACCCTCATACGTATGAACTGCACTACTCTGATGGAATCGTGGTACACTTGGCATAAGCAACTCAATGTGTACAACCGACTCTTCGTCCCATTCGGTGATCAGCATTCGTGGCCTCCTTTGGATTGTCCTATCTCTTCCTGATCCATCTCGTGTTCAAGGAAAAGGAAGACCTAGGTCCACTCTTAATGTAATGAGATGGATTTGAAGGAGCCGAGAGAAGAACTATGTACAACAAGTGTGAGCAGAAGGGTCATAATAAGAGGAGATGTCCTAATAAGAATGATTCTTAGTGTTTACTATTTAATGCTTGTTGATTAGAGTTGTACTTGAATTTATTTGTTAGACATTGTCTTTGGTTTGTAGTTTCATTGAATATTAGTGCAATGATTTTTATCTTTTAAAAGCTGCATACCTTACTTTTTTTAAATACAAACTGTTAATATAGTTGAATACTTGTTATTAAATATTCAGCCACATATGGATCCCGATCCACCTATTAGTTCTATTCTTAGACATCAGCGTAGTCATAAATCTAGGTCCGTGTGGGATGGGAATGAGTACTAGGTGCTACATTGCCGCCGATTCGAAGCTAGTTTACGACGTGACACACATGTGCCTAATGACTATAGGATGCGCCCCTATTTAGAGGCTTTAGGATTCTACGGTGTTGCCGGTCTAGCGTTCATCTCCTTGGATTGGCATTTGATCACCGCACTAGTGGAGAGATGGCGCAGAGAGACACATACTTTCCATATGTCGTTAGGGGAGACCACCATCACTTTGTAGGACATAGCTCTGCTCTCTAGGCTACCTATAGACATACGAGCAGTAGCACACATAAAGACTGGGGGAGTGTTGTGCGATGATCTTCTTGGAGCTCGACCAACGGATCTCGGGCGTCACAGTAGGATCAAGCTCACTTGGTTGGGCAATACTTTTAGTCAGTTACCTCGTGATGCGGATGAGGTGACAGCGATGAGGCGCACCCGAGAGTACCTACTGATGTTGTTGAGAGGCACCGTATTTGTCGATCGGTCAGGGAACCAGGTCCACCTGATGTTCTTGCAACTCCTGCACAACTTCGATGAGACTGGTCAGCACAGTTGGGGGTCCACCTGTTTAGCATGATTGTACCGGCAGCTGTGTCTGGCGTCTGATGCTGGGGACAATGACACTGCTGGTGCGCTAGTCATTTTACAGGCTTGGGCTTGGGAGAGATATCCTTACATTGCTCCCATCCGTCGCCCTACCCATCTCGCTCAACCACCTGCTTCTCTTTCGCTTGCTACTCGTTGGCATATTGACTTTGATGTGACCGACCACTCTACTCATGTCCTCACAAATTACATAGAGGCATTTGACAGCGAATTAGGTTAGTGTCGTTTTTTTAGTTTGTTGTTGTAGTCGCTTCATTTCTTTAACATAGTGCCTCTAACTTTTTTTCCTTCTTTCAGATTGTCTGGCAGCCCTATACGGAGGAGATGATATAGTCTATACCTCCATATTGTTTGGTTGGTCGTCACATTGCACGATCTCGGGTACCACTTATATGTTTTCATCTAGTGGAGTGGCATCTCCCGGATTGTGTGATGTGGCAATTTGGCGGGATTCAGTTTCCACCGGCTGATCCTAGCACAGACGGGGATGATCCATGAGTAGATCTGCACAACATCAACTTGAGAGACTGTATTGATTGGAACTGGGTACCTCACCATTCAAATTACATTGCCCTATGGAACTAGCGTGCTGAGAGAGTGGTTGAGCTTTAGTTGGATGATGCTGGTGCTGCGTACAAAGAGTGGTTCAGTCAACAACTACCTTCATTTACTTGACCATTTGAAGAAATAAAAAAGTTGAGTTAACATTAACCCAACAAGAACAATAATTACCTTAATTTACTTGCTCACTAGATACACTCATATATATAGCAATATTCATACAAATCTAAATACATATTTAAACCACCCATCCCTTTAAAAAAACCTATGTCTGTTTCGCTGGGGGTTGGAGTTATTTGGGTAGATGAAGATTATGAAGTCCTTGAGTTATTTTAATTCATCTCAAAAGTAAAGCTACAAAACACTACTCTAAAGATAATCTCCCTTATGATAGCTAGCTTGAGAACAATTAGTCACCTCCACTGTCTTTTTTTTCTTGAAAACTCTCCATTCATTAACTTTCATACAATCTTAGATACCTAGAAAAACCATAATCCATCTTCAAACATCCTAAGTGTCTGTACTAGGGCAACAGTATTTTCAACCCGGAACCCATGGGTTGTTGCATGAGCAGCGTGGCAAAGGACCAACCATCACTTGGCTTAATAAGCTTAACCTGCATTGTAATACTCCGTATTATTTCGTTTCAGATATCTTAACATTTTTCAGATTTTCTAACACCTCAGTTTAATTTGCTTCTTATGCTATGTGGTGCCTTGGTTAGCTATTGGGATGTCCGGGTCATTACTTTAAAAGACGAGGGCAAGGAGGTCATTCCCTCTCTTTTATTATGGTAAGCCTCCTTAATTAATTAGCTTGGCAGTTTTCTTATTTCCAATTCCCGATCAGTTCTTCAGCATTGCGCCTCTCCCTTCGACAGTTTTTGAGCGTCTTGTCTACTCCCCTCCTCCCTTGTGTGCACTGACTTCTGTGTGGATTTCTGCTGCTTCCCAAGTTGTTTCTCTACTGCTATTGTGTGAATCATCTCTGCGGAATTCAGGTTTGTAACCTGGTCGATAATCTGTGCAATTCAGTGGGTTTCATTGCTCTGTTGGTCGGTTGGGTTTTCTGATTTTGGGGTTGTTCTGTACAATTCAGTGGCGTTTCCGTATCCCTCATGTGTGTGTGATCATCTAGTGCCTATAGGCGTTGTGGAAACAGTCTTCTGCACTCCGAATTGAGGTAAGTGGGGGATGGAATCAGGGTTGTTCATTCACCCTCGGGGACTGATTTTAATCACTGTCTCGTTGAGAATTTGTGTTGTGTTGTGTGAATTGGTTGCGTTTTGGTGCTGTTGATCAATTGGCTAAACCCCCGTGGGCACTGTTTTACAATTCTGGAACCTGTACTGGTTTTGGTGATGATTTGATGTTGTTTTTCGCCTCTGTTCTCTCTTGTGAAGTGTCGTTTTCACGATGTCCGGACGTCTGTCCGAACGTTGAAGTTCGGACAGTGCGTCTGGCGCGCCTCTGATTTCCGAGTTTTTGAAGAGTCCGAACATCTATCCGAACTTCGAAGTTCGGACAGGGTGCGAGGACTGGTTTTGACATGAGCTTCGACCAGTGTCTGAACTTGCAAGGTCGGACGCAAGTTCGGACACGGTGTTTGTTTTGATTTCTGACTCTCGACTTACGTCCGAACTTCGATGCTCGGATGTAAGTTCGAACATTGGCGTTTTCGTGACCTCTGTTTCTCGGCCTCTGTCCGAACTTGCAAGGTCGAACGCAAGTTCGGACATGCCCCTATTTTTGGCATAACTCTTCTGTTTTAGCTCTGTTTTGAGTTTCGTCTGCGGGGTTGGATTCCCCTACTTGTGTACAAGCTTCTTATGCTGTTTATATGCATTTCCATGCACTTGAGATCTGTTTTGTGAACTTTTGGTTTTGGGACCTAGTTACGTTGCTTCTGAGCCTTGGATAGTCGGGTTGGGCTGTCCCGTAGCATGCTGTGCAAGAATTCCTTCTGATTACGCTCCTTAGGGTCTCCCTTAGGGAATTATGTGACCGACGGGTCTGTTAGCTATCTCTACGGCTTCTGTTGTGGGATCTTCGGGTCCATAGGACATTAAGTGAGTCCTTCTGTTGTGCTAGCGTGTTTCTATTGTCCCACCTCTTTGTATCTGATTCTGAAAGTCCGACTATGATTTGATGTGATGTTCCGCTTTGCTTTCTGATTTGTGATTCTCGTCCGGCTGTTTATAAGTGGCTACGCCTCCCTCTGTTTGTACAAACTTCTACTTCTGTTTTGAGTGGGCTTCCTTGAGGAAGTCTTCTACTTACTAGGCTGTTTAGCTCACCCCTTTACTTATGTTGCTGATTGAGCTCATGGGATCTTCTCTTCTTGTCCCCTCCTGGAGCTTTGCTTACATTATGTTTCCCTTAGACTTTTGTTCTGCTTTGCGCGTTAGACGTTTTAGGCTTTTTGTGTAGCCTTCAGGCCTTTTATTGTATTTGAGTTATAAGCATTTGGACCTTGTAAACTCTTTCGGTATTTATACAAGTTTTGCTATTTGATTTTGGGATTGATTTGCGTTAAAGCCTTGCGACGTTAGGTAGTAGACTCACGGCGTGTAACGGCCCTAACTCCTGGGCCGGTTTTGGGGTCGTTACATTTAGTGGTATCAGAGCCAGGTTGCTCGTTCTTTGGTGTTTGTGGGGTTTGTCTGCATGCGGGAGTGTCTGAAATGTCTGTTGCATGATGTTGATGGTTTCTGATCAATTGTGGTGTTTGTATCTTCAGTATGCCTCCCCGACGTTCAGTGCGAGGTGCTTCTTCAGGCGATGTCCCCCTGTGCAGCAGGTGGTGACCCAGGTGTTGCAGACCGTAGGGACCACTGCTGGCCCAGCAGCAGGAGCTGGTACCGTGGGGGGGGGGGGAAATAATGTGAAGGCGCTTCAGGAGTTCCTGAAGCTGAAGCCTCCTTCTTTCGACGCTAGTGGCGACCCACAGGAGGCGAGCCACTGGATCGCGGCGATTGAGGACCTTCTGCGGGTTATGGGATGTGAGGAGGACCAAAAGGTTGGATTTGCCACGTTTATGTTCCAGTCTGAGGCGAAGGAGTGGTGGAAGTCGGTTGAGGGGAAGTACCCTCATCCATGGACTTGGGAGCAGTTCAGGGGCTGCTTCAACCAGCAGTTTTATCCCGACGTCTTCCAGGACCAGAAGATTGTGAAGTATGGGAGACTCCGCCAGATGAAGGAGATGTCAGTCGATGAGTATGTACGCAAGTTCATCTCCCTTTCTAAGTTTGTGCCTGAGCCGGATGATAATCGAAAGGCTAGGAAGTTTGAGGCTGGTTTGAGAGGCAACATTCGAGCTGATGTGGCACCTTTCCGCCACAAGACCTTCAGGGATGTGGCTGATGTGGCGTTGGTTGTAGAGACTGAGCTGCAGGCTAGACAGCGGTATGAGAAGAAGGACCAGAGGCCCGATAAGGGCAAGGATCAGAAGAGGAAGGGCCGTGTGGAGGAGCTTGATAGGCAGGAGCAGACTTCTTCTTAGAAGAAGAAGTACAGAGGTGACCGAGGATCTTCTTCAGCTGCATCGCCTGTTGTGGAGAAGTGTGCGGAGTGTGACCGCTTTCATCCCGGACGAGAGTGCTACAGGAAGTCCGGGGCGTGCTTCAAATGTGGTTCGCTAGACCATCGCATTGCCCAGTGTCCATAGGCTAGAGGTGGAGGTAGCAGTGGTGGTTCCGAGAGTCGTGGTGCTGGTTCAAGGTCCGGACAGAAGACTGATCAAAAGAAGTCCTAGACCCAGGCACGTGTGCATGCGTTAGCTGGTGAGCGTGACCGCGGTTCAGACCGAGTGGTGTCAGGTATCCTTTAGATCTCTTCTCAGCAAGTTTTTTGTTTGTTTGATTCAGGAGCTACCCACTCCTTTGTGTCTACTGATTTAGTGGGTAGTCTCGGGTTGTCTGTTGTGCCTTGTGATGTGGATTTATGCATTTCTAGCCCGTTGAGTGGCATGCCTGCTTGTGTGCTTAGTTCTGTATGCAAGTCTAGTTCGGTAGTGATTATGGATAGGACCTTGCCTGCTGATTTGATCCCTATGAGTATGTCCTGCTTCGATGTGATTTTGGGCATGGATTGGCTAGCAGAGCACCATGCCCATATAGATTGTGCGGCTAGGAGAGTCATTTTCGATAGACCGGGTGAGACCCGATTTATTTTTGTGGGGAATGTTGTTCCTTGTTCGCCGGTTTTGGTATCTGCCATGCAGGCAGCTAGCTTCCTGAGGAAGGGCTGCCAGGGTTTTCTCTGCTATCTACCTGAGGTTCAAGAGGGATCCCAGTTGGAGGAGATTCCCATTGTGTGTGAGTTTCCAGAGGTGTTTCAGGACGATGTGCCAGGGCTGCCACCTGATCGTGAGGTGGAGTTTTCTATTGAGTTAGCGCCAGGGACTCAGCCTATTTCGAAGGCCCCTTATCGTATGAGCCCGGCGGAGCTTAAGGAGCTGAAGGTGCAGCTGCAGGATCTTCTGGATAAGGGCTTTATACGCCCTAGTGTGTCTCCATGGGGAGCACCAGTTCTGTTTGTGAAGTAGAAGGATGGCTCCTTCAGATTGTGTATCGACTACCGGGAGATGAACAAGGTTACTATCAAGAATCGGTACCCTCTTCCCCGCATTAATGACCTCTTCGACCAGTTAGCGGGAGCGACAGTTTTCTCGAAGATCGACTTGCGTTCTGATAATCACTAGCTGAAGATTAAGGCCGACTATGTGCCTAAGTCTGCTTTCAGGACCCGGTATGGGCATTATGAGTTCTTGGTCATGCCTTTTGGATTGACCAATGCCCCGTCGTTCTTCATGGATATGATGAACCGAGTTTTTAAGCCCTTCTTGGATTCTTTTGTAGTTGTGTTCATTGATGATATCTTGGTATATTCCAAGAGTGTTATGGAGCATGAGGAGCATTTGAGGTTAGTTCTGCAGACGTTGAAGGAGAAGGAGCTGTATGTCAAGCTGAAGAATTGCGAGTTCTGGTTGGATAGAGTGGTGTTCCTTGGCCACGTGGTTTCGAAGGATGGTATTTCGGTGGACCCAGGGAAGATTAAGGCGATTATGGAGTGGGCGAAGCCCACTAGCTTTTATGAGGTGCGCACTTTCTTGGGATTGGCAGGGTATTACAGGAAGTTTGTGGAGGGTTTCTCTAAAATTGTGTCCTCTTTGACTCGTCTTCTTAGGAAGGATGTCATGTTTGAGTGGAGTGAGGCGTGTCAGGAGAGTTTCCAGGAGCTGAAGAGGAGGTTGACTTCAGCTCCGATATTGGCGTTGCCTTCTGGGACAGATGGCTTTGAGGTATTCTGTGACGCTTCCCACCGAGGACTTGGTTGTGTTTTGATGCAGCAGGGTAAGGTAGTAGCGTATGGGTCACGACAGTTGAAGCCGTATGAGAAGAATTATCCTACCCATGATTTGGAGTTAGCTGTTGTGGTCTTCGCTTTGAAGATCTGGCGGCATTACCTGTATGGAGTGACGTGTAAGGTTTACACGGATCACAAGAGTCTCAAATATCTATTCACGCAGAAGGAGCTGAATTTGAGACAACGACATTAGTTGGAGCTGTTGCATGATTACGATCTGGAGATTCTCTACCATCCAGGTAGAGTGAATGTGATGGCAGATGCTTTGAGCCGTAGGGGTGATCCGGGGCTTGCTTGTTCGATGTCAGGGATTCAGAGGTCTGCTCTTGAGCTTCAACGCATGGGAGTTTGGGTTGTTCGGTCCGACAGGGCTGGGATGATTCCTTCTATTCAGGTCCAGTCTTCCTTGATTGAGCGGATTAGGGATGGTTAGAGGGATGATGCTGAGTTGTGTAAGATCCGGGAGAGGCTGACAGATGATCAGGAGTCAGAGTTCTCTGTGTCTAGCGACGGATGTCTGCGCTTTAGAGGCCGAGTCTGTGTGCCTAGTGGAGGCGATCTTAGGCGTGAGATTATGCAGGACGCTCATGGAGCTCCTTATTCTGTGCACCCAGAAGGGGTGAAGATGTACCGGGACCTCAGAGAGTCCTTCTGGTGGGCGAATATGAAGAGGGAGATTTCTGATTTTCTAGCTCATTGTCAGACCTGTCAGCAGGTAAAGGCGGAGCATCAGCGGCCTGCGGGTCTTCTGCATCCCCTTCCCGTTCCTGAGTGGAAATGGGAGAGCGTTGGGATGGATTTTATTGTGGGTCTTCCTAGGACACCTTCGGGGTATGATGCACTATGGGTGATTGTGGACCGGTTGACGAAGTCAGCGCATTTCTTGCCTATGAGGAAGACCTTCAGTCTTGAGCGTCTGGCTCGACTGTATGTGGATGAGATTGTGAGGCTGAACGGTATGCCGACGATGATCGTTTCGGACAGGGATCCGAGGTTTGTATCTCACTTCTGGCGTAGCCTGCATAAGGCTTTAGGGACGAATTTAGCTTTCAGTTCAGCATATCATCCTCAGACCGATGGGCAGACAAAGAGGAGGAACCAGATTTTGGAGGATATGTTGAGAGCGTGTGTGCTAGACTTTGGAGGGAGCTGGGATCAGCATGTGACTCTGATTGAATTCGCCTACAATAATAGTTTTCAATCGAGTATTGGGATGACCCCATTCGAAGCATTGTATGGTAGGCGCTGTAGATCTCCCATTTGTTGGGATGATCTGCGGGAGAGGGCGATTGTGGGTCCTGAGTTGGTGCAGGGTGCTGTGGACAAGGTCAGGACTATCAGGGAGCGTTTGTTGGTTGCTCAGAGCCGGTAGAAGAGTTATGCAGATCAGAGGCGCCGTCCGCTTGAGTTTCAGGTTGGGGATCATGTGTATCTGAAGATATCTCCGGTGCGTGGTGTTGTCCGGTTTGGCAAGAGAGGCAAGCTGAGCCCTCGATTCGTAGGACCTTTCGAGGTGCTTGAGAGGGTTGGACCGGTGGCTTACAGATTGGCATTGCCACCAGCTCTAGTGGAAGTTCATGATGTGTTCCATGTGTCGATTCTCAGGAAGTATCTTCACGATCTGAGCCATGTGATTGATTATGGTCAGCTTCGACTCCGGGATGATTTCACCTATGAGGCGGTTCCGGTTTGTATTCTAGCTTGTGAAGCCCGCCGACTTCGTAGCAAGACACTGCCTATTGTCAAGGTGCAATGGTCTGAACAGTCTGAGCGTGAGGCGACGTGGGAACTTGAGGAGGAATTACGTGCCAAGTTCCCTTCCCTCTTTGAGCAGTGAGGTATGTCAAATTTCGAGGACGAAATTCCTTTTAAGGGGGGAGTGATGTAATACTCCGTATTATTTCGTTTCAGATATCTTAACGTTTTTCAGATTTTCTAACACCTCAGTTTAATTTGCTTCTTATGTTATGTGGTGCCTTGGTTAGCTATTGGGATGTCCGGGTCATTACTTTAAAAGACGAGAGCAAGGAGGTCATTCCCTCTCTTTTATTATGGTAAGCCTCCTTAATTAATTAGCTTAGCAGCTTTCTTATTTCCAATTCCCGATCAGTTCTTCAGCATTGCGCCTCTCCCTTCGACAGTTTTTGAGCGTCTTGTCTACTCCCCTCCTCCCTTGTGTGCACTGACTTCTGTGTGGATTTCTGCTGCTTCCCGGGTTGTTTCTCTACTGTTGTTGTGCGAATCCTCTTTGCGGAATTCAGGTTTGTAACCTGGTCGGTAATCTGTGCAATTCAGTGGGTTTCGTTGCTCTGTTGGTCGGTTCGGTTTTCTGATTTTGGGGTCTGTTATGTGCAATTCTGTGGCGTTTTTGTATCCCTCATGTGTGCGTGATCATATGGTGCTTGTAGGCGTTGTGGAAACAGTCTTCTGCACTTCGAATCGAGGTAAGTGGAGGTTGGAATCGGGGTTGTTCATTCACCATGAGGGACTGATTTTAATCACTGTCTGGTTGAGAATTTGTGTTGCGTTGTGTGAATTGGTTGCGTTTTGGTGTTGTTGATCAATTGGCTAAACCCTGTGGGCACTGTTTTACAATTCTGGAACCTGTACTGGTTTTGGTGATGATTTGATGTTGTTTTTCGCCTCTATTCTCTCTTGCGAACTGCCGTTTTCGCGATGTCTGGACGTCTGTCCGAACGTTGAAGTTTGGACAGTGCATCTGGCGCGCCTTTGATTTCCGAGTTTTTGAAGAGTCCGAACATCTGTCCGAACTTCGAAGTTCGGACAGGGTGCGAGGACTGGTTTCGACATGAGCTTCGACCAGTGTCCGAACTTGCAAGGTCGGACGCAAGTTCGGACACGGTGTTTGTTTTGATTTCTGACTCTCGACTTACGTCCGAACTTCGATGCTCGGACATAAGTTCGGACATTGGTGTTTTCGTGACCTCTGTTTCTCGGCCTCTGTCCGAACTTGCAAGGTCGGACGCAAGTTCGGACATGCCCCTGTTTTTGGCATAACTCTTCCGTTTTAGCTTCGTTTTGAGTTCCGTCTACGGGGTTGGATTCCCCTACTTGTGTACAAGCTTCTTCTGCTGTTTATATGCATTTCCATGCAGTTGAGATCTGTTTTGTGAACTTTTGGTTTTGGGACCTAGTTACGTTGCTTCTGAGCCTTGGATAGTCGGGTCGGGCTGTCCCGTAGTATGTTGCACAGGAATTCCTTCTGATTACGCTCCTTAGGGTCTCCCTTAGGGCATTATGTGACCGACGGGTCTGTTAGCTGTCTCTACGGCTTCTGTTATGGGATCTTCGGGTCCATAGGACGTTAAGTGAGTCCTTCTGTTGTGCTAGCGTGTTTCTAGTGTCCCACCTCTTTGTATCTGATTCTGAAAGTCCGACTATGATTTGATGTGATGTTCCGCTCTGCTTTCTGATTTGTGATTCTCGTCCGGCTGTTTATAAGTGGCTACGCCTCCCTTTGTTTGTACAAACTTCTACTTCTGTTTTGAGTGGGCTTCCTTTAGGAAGTCTTCTACTTACTGGGCTTTTTAGCTCACCCCTTTACTTATGTTGCAGATTGAGCTCGTGGGATCTTCTCTTCTTGTCCCCTCCTGGAGCTTTGCTTACGTTATGTTTCCCTTAGACTTTTGTTCTGCTTTGCGCGTTAGATGCTTTGGGCTTTTTGTGTAGCCTTCAGGCCTTTTATTGTATTTGAGTTATAAGCATTTGGACCTTGTAAACTCTTTCGGTATTTATACAAGTTACGCTATTTGATTTTGGGATTGATTCGCGTTAGAGCCTTGCGACGTTAGGTAGTAGACTCGCGGCGTGTAACAACCCTAACTCCTAGGCCGGTTTTGGGGTCGTTACATGCATCTTCAAAATGCTATCGACTACTCGAAAGTAAAAAACTACTACACCTAACTGCATAAACCGATGAGTAAAAGGAAAAATACAAGTGTACCGCCTTGAATAGAACCAAAAGACACAACTGATTAGAACAAAGTAGCTAATGCAACCATCTCATAGGCATGATCGAAACTAGGCCATAGTAAAACGACACCGATTTCTTCATAAGCTCTTTGTCAATCCACCTATGCTGGCATCTGGTGACTTCACAACCTCCATGGATTCCTTCGGTGAAAAGAAGCTCAACATGCATACATACACGTGCGCAGTCGATGAAAGCCATACTCAATCGAGCAATATATGCAATTTGTGGAAGTCGAACAAACCTCATACCTACATGAAAAACCAAAACCTTAATAGATAGGGCAAAAGGACATCAACCATAAAAGAAAGAGGAGATGGAGCTTAAACCAAGAAAAGAAACTAAGAAATCTGTCATAAGAGATAAAAGGGTATAAAAGCTAAAAGACAAGGCTTATTTACAAAGGACAACAAAAAACAAGAAATCAAACCCAAAACAGAAAGATTTAGAAGACTAAAGAGCATAACCTCCATGAAGGAGGGAGGAAAATAGAGAGCAAACCTCCATCGAAGGAGAAAAGAAGAGCCTGTTGAGCTTGCCCGTGTGGCCATGCATGGATTTGGGGCAGAGTTAAACTTCTAGGAGTTTTAAGAAAGCAAGTTACAAAACCATGGATAGTTGTAGGTTACTTCAACGTCACCTATATCATCTACCCCTAGCTTATAAAGAAGCCTAAGCTTATTGATCTTGGCTTCATCAGGGAAGTTGTTTCTTTCAGTAATGGCCTCCTAGAAGAAAATAATTCACAAAATAGACATGATAGAGTTTTCACAAATTTTGAAGCTTTGGAATTGTTCCCATATATCTCTATGGAGCATTTGTTAAAGAAAATTTAGACCATTTTTTTTGCTGATAAGATCTTATAGAGTGTTCAAAAGCCTGCAAAATATTCAGGTTTGGAAATGCACAACTTAATGACAAGAAATGCCCCCAGATTGTGACAGAATTTGGGAGAACAAGACTAAGATTTGCAATAAAGGTTTCCCTCTGTGCTAGGAAACTTAGTAGTTGGAAAGAATGGTTCATCAATAAGATAAAATGCAAATTTTAGAAGAAGAATGGAGATTTTCTTTAATTTCTAAAGTAGTACCGACAATGGGAGTGAATCCAAGAGAAAACGACTCCTTATGGAAATTGAACTTTTAATGATGATGTAGGGAAATTTGTGGAAGCAATGTTCAAAATATAAGTGAAACAAGGAGAGAGATATAAATACAAGTGTTTTCCACTCTAAGGCTTCTGAACGTAGAAAGAAAAATATATGTTTGGTCTTCTAAATCATGAAGGAGTTTATCATCAGAGATTATTCAAAATTTTGTTTACAAGGGAAAATCCAGTAGTAAATTAGAAGTTTACTAAAGCATTCCAAGGAAAAGTTATCCCAAGTGTGATTGTCCATATTTGAATCTCCCTTACATTGTAGTAGAAATTGTTCATGCCATGAAATGCTAGGATCAAACAATTCTTCGAGGCCCGATGGCTTCAATGGTAAAATTTTTGAAACATATTGGCATGTGGTGAGTAACCAGGTCATTAATATAGTTCTTCATATTCTTCAAGGAACCTTCTTCCTGAGATTATTAATGACTATTTCATTGTTATTATCTCTCAATAATGTTGATAATGTTAATGAATTTCACCCCAAAACCCTTTATAACTTTGTGTACAAAACAATGGCCAAGGTTAAATAAAGTTCAACCAATTAGGTTTTGTTAAATAAATGTTAAATAGTGATGATGTCATATAATTGGGTAGATTCATCATTTCTTATAAAGTCGGGCTAGAAAGAAAGGTTATTTTGATCTTGAAGATCTTAGTAAGACCTACAACAGATTAGAGTGTGGTTCTTTTGAAAATATCCTAGAAACAATGGGTTTCCCCTCAAATTGAAGGATCCCTGTCATCAATTGTATCTTATATGTTAAGTGTTCAATATTGGTGAATGGATCTCTAGGGATTTCCTTTTCCCCCTTTCAGAGGCATCAAACAAGGAACCCATTATCACCTTTCTTATTTATATTTCTCAAGAAGCTTTATCCAATGCCATAAATCAAGCTTAACAAAACAGAGTTTATCAGGGTATCAAAATGTTAGTTTATGGTCACTCTATTTCCCACTTGGCTTTTGTAGACTATCTTTTATGGAAAAGAAAATATCAAAACTACACCGCATTATGGATCATATATGATTTTCTAAAATGTTATGGTCAACTGATAAACTATCAAAAGTAAAAAAATAATACTCTATAGTCATAATTTGGAAGCTCATTATGGGGTGTAATATTTTGAGGGTTAGGGAAGCCTCTCGATTCAACATATACCCAGGCCTTCCAGTGAAGTAGAGGATTTCACTTCTTCTAGCTGAGATTTGCAATCACTAGTGTTTCTCCTCCATTCCTACTTATAATATGCCTTTATTCCTTCTTCCAGCTGGGATTTTCAATACGTCTAACTCAATATTTTCTTCTTTTGACGGGGAGGGAAAACTGAAAAAAATATAATGCACTAATTAATATGGGATGCAGTTTGCAAATCATTGAGAAAAAAGGGACATGGTTTAGATCTATTGAGGATTTCAATAGACTCTAGATATATCAACGGGTTGGGTTCGGGTCGGGTGACTCTCCACCTGACCTGTCACCCGTTTTTCACCCGCATCACCCGACCCGTCACCCAAAAAATCACCACCCGTCACCCGTTTCATCCGTCACCCGTGGGTGAAACGGGTGAACCCGTCACCTGCTTTTTTTAACATGTATTTCTCACCCGTTTCACCCGTGTTTCACTCGTATTTCACCTGTTTCACCCGCGTTTCACCCGTATTTTACCCGCACTTCATCCGTGTTTCACCCGTCACCCACGGGTGAAACGGGTGAACCCGTCACCACGGGTGAAACGGGTGAACCCGTCACCCATTTTTTTTCCAGCATATATTTTTATTTTGTAACATCTATATAAGTTTAGTTTTTTGCTAAAAAACATCCATATTTGTTAATAAGACATACCATATCAACTAATGTCAACAACATACTCAAACATAGAGAATTGACCATGAAATAAGTATTTTGTTAAACATATATATGTATGCGGGTGACGGGTAGGGTGAACGGGTGAAAATTTTTCACCCAACCCGACCCGTTTCACCCGTCACCTGTTTCACCCGTCACCCGTTTTCACCCATTTTTGTGGGGTTTTCACCCGTTTTTTGCGGGTTTTTCACCCGTTTTAGCGGGTCGGGTGATCGGGTGAAACGGGCACCCGTCACCCATTGCCATCCCTAATAGACTCTCATATCTAAACACTGTTGTCTCCTTCTAACAAATCCAATTTTAGTGATGGCTTTAACTCTTAAATTTATTTACCTTCCCAATGTTAACAATGTTGAAGCTAGAAGAGGAATGTATGATAGTCCAATTCAGAGATATTATGTGTCTAGTATGAAGTTTATCAAAAGCAGGTGTTGTTACGGTATAAATAACCACATCTTAACTACACGGTTAAGAATGCTAATCACACCTTCATTTTATGATTACATGTACCCAGGTGACAAGCCAACAATAAAGGCACAAAGACCCCGACTAGCAAGCACCCCGGTTTGTAAACACTGATTTCAGAAGGCTGGTTCCACTACACCCCATAACTAGATAAAGAACCATTTGATTGCACCAAGCCGGATACACGGTTAGACCCCCTCACCAGCATACAAGCATTCATGACCTTGACATCTTGTCCCATCAGCACCACCTCAAGCCTTTATCCCCTTCCGACACAGCCTCGATTGTCCCAAAATAGATGCGACCTCCAGATCCCTGAAAATAACTGGGGAAGCTTCTCGGAAAAACCTTGCAAAGGATGATAGCACTCACGTGTTACATCATCCTCCTAATCCTTGGCTAAGCAAACAAACCGGGTAAGCAAGCCCGAATACCAGGATTGTTTCTCTATAAATAGCACACTACACCCCATCCAAGGGGGACAAAGAGAGTTCTCTCTCTCTTTTCATTTGTACTCACTGGATTCTACTTAGAACCACTGTCAAAACCCCCCGTGAACTAGGTCATTTACATTCCAACTCATCAATAAAGAACGACATGTTGGTATTTTTCATCATATGTCATAATTTATCAACCAAACAAAGATCCTAGAACTAACAACTACTACAACATACCCTATTGCCCATAGATGTAGACTGCATAGTTCAGATTCATATTGTCTCATGGAAGGAGGATATTTGGGTGTGGCATTAAACAAGGATGAACCATATATTGTTAAATATAGGTATAAGCAAATGCAAAATAGTGACTATCTTCACCTGTTCTCCTCAATTAGTGCAATTGCTAATTTCTATAACTCACTTAAGGTGTCTTGTGCTATACCTAGAGCTAACTTGTAATGTAGGAACTTTATTACAAGTATCATTCCCTATATTGCTAGTACAACGAGAAGAATGGGCACTTCTTCATATTGTTGTTTTTGTGGAAAAATGATATACCTTATCACTTTTTGTTTGAAAGTGTCATGAATAAATATCAATGACATAATATACTTGATCGAGAAATCCTACTTCTTACCCTCTACATGTGATACTAGAATCAAACTCTATTTGTATTAAGTTTGATCAGCTTGAGAGGAAAAAAGAACTTGCAAACGTGATCGTTGTGAAGTGGATTATCTATGATGCTAAAAATCAAGTTAGGCATAATTTGAAATGTTTCTAGTGGTGATTTTATAAGCAAACAAAGCATTTGTGTTAGCTTATGATCTACTAAAGGTATTTTTTTATCATTCACATATTAGTTGTAATGATTGGTGCCCTCCTGCTCAATGTGGTGCTTCAAGATCAATATTGACGTCAGAGTAAAGAAATTATAAACCTCTGGTCACGGCGGGAGGTACAATGTGAAACCATAAAGCATTTTTGCTTGTTATGTTCAACAGGAAAATGGAAGAATTGTGTAGTCTACAACAACTAGTTGGGATGGAAAAAGTGCTATAGCTGGAAACAAGAGAGTCCATGTGGACCTTAGACAACAAAGTTACTTATAAGAACTAGAGATAGATATGATCTAGCTTAGGCTGGTAAAAGTGTTAAGTGATGGAATCAAGAGAGTCCATGTGAACCTTTAACAAAGTTACTTTTAAGAAATATGATTGTAAGATTAAGGAAATTAGGTTCTTAGGCCTGTACGATGAGTTGGGATTGATACTCATCCTTTTTTATGAAGTCTGGTAAATTGTATGGATATTACTCCCAAAGTGTTTGGTTTGGGGAAGATATTCCTCTTAGAATTAGTAGGGCTTGTAATATGGATTTGGAAGTTGTTTCATAGGTTTCTGTTTTTCTGTTTCATCAATATATAAAGCAATATGAATGAATTAAAAAAAACATGTGACTGTTGTGGAGGGTGATTTTTCGGTATGAGGGGGGGTCCATCTAAATATGGTCAGACTAAAAAGTCTAGATCCTAGAAAATGCCATTCTGTGGGGGGTGAGAACCCGTTATTCTTGGCATCCCTCAAATACCTACTAAATCGTCCGTCTTTCCCAGAAAGCATAAGGGGAGTGCAAGTGTGCACTACACCCGCTCTCAATGGGCTCCACGCGGACTTATGCCTCTATAAGGCGGAGTTTGACTAGAGTCGCCACCTAGTTTGACCTAAGATACTAGGAAGGAAAGGAAGGAGGGTTCTAAGAACCGTTGGTTGACTCTGAATTTATTGCCTATGGATGGGGGTTATCCGGTCATACTAGAGATTCTATGTGGGTTCGCACTAGGTTACACCCCTTAGAAGTGGCAACGACCACGACTTTGGATTGGTGCCCGAGGAAATCTCGGTCTCCAATTGTCGGGATTGCCTTCTTTCAAAACCTTATTAGAGAGATTCAATTAAAGCCAAAGGATATGATTGAGTGTGGGTTAAGGAGTAGATGATTTTGAAGAGTTTGAAAAGTAGGTTGGTCTTGAAGAAGTTTGTTGAGAGGTGTTTTGGTCATTTTGTGAAGTTAAGGGGTGTTTGGATCGTTTGCTGGAGTTGAGGAGCTTTTTCAGGACATTGAGTTATTTGATGAAGTTAAAGGGAATTTGGGTTACTTTGAGGGGTTTTCTGGGTTTGTGACGTTCGGGTTAAGGATGGTCGCATTTTGAGGTGTTTTAGGAAGTCGAGGTTGTTGAAGAGGAACTCGGGTTTTCAGGCGATTGGGTATGGGAGAGGATGTTCGATTTGCGGGTGTCCGGGTTTTGAAGATGTTTCGGGTTTCTGATGACTAAGGTTGTTCGGGATTATTCGGGAATTGGAGGTCCTATGTGACTTGGAGTTGGTTTAGAGAAGGATTGAGAAGTGTTTATGGTACCTGAGGTTCTATGGGAAGGGTTGGATTGGTTCATTTAGCATTGTCTCTCTGAAAGTTTTCTAAAACTGAAAAAAACATTTTTTGTTGTAAAAGGGCGGATAATCCTGAGGGATTACCCTATGTACCCCCTCGAACATGACACTTAATTAATGGTAAGTGCCGAGGCTCGAAAGATGGGGCAATGGATTTATGTCAACAAATAGGATTCAGAGAGAAACACCATGAATAGGATGTTCTCGGTCGAACCCTAATAACGTCTCTAACTCCCGGGTTTTAAAGCGATAAAAACTGAAAACATTGAAATCGAGCTGAAGGGAGTTAGACGATTCTAGAATCCTAGCTGCAACTAGGAAGGTCGTTACTTCCCTAGCACCCCGCCTAAAGAGATCTAGACTGCGATAATGTAGGTTATGACCCCAATGCCCCGCCTCAGATTTTTATTTTAAAAGGGAGACAAGTGATGCCTAACAAGGAAGAAAGCGTTCTTTGAAGGTGTTAGACATCCCATGTTCCCCAGAAACGGTTTAGTTTGAGTTTAAAAACTGAGTTGGAAAACTTTTGAAGTTGTTCGGAATTCTCGATAAAGGAACGCTGATTTTGAGAAATGTTTTTAAAAGAAAACTTTCTGTATATGTGAGAAGAACTTTCTGCATTTGAGAAGAGTTTTCTGTGATGTGAAGAGTTTTTCCTTTAAAATTCCACAAAATGGTTTCTTTGAAAACTTGATGAAACTTGAATAAAATGATGGTTTGAATTCTTTTTAGGTTTTTGGATTTTAAAACAAATTTACAAGTCAGGTTTGAGTTGGATTGAATTGGTTAACTTGAATCGGACTGAATTGGGTGAAAGATGAGATAGTTTGGATTGTATGGAATTGGATTGAATCGAGCTTAGGCCAGTCTTGAATTGAACTTGGGCCGTATTTGAATTGAACTTGGGTCGGGTCAAAAATTCGGGTCAAGGTCAACGTTTTGGTCAAGGTCAAAGTTTTGGTCAAGGTCAAAGTCAAAGTTCAGGTGGTCAAAAGGTCAGAGTCAAGGTTCAGGTTAAAGTTTGGGTCAAGGCTTGGGACTTGGATTATTTTCTATGGACTTGGGTCTATTTGGGATTCTGGGCCATGGGCCTTGGACTTGGGTCTTGGGCTATAGACTTGGGCCGTGGGTTTTGGGCTTGGACCGTGGGCCGTGGGTTATGGGCTTGGGCCGAGATTGGACTTGGGCCGAGATTGGACTTGGAAAAGTTGGTTTGGGCCGAGGTTGGATCGTTGGGTCGGGGCTGTGGGCTCTTGGTTTAGTTTGTGGGCTTGGGCTACTTTGTGGGCTTTTGGGCCGAGCTGAGCATTCAGGCCGAATTTGAGTGAGTTTTGGACTGGGCTGAGTATTTGGGCCGGATCTGAGTGAGTTTTGGACTGGGCTGAGTATTTGGGCCGGATCTGAGCGAGTTTGGGCTTCAAGTTTAGGCCTGGTTTCACAGGTTCGGCCTTCGGGCTTTGAGGGCCTGGGCTTCGAACTTTGGGCCGATTGTGGACTCTTGGGCCGATTGTGGACATTGGGTTGGGCCAAGACAATTGGGCCAGGTTTGAATTGGGCCTTGGGCCGGGTCAAAGCAATTGGGCCAATTTGATGAAATCAGAGAAGGTTTTGAAAAGTTAATCAAAGTTAGAATAAAAGTGAGTGATGAAAAAAATAAAGAATGAACTTAGAGAGACAATTTGGGGCTTGGCTTAAGCATATGAGGATTTAAAAGGAATGATGGATCCAACTAGGATAAATTTTGAGAAAGTGCTTTTATTATTCACAAAATTATTAATAAAGTGTGGTTTGGGTTTAGGGGTCACCCTTTACTAGGTGGGACCATGGCTCACCATTGGCAAGGGCTCACCCTCTATCCCAAGGCTTGGTCCTAAGGTCTAATAACTAGGGCTTAATAAATAGATTAATATATACAAGGATTAAACAGAAAACTATAAACATGTACAAATAAAGGGTAGAACATGTACAAATAAAGTGCTGACCAGGAACATGGATCAAAACAGAAAAACTATAAATAAGCAGGCAGCTATGAACAAATCATATACATAAATTGCTGATAAGCAAAATGAATCGAAACTTGAATACAGAGAAGTCCATTGATCATTTTGAACAAAACAGACAGAAACCTAAATCAACTGGATCAGTTTTCAGTTCATTCTTGCTCAATGTTCCTTAAAAAAAACAATATTGAGTTGTCTGTGAACCTACCAAATTATGTGAAAAAAAGTTGAGCAGTTCGAACTTAACTCAGATTTTCAGTCGGGATTAACAAACATGCTTCATAACAGCACAGAGAATATCCCAAACCAACCGCATACAGACATAGCAGAACCCTAGCTTTTAATGAATTAACCGCTAACAATGAGAGATGTGGACTTAACAACAAAATGAGCTCCGAATCATTTTTTGCCATTGATACACTGGTCTACTAGCCAAATTGCTAAAGGAAACAGAAGGTGTCACAGATTCAAAGTTGTCATTGGATACCGAAGGAATAATCATCAACAATCAAACAGGCAAGCCAAGCATTTCCAGAAGCAAAGTAGACCTTCAAAATGGGTATAAGCGTCAAGTAACAGGTATGAAACAGACTATATTGTACTGGTGTGTTCCAACAGATGACAAGGGTTAGAGTTTAGTACCGGGAGGGAGCATAGAAATTTCCTGCAAACACATTAAGACCCAAAGCAATCCACAAAGAAGATCGGGCATACCATAGTTTATTAATTCTGAAAATACAGAACAGATGGACAGAGTCTGGTAAATGGTGAAAACAGGCATAAATCGGTTTAACCCATGACCGATATAGATTTCGCCAAGATGCCTAGCAGACCAAGAGGCACTCTACTGAGTCAGTTTTGCAAGCCAGGAACACAATGCGCACCGGATACATGCATCCTCACGAAGTCGACAACAAAAGGGTTTATTAGAATCAAAATGATTAGTGAACAATAATCAGATGGTAACTCAACCTTACATAATCCCTAGAGCGAGCAATAACCTAACCATTAAGCGTTAGTGTAACCGACAAGAAGGAGAGTATTAGGACTGGGAATGACCAGTTTCGCCGGGTTGTAAACAGGAAACGAAAGCATAAACTCGAACAAATATCTCAAACCCGTTTCAGATCGGGCACTGACATCGTAAGTATTCCCAGCAGAAAAAAATATACAGTATGAGAACCAAACAGCAGAGTAAGACGACAGTAGCAAGAGGCTATGCAGGTCGAAGGACGGACCCTGGGCCGCTATCATAAGGGCGGGACATACGAAAACCCAAAAATGAAATGGAACTCGAATGTGCCCAGATTTTCACCCTGTCCATGGACTTCGAGGTCCATACCAGGTTTATAGGCGAGAGTTGGTGCAAAGAATAAAACGCAAGGGCTTGGGCTCAAAATCAACACCCACCAAACCATGCATGCTCGTACTCCATCAAAAGAGAAAACAAACGCGACAGTAGATGAAACGAACGCGTGATATGAAATTCTCCTGAAACTAGGGTCATGTAAAATGGAGATTTACAGTCCTAGTTCCAGGGTTTTAAGCAAAAGGCAGGATGGTGCAAGATTGAAATATGAACCGAAAACAAACATTAGAAAAGAGAAGAGAGAGGAGACTGTTTTGAAGAAGAAAACTAGTATAGAAATCGACAATGTGCAAAAAAAAAGAAACGACGTCAAGCGAGAATCACTGGTAAAGCGAAATCGGCGCCACTTACCCTTCCGGTGATCGATAACGATGAGCGGAAGTGTCAGGCGAAAAACAGAGATGGAGCGGTGGCATTTTTTTTTGGAGATTACGATGAAAATGGTGACTGGAGTTCCAGGGGGATGGTGGATTGATGCGGATGGTGTTTCTTCGGTGAGGGTGAAAATGGTGAGAGCGGTTTTGGTGTGTGGATTCGAAGATGGTGGAGAATGGACTCGAGGAATAAAGCTCAACAGACCAGGGAAATGGGTATCGGGATTTCAAACGACAGGGAATAAAAGAATGTTTTAGGCTTTCCAAACGTTGTCCAATTCTGCTACTGTTCTCCTCTTTTATAAAGAGGGGTTAGGGTTTTTTTAAGGGGAATCTGATTATTCTATGGGCTAGCTATGAAGTTGGGCTTATTTGAGACATTTAGGCTAACACAAGTCCAAACTGGAGCAGGCTGCACCAGGTCCGAAAATTACATGCTATGAAAAATAAAAAGCGCCTGTGTTAAGTCTCAAACCCGAGACCTCCGCCCTCCTTCCTCTTGTACTCTACCAATTGAGCTGCGATGACTTTTGGTAAGTAGTAGCAGGGAAATCAAATAAAATTTATGCCGCGTGCCAAGATAAATAAAGAAAACGATTTCAGCCTGTACCAGGAATCAAACCAACGATCTGCGGGTTGCGTGGTGGGTATCTTAACCAGCCACGCTAGGTCGGATTTCCATATATCGATGGGAGAAATAATACAAGAGCTCTAAATTCGACTGGATAACTCTTCTAAAATGCGACTAATCCAGAAGGAAGTATATAAAATAAAATGAGATGATTAATCTAATGACATGAAAGTATGGAATACAATTAAAAATAAGATTCAAAAACGTAATGAGATATAAAATAAAAGAATAGCATATGTACATGAAATAATTAAAATTAATGCTCGTAATGAAGATAAAACACTTAAAATAAATGGAAAATAATACTAGTAAAAAGGACACACGAAATAATAATAAAACGGAGAAAGTCAAAGGGAAATAATAAATAATAATAAAAGTATAAATCGATCGAGTACATAAAATAATACACGGTAATAACAAAACCATGAAATATTTTAAAACAAAAGCAACAAAATATGTATACAAAATGAAGCAGGTTAAAACGGATTACGATAAAAGACTCGTGCTCCCTTTCCCATCGGAATGTGAGATTTAAAAGCCGGAAAAGGAAATTCCTTTGGTTGAAAACGGGGACGACCGTCTTGTTTCTAGAAGCATGTTTATTTTCGTATTTTTTTGTTTCAATATAAAATGGGTGAGAATTTTTGGTGTCTACAGATGGCTCCCCTTAATTCAATTCTGCAATATAAGGCTTGCAGAATTGGATCAAGGTTGACGGGGCGCCAAAAATTCTCACTACAGTTTTATGCGTGCACCGAGATGCAGTTGCCAATGGAGCACTGTATGAATGCAACAGGAAAAATTACACGATAGTGGGATGCACGAGGACTTATGACGAGCCTCAACTAGACCTCTTGACATCTAGCTATAGGACTTATGACGAGCCTATAATGCAATTGAAAGTACGAGGACTTATGACAAGCCTCAACTAGACCTCTTGATAGCTAGTCATAGGACTTATGACGAGCCTATGATAAACAATTAGATTGATTAGGGTGCACGAGACTTATGACGAGCCTCAACTAGACCTCTTGACATCTAGCTATAGGACTTATGACGAGCCTATAATGCAATTGAAAGTACGAGGACTTATGACGAGCCTCAACTAGACCTCTTGATATCTAGTCATAGGACTTATGACGAGCCTATGATACTAACAATTAGATTGATTGGGGTGCACGAGGACTTATGACGAGCCTCAACTAGACCTCTTGACATCTAGCTATAGGACTTATGATGAGCCTATAATGCAATTGAAAGTACGAGGACTTATGACGAGCCTCAACTAGACCTCTTGATATCTAGTCATAGGACTTATGACAATCCTATGATACTAACAATTAGATTGATTGGGGTGCACGAGGACTTATGACAAGCCTCAACTAGACCTCTTGACATCTAGCTATAGGACTTATGACGAGCCTATAATGCAATTGAAAGTACGAGGACTTATGACGAGCCTCAACTAGACCTCTTGATATCTAGTCATAGGACTTATGACGAGCCTATGATACTAACAATTAGATTGATTGGGGTGCACGAGGACTTATGATGAGCCTCAACTAGACCTCTTGACATCTAGCTATAGGACTTATGACGAGCCTATAATGCAATTGAAAGTACGAGGACTTATGACGAGCCTCAACTAGACCTCTTGATATCTAGTCATAGGACTTATGATGAGCCTATGATACTAACAATTAGATTGATTGGGGTGCACGAAGACTTATGACGAGCCTCAACTAGACCTCTTGACATCTAGCTATAGGACTTATGACGAGCCTATAATGCAATTGAAAGTACGAGGACTTATGACGAGCCTCAACTAGACCTCTTGATATCTAGTCATAGGACTTATGACGAGCCTATGATACTAACAATTAGATTGATTAGGGTGCACGAGAACTTATGACGAGCCTCAACTAGACCTCTTGACATCTAGCTATAGGACTTATAACGAGCCTATAATGCGATTGAAAGTACGAGGACTTATGACGAGCCTCAACTAGACCTCTTGATATCTAGTCATAGGACTTATGACGAGCCTATGATACTAACAATTAGATTGATTGGGGTGCACGAGGACTTATGACGAGCCTCAACTAGACCTCTTGACATCTAGCTATAGGACTTATGACGAGCCGATAATGCAATTGAAAGTACGAGGACTTATGACGAGCCTCAACTAGACCTCTTGTTATCTAGTCATAGGACTTATGACTAGCCTATAATATTTAATTGGAGTTGTATGAAACTCGCTGCTTTGAGTGACTAATTTGAGATTGATTTTGGTTGCGGGTTGATCCAGAATTGGATGCTTTTTGATTTCCTTCATGAGGGTGTGATGGTCGAATGTTTTCTGTCGATGTCACCTTTGACCTTGTCAGTGTGGGACTTTTGTTTTGGTTTTGTTTTTGGTGGTCTTGGCCCGATGTGCACTATGGTTTCGGGATTCGGTATGACTCTTGGCTCCAGAGTTCGAGATGGCTCCGGTATGGCTCTCGAGTTTTTGGCTTTCGTGATTTTGTGATTGGTTTTTGAATGGATGGTTTTTTGTGAATGAGAGACTTTGGGAACTCGGTGGTTTTGATATGGCCGAATGGCTTTGATATGATCAAATGGCTTTGGTATGATCGAATGGCTCCATTGCGGTCGGGTGGTTCCGATGCGGTCAGATGGCTCCGGTTTGATATGTGATTCCCTTGTGAGCAATGACTCTGGGATGGTTGATGGGTTTGGGTGGCTCTGGTGTAGCCCCGAGATGATCCTCTCGATTGAGGCGAGTTCCTCCATAGAGTGATGGCAATGGCCTCGTGGTTCGAGGGGAGAGGGTTTTTATTTGGGACGGGGTCGCACCCTGAGAGGGTTGCCTACGTACTCAACTCCCCGTTGAGATTAGACCTTACGTAGTTCATGAATTTTGGCGAGTGAGGAGTTTAGTGGTGAGGAGGGATGTCTTACGGGGCATCTCTTTGAACGGTGCCCGAAGACTTTTGGCCCTTTGCTTTGATGACTGCGCAGTCTTTCACATTACTCAGAGGAAGGTTGTCGTGTCGGTTGACGAAGGAGACATGCACTATGCCATGGCCTCCACTACAAGGAGAGTATACTCATCTTTCTCTTCCCGTGGTGTAGGATATTATGTCCGAACTGATGGATGCAAATCTATTCTACATGCATTTTTTAGGAATTGGGGTATGATTGAATGCAAAGGGGATGTCGTGTCAAGGTGAGCTCGACCGGGAATTCTAGTTAAGTCAGATTAGTCACCCCTAAGCCACTTCTTTCTTGAGAAATCTTCCCGAAAGAGGTCTCTCGGGATCTCTTATACCTTTCTGCCTCCTCTCTTAAGGTCACTTAGGCTTTCTTTAATCGGGGTGATAGACACTCGTTTTTTCTCTTCCTTTCTGGTTTCTCTAACACTCGTTTGTGCACGATTGTATTGACAACATCGGACGCGTTATGGCCTTTCATGTTTCGAATTTGGTACTTTTCGAATCAAGCAAATACCATCTCTAAGTCGGAGGTCTTTCAATGGGTTATAACGGGGCTGCAGGGTATGTCGCATGAGACTGGGGGATTTGTTTGAGGATTGTGGAGCTTTTGTGCAACGGAGGATATGCTTCACCTTTGCCATGGGTGGAGTGATTTTTGGACTTCTTTTGCATTTGTGTGGATTATTATATGTTCTTCATTTTTTATTTTCTACTTTCTTTGAGTAGTCTATTTGCATTCCTTCGGTTTGACATTTCCGGTCTCATCTATTTATCAAGTGTGTAGGTATCGGATAATGTGAGACTCTCATTCCTTTCTTTACTATTTTGAGCGTTTTATGCTCTGCTTCTCTCGTTTTCATCCTCTTTGGGTATCTCTTTCAAACTTTCTTCCATGCTTTGAATGGTGGGGAAGGAACCATGGACCCGACTCTTTTTATCCTCTTTTGCAGTGGTGAATGGTTGTGTGATGTGTGGTGGTATATCGTGGAGCTGTTTTCGAAAAGATCTTCAATGAAAGGCTCAGCGGGGTTCGCTAAGGGATCATTTTCAGGGTCAATAAGGCTTTTGGCCTTGTGGAGGTTGTCTTCGATCCTAGGTGCCTCATCATCCCTATTGACATATAATTGTTTCCTCTACTATTCCCAAATTTTGACATGAATGGTAACGCACTTTTCTCATCAATATTTGGTTCCGTGAAAGGAGATCCTTACATGGTGCTTCGAAATTTAAATGTGTCAAGCGCTCTGGGTTTTGCACGCTCTGTGTTTCTCTCATGCACTCGACTCTCACGGGAGGTTGGAGATCCTTTCAAGACCTCTTCGGGGAAAATGATACAAGAGTTCGGCGGCCTTTGATGACTTATGTGACTTTCCTAGAATTAAATATTGAGATACACCTCGAGACTGGGGATATGCAAATGCAAATGCAATTAAGCTACACCTAATGCAGATGATAATGATAACTTTTTGTGTGGATGCATTTTTAGGATTTTTGAATGGATGCATTTTTTTATTTTTGTGGCAGTTCAGACATAATATGGTTTCAACCGGTCGAGATTGACAAGGCTTTGAAATTCCTCTCCGTCCAAATCTGTCAGCAATACAGCACCATGAGGGGTTATCTCTTTGACCAGATAAGGGCCCACCCAGTTCGGTCTGAATTTCCCTCGTGGGTCTGGCAAATCCTTTCACAGCTCTTTTAGGACGAGATCGCCCACTTGGATGTTTCGCTCTCTGACCCTTTTGTTGAACGCTCTAGCCATTCTCTTTTGGTAACCCTGGATGTGATATAATGCCAGTAGGCGTTTTTCATCAAGAAGAGCTAGGCTATCATAGTGTTGTTGTAACCAGTCAATTTTAGCAATTTTCAGTTCATTAGTGACCCGAAGAGTTGGAATTTCAAGCTCAATTGGCAAAACACACTCTGACCCATAGACCAAGGAATATGGGGTGGCTCCGGTTGCAGTTTTGACAGTAGTCCGGTAACCCGAGAGAGCGTAGTGCAGCTTTTCCGGCCAATCTTTGTATGTTTCAACCATTTTTGACAGTGCACTCTTTACGGCTTTGTTGGCAGCTTCGTCTGCTCCGTTAGTCTGAGGGCTGTATGGAGATGATCTGTGGTAGCGAATGTTGTATTTTTCCATGACTCGGATAGTGTCTCCGTCGAATTGAGGACCGTTGTCGGATACGAACTCTGAGGGAACCCCGTATCGGCATATGATATCTCGCTCGATGAACTGGGCAACTTGCTTTGATCTGATGTTCGCGAACGACCGTGCCTCTACCCATTTGCTGAAATAGTCTATTGCCACAAGGATGTAGCGGTGTCCATTTGAAGCTTTGGGGTGGATTTCTCCAATGATGTCGATTCCCCATATAGAGAACGACCAAGGAGCCACCATGGTTGTCAAGGGTAGGGGTGGCAGGTGTTGCAAGTTAGCATGTGTCTGACACTTGACGCTCTTTTTCACAAATGCGTGACAGTCGGCTTCCATTGTTGTCCAGTAGTACCCTAGTCCGAGGATTTTCCGGGATAGGGAATGTCCTCCAGCATGGGTCCCACATACTCCCTCGTGGACATCCTCGATGATCTTATCAGCCTCTTTTCGGGTCATACATAAGTGCTGAACCCCATTCGGCATTCTCTTATAGACCCTGGTTCCGCAGAACCCATATTGATTTGACATTCTTCTCAGCGCAATGCGGTCTTGCTTAGTGGCTTCTGGCGGGTATTCTCCTTTTCTGAGGAAATTCTCAATGTCCACGAACCACTCATCTCCGGTTTCCTCTGCTTCGATGGCTCCAATTTCGAACGAGGGTACATTGGTCATCGTTATCCACAGGGGATAGTATAATGATCCGGCCGGTACTTGGACTACTGAGGCCAAGGAAGCTAAGGATTCAGCAAAGATATTCTGGCTCCGGTTCACATGCTTGAAAGTCACATTTCGAAAGCAGGTGATTAGGTGTGAAAGATAGTCATGGTAGGGGATCAATCGTTCTTCTCTGATCTCCCATGTCTGGTTGACTTGTGAAATAACGAGATTAGAGTCGCCAAAGACCTCTAATTCTTCCACTTGTAATTCTAACGCCATTTCAAGTCCCAGAATGCAGGCTTCGTATTCGGCCATGTTGTTAGTGACCGGGTAATTGATTTTTACCGCAGCTGGAAGCAGATCTCCCTCAGGATGGATCAACAAGATCCTGGCCCCTTTACCCTTATGGTTGACGGCACCATCAAAGTACAACCTCCAATAGGTTTTCCGTAATGTCATGATTTGCTCGTCCGGGAAGTCATCATTTCCGAAGAACTCAGACGTTACGGGGCATTCTACTAGGTGTTCGACTATGGCACTCCCTTTGATTGACTTTTGGATTTTGAAAGTTATATCAAACTCAGACAACAACAGGGACCATCTGGATAAGCGACCATCTAGAATTGGCTTCTCCAGTAAGTACTTTATAGGGTTCATGCGTGCAATCAGATGAACCTCCTGCCCCAACAAGTAGTGCCTCAGCTTCTTCGTAGCCCAGACCAAGGCAGCACAAAATTTGTGGATGTCAGAATATCGTGTCTCTGCATCGACCCATTTCTTGCTGATATGGTAGATCGACTTTTCACACGCGGCGGGGTCCCTTGTTCTTGGGCTAGCATGGCGCCCATCGATGTTTCCCGAGCCGTTAGGTAAGGAATCATTGGCTTACCTTCCTGAGGTGGTACCAAGACGGGCGGGTTTTGCAAATAGGTTTTTATCTTCTCAAATGCTTCTTGGCACTGTTCATTCCAGACTTTAGACGCATCTTTCTTCAACAGACGGAAGATAGGCTCACAGGTCTCGGTTAGCTGCATGATGAATCTTCTGATGTAATGAACTCTGCCTAAGAAACCCTTGATTTCTTTTTCGGTTTTTGGAGGAGACATTTCATGAATGGCTTTTATCTTATCTGGGTCTACCTCGATTCCTCGGGTGGTGATCATGAAGCCCAAAAGCTTTCCTCCGGTCACTCCGAATGTGCATTTCTCGGGTTTAGCTTCCATTTGGTAGTCTCCTCTCGCATCCCGATCAAAGAACTTCTCTGTTTAATCAAGTGGTCCTCACTCGTTGGGCAGCTTGACGATCATGTCGTCTACGTATACCTCCACTTCCTGTGAATCATTCATACAATAAGTGTGGCAGCCCTTTGATACGTGGCTCTTGCATTTTTTAAGCCAAAGGCATGTTGACGTAACAAAAAGTCCCACTGCGTAATAAAAAACATCTTTCCTGTCTTATACTGCCATTTGATCAGATCTGAAACCTGAAAACCAGCCATGAATGACAATAGTGCATGTTGGGCAGTGTTGTCAACAAGGATATCAATGTGGGGTAAGGGAAAGTTGTCTTTGGAGATGGCCTCGTTTAAGTCCTGAAAGTCAATACACACTCGCACCTTTCCATTTTTCTTTGGGACGGCTACGATATTGGCTTGCCAATCGGGGTAATTGACGACCCGAATAAAGCCAACACGTAACAACTTCTCAACTTCCTCTTTCACTTTCAGTTGATGCTCAGGTTTCATTCTTCTTAAACGTTGGTTCTTAGGTTTGGCATTGGGATACAACGGTATTCGGTGTTGGACAATGTCAGGATCGATCCCAGGCATGTCTGCGTAACTCCAAGAAAAAACATCGACATATTCAGTTAGCAGAGAAGTCAAGTCACGCTTTTCTGTTTCACTCAGACCCAAACCGACTTGCAAAGTTTTGGGGTTATCAGGTGTTCTGATATTTATTGCTACATTGTCCTCTACAATATGGATGTGGGTGGAATACTGTTCTGTGGGAGGTATATTCTCCTCATTATATTCTTCCTCTTCGGCCTCAAGAATTTGCAATGAATCAAACGTTTGAGAAGAAAGAATAGATGAATACTCTGAACAGACTGAATTTCCATTAATATCCGATGAGCTTGGGAGCTCCAAGATTGTTAGAAAACTGCCACCATTTTTACAAGTAAAAATAAATGGTGGCGATCCTTCCCCTAGTCTAATCCTATTTGCATAGCCGATGTCTTCATTACATTTATAACTGCATTCATCACTAGTAACACTGCCATCACTACTGCTACTATCATCGTCACTACCAACTAGACTAACTACGTAAGGCTCCTGGGAAATCAGCTCCTCTCTCTTATGATAGACGACAAGACACACTCCATGGCCATCTACCGAGGGTGCTGGGTCCTTGATGACTGGTTTGATCGTGACACTGCTCTCCGCTGCATCCTCGGGCATTCCTTGGTCGCATCCCTTGTCGTCATGGTCTTCAAGGCATGAGTTGAGGGAGAATAAAGTGGTCCACCAGTTCCCCCATTCCATTGTCTCCTGATTTCCCCGAGCTTGAACTGCTTTCTGCTTATCACAACTCACATATACATATGGTTCAAGGTTAACTGATAAGAAAGGATCTGTGGGAATTCTTACATGTGAATCTGTCAACATCGTACCTGGCAATTCCGTAAATCCTAACCCGGATCCTCCTCTAATATATGCTGTTAGTGGCTCCGCCATGCCCTGCAGCTCCTTGCCTAGTCCACTCCCCTGTTTGTAGCCCATCCGAGACATCATGTGCTGCGATGCGGGGCTATAGACACTAGGGTCGAAGTAGAGAGGAGTGATGGAAGAAGTTTGACTTACCTGTGAATGTGGCCTCGCCACTGTGAAGCCCCCGAGCGTCAACTCTCGACCCCCCGGTGTATTAATCTCAAATAGTGGGGACTCAGCTCTGGCCTCTCCCAAAACCTCCATGATTCATCCCCCGTGTTTGAATTTTAGCTTCTGATGGACGACTGAGGGGACTCCTTTAATCTGATTGATGAACTCCCGCCCCAGCAGAAGGTTGAAGGTGGAGGATATGTCTATGACCATTGCTTCGATGGTCAGGGAGACGTCCTCAATCAAGATCGGCAATGAGAGGGTTCCCAAAACCTTTCTATGGCTGTTGTCATAGGCACTCAACGCCATGTCTACCGGCTTGAAGTCGTTGAGTCCCATGTGACGGGCAACGCGGAGCGGGCAGACGTTCACTTCAGCCCCATCATCAATTAGAGTCTTTGGGACCTGGAAGCCCCCAGCCTTCACAGTTATGTAGAGGGCCTTTCCTGATTGACAGGGGATCTCGTCATCGGTGAATGTTATGGAGAGGTCAGGAGTCCGGGATAGGTGAGCTATGATGTTTTCGACTGACGCCAGCCGCTTCTTGTCCATTCCCAAGTGTCGAGCCACTACGTCTTTGTGCTCTTCTGAAATCGTCAGCAGGGACCAGATTGTGATGGGTATGCTGGTAGTCTTCAATTTTCTCAACAGTTCTTCTTCTCCCACCAACTTGTTCTCCGACTCAATCAGAGTAAGGTCATGGATTTTTTGTTGCAATGTTTCTGGCTCCTCTGCAAGCTTAGTGGGTTTGAAATGCCTTCCTGAACGGGTTAAGTGATTCATTTTTTCCAAGTCATCATCGTGTTTTTCCTCATCTGCTATCAAAAATGGTACTTTAACAGGGGTTATAGCCGATGGATTTTCATCTTCGTCGGTTATCATGATGACATTGCACTCAAGATTCTCCTTCCTCGCCTTACGACAATCTTCTGCCGACACCATGCTTCTACCACCTCCAATGCTTTCATAGTGTTATAGAGCTCTCGTGCTTCAAAATTCAGTCCCACGAGTAACTCTAGGTTCTTCTCCATATGTCGTCCTACTATCAGCAGAGTGATTATAGACACCCTTCCTTGTCCTACCAGATGCTCAACTGTGGTTCGAATTTCATGTGTCATAGCTAGATATTCATGCATCTGCGGTTGAATATCATGCTGGATTTCTGGACGACGAACTCGGAAGGCATCTAGCTCCGGGGATAGCACGATCGGAGGGGGTGTGCTCTGGTTGCCTGACTCAGAAGAATTCTCGATGACATTGATCCTTATGATTCTGCTAATGTCTGACTCTTCTTCTCCTTCTCCTATCAGATTCAACATATTCACATGTCTGGGGATTGAGTTGTTCTGAGTGTTCGGATTAGCTTTCGGGAATTCCACTTCTCCGGCATCGATCAAGTCCTGGATGGCATGTCGCAAGGCCTGACAATTATCTGTACTATGTCCCTTGATCATGTGATATTCACATAGGCTGTTGAGGTCAAGTCCCATCTGGGTGACTCCAGGTTTCGGATTCGGGTGTCTCAGTAGGAATCCGCTCTTCTTCAACTTCTCATAGGCTTTGCCCATCGGCATTCCTAGACTTGTGTAATTTCTCTTTGGTTGGGATTGGTAACTGCTCGATGGTGGAGTTGTAGTATAATTTGAGGTTGACCCATGACTTGGGCTTGAAACACTGGTGGTTGAGATTGATTGGTTGACGGGGTAGGGACAAACTTGTCGCCTATGTCTGTCTTAGACTGCTTGTTTTGATAGTTTGACTGTCGGGGAAACGATCCCTGGAAACTGAGACCTTTCAACTTTCCAGCCAAAGCTAGTTCTTCTGCGGTCGTGGCAGCTGCTTTCAGATGCTTGAAATCACAAATCCCCAAGGATTTGAGGTGATCTGAGTAGGGATTTTCTAGGCAATCGATGATGATGATGATGATCCTTATTTACTCATCTTCACTGGGGCGGTCTAACATCTGACCCGCCTTCTCTCTCCACCTAGTAATGAATTCCATTACTGTCTCATGATTTCTTGGTCTCATAGTCTCCAAGTCTCTCCGGGTGACCCCTAGGTGAGTGTTATAGCTATACTGCTCCACAAAAGCTTGGTAGACTTCTTCCAACTTCTTCCCAGAGAAGTCCAACCTTGACACCCAAGTTTGGGCGGACCCTTCGAGATAGCTGGGGAAGCAGATTATCTTCATTTCATCATCTAGCCCATACATAGTCATAACCCGGTCAAACTGGGCAAGATGGTGCCTGGGGTCCCTTTTCCCGGAATATTTAGAGATTTCTAGCAGTTTCAGATTCTCAGGCAACTAGGAGTTCGGCTTCAATTGGAAATGACGAAAACCCAGCATCTTGGCTTGCTCTCCGAGCTGCATCTCTACTAGTAACTCTTCCTTTAGGGATTTCTTCATTTGACCGAAGTCAATTGGAAGGAGCTCAGCAGGTGGAGCTTGATTATAGTCGTGAATCAGATGGTTAGACGGGTGAGGTAGCAGTTGGGTATGGGGAATTGCTTCCTCAAAACGGACAGCATGTCCGGGGGCGGTGTACTGATATGGATTGAGTTGGATGGGGTCAGGATGTGGTGAGTTGGGATGAATGGGCTCAGATTGTTTGACTTGATATAGATTGGCCGTCGGGGCAGCGACTCCAGCAGGTGGGAGCGGTGGTAGTCTGGGGAAGGTGGTTGGCATTGTGGGAACCGTGGTCAGGATTGGAGGTGGCATGGGAGCTCCAGAAAGTAGGTCAGTTGTTTAGAACGTTGTGGTCACTGGGTGGATGATGGTACGTTCTTTCGCTGTGATAGGTTGTGGTGTGGTGGTGTTGAATATAGGGTTTTGATTGCTCCAGCATCGGTTGTGGTGTGGAGTGTCCTCAATATAATCATCGTCAGGGTCAGTAAGGTATGAGTCATTTCCCTTGGCCGCCTTCTCTTGCCGCAGTTGCTCTTCTAGTCTTTCAACAGTCTGTTTCAACATATTCTCATTCCTCGTTGACTGTTCCAGCATCCGATAGAGAACACTCGGATCGGGAAGGCGTAAGCCACTGCCGCTAGCTCCTACGGCCGCACTCACACTCGCCTCAACAGCTGAGGTGGCTGGGGCGCCTTCCGGGGCGGTTGGATTGATCAGGCTTAGATCCATGGTCTCTGATGAAGTTTCGGTCGCGGTATCGCTGGCCAGCCTACCTCTAGAGTCTCTCTTCCAAAGTCGAATAATGTTGAGGGATTGGAAGAAGACTCCTTATATTTCTACTTTCTGCGATACCCGAGTAATACAGAATAGGTGAAAAACGTCAGTATAAAGCAAGTTAAAAAGGTGAGAGAGGGAAAGAGGAGGGAGGGGTCGTCCCCGGTGTTGTGTAAAGACGTATGAAAATGGTTGAATTCTTTTGTGAAAACGATAAAGGGGAAAGGCGCACGAGCCGGTTCCATCTCCAGAACAACGGTTATGCTATCATCACTTAACCGCGATTGCAATGTCATGGGGAGTAGGGAGTTACATTCGGATCCACAGGGGAAACATGATATTAGTTTAAAGGGTAACATTACATAGTCGATCCTTCATAACGGGGAAGGGGAATTACATCTAAATCAAAAGGGGAGACATGCTGTCTACTAGATAAAACAAAATATCATTACATAGCCGCATTTTCGGGGTTACATCACGATCAAAATAAAAAGGGGAAAAAGTTAGGGGTCAATAGCTGCGGATAAAGTAAACTACTAATCGCAATTACATGGTTGGGAAAAAGGAGTACACCATGATCAAAATAAAAAAAGGGGAAGTATGATAGGCCCTGATTACTTTGCAGCCTGCTGACGCTTCAGCTTCTTCTGCAGCTTCTTCTTTTCTTTTTTCTTCTGCGCAGGATCGTAATCTGGGGGCTGCAGGCTTTCGACAATCGGGAGGTAAGGGTCTTGCTCAATCATCGTATGCTCTAAAGAGTAGGCATGAGGCACCAATTTGTCGATTCTACGCCCTAACCATGTGGAGTATCTAGGGCTCAAGCTCATGTAGTAAGGATCTATATCCATAATGGCCCATTTCATCCCAGAGGTGTATGCCTGAACGAGGTAGTTGGCCGTAGCATCATTGTATCGATGGTCTCTGAAACCTATCTCATTCGCTCCTGGGATGGTCTGTTCATGACCGAACTGACGCATTCCTCTCTGTGGATAAATAGTGACAAACCTTTTAGGGCCTATGAGGATTAAACCATCATTGCCTGCTGACTGGACGGCCCCTCCACGAACATCCCAATCTTTGATGACCCATCTGATCTGTCTGTAACTAACAATGTCTCGAAAGAAGGCTTTCCACCCCTCCTCTAGTTTCTTTTCCCGCTTCCTCGCCATCATGTATGAATCCATGTTGACTCTTACATATGTAGAAGATAGAGGCAATACCCATAGGTGGTCGAGTAACCATATCTGCATTTGAGAAGAGTTTTCTGTGATGTGAGAAGAGTTTTTCCTTTAAAATTCTACAAAATGGTTTCTTTGAAAACTTGATGAAACTTGAATAAAATGATAGTTTGAATTCTTTTTGGGTTTTTGGATTTTAAAACGAATTTACAAGTCGGGTTTGAGTTGGATTGAATTGGTTGACTTGAATCGGACTGAATTGGGTGAAAGATGAGATAGTTTGGATTGTATGGAATTGGATTGAACCGAGCTTAGGCCAGTCTTGAATTGAACTTGGGCCGTATTTGAATTGAACTTGGGCCGGGTCAAAAAATTTGGGTCAAGGTCAACGTTTTGGTCAAGGTCAAAGTTTTGGTCAAGGTCAAAGTCAAAGTTTAGGTGGTCAAAAGGTCAGAGTCAAGGTTCAGGTTAAAATTTGGGTCAAGGCTTGGGACTTGGATTATTTTCTGTGGACTTGGGTCTATTTGGGATTCTGGGCCATGGGCCTTGGACTTGGGTCTTGGGCCGTAGGTTTTGGGCTTGGACCGTGGACTTGGCCAAGTTGGTTTGGGCCTAGGTTGGATCGTTGGGTCGGGGCTATGGGCTCTTGGTTTAGTTTGTGGGCTTGGGCTACTTTGTGGGCTTTTGGGCCGGGCTGAGCATTCGTGAAATACCCCTAACCTTTCAAAACTTAATTAAATGATCTATTAATGATCTAATATGGTTAATAAACATCTAAATATTATTGGGGAACAATCTAAAAGATCTCAACAAGGCAAAACATGCCTTAAGATCGGTAAAGCCAAAAATGTGCTTTAAAACACCATACAGATTGTATGACATCAAATAGGATCCAAAGTGGATTCCTAAGTATTATAATGAATTAAGGAACACAACAAAACTATTCTCAAAGAAAAATAAGCTCAGGAGCACCTTGCAACACAAAACGTGCACTAAAACACCTTAAAGCACGTTTTTATGTAATTGCCTTTTAAATTGGCTTTTAATGGGCTTAAAGGTTATAATTACCTTTAAATATGATAATATATCACATTAGGAATTTAATTCCACAAATTTACAAATTTTTACAAATTTAATATTAAAATATTAATAAAACCCTAAAAGGGGGCCCGTTTGAGTCAACATTGAATGAGAATGGTCAAGAGGTCAAAGTTGACCCCTTGGACCACATGGGATCGGCAGCCACAAGCAAGAGAGACTTTAATTCGCCACTTGCATGTACTAAGGACAAGACTCCAACACCACTCCCTAAATTAAGGGACCACCTTTTACCTTTCTATTATTATGATTAAACAATACACTCTTTGCTCCATTATTGTTCCAATTGGCCTCCAAAACCGTGTGAGCCACACCTTAGCCCCTCCATTAACCGATGCCTTATCCTCCTTGATGAGTCATTAGCCATTACAAGACATAAATTAACCAAAGTTGCTTTTTCAATCAATAATGCTCATTTCAATTATTTCCTTGGCTCTTGCTCCATTCCAGCTGAGCTTGCTCCATTCCAACTGAGCTCATTCAGTTTCCAAACTCTCTCAAGCTTTGTTCTTGAGCATGGAAGGTAGATCTAACTCTTAAGCTCCTAAGGTAATGGTTTAAGGCATATTTTGGCTCTTTTTCTTCACCTCTTCACTACCTACACTTAGATCTCGTGGCTCATCACTTCCTATGGCTTATTCTCAGTGTTTTAAGGTTAGAACACCAACCAATTTCGGCTGAAGCAATTATAGGGACCAAGGTTTCCCAAATTTGCATTTTAAGGTAAAAACATACCTTAAGCTTCTCTACTCTTCATCCGATTTTCTTCCTTTGATTTTTATGATTTTATACACTCATACTATTCATATTTACATGTTCATTCAGTTGGTTAGCCATTTGGAGCAAGGGTGGCCGAGATCTAAAGGAAATACCCTTCTTTAAGGCATTTTTCCAAGGTAAAACCTAATACCAAGGCAGCTTGTTGTTGTCTAGCTATTTCCTATGTCTATATGGTGAATTTAACACCTTGTGGTGTGTTTAATTCAGGCCGAATCCCTCTTGAAGTCCCCTTGCATTTTTAAGGTGATTTTTGCCTTAAATCTTACATTAATTGTTCCTTATGGTTAAGCTCAAGCTTGGAGTATAACCATATCACATTTTGGTGTATTAAACATGTCTAAATGATGTGGTGAATTTTCCTTCAAGTGGCCGAGTTCATACAAGGAGAAATCAAGGTATAAACACCTTAAAACTTATGATTTTATGATTTCCTAACCTATATATTAATTATGCCGAGAGGGAAGTTAATAATATGGGTTATATTAACCTAAAAATGGAAAAAAATGACTAAGATAAATTAAGCTAGTCATTTAAGAGATTTAATTAACATAATGGTCAAATTATGACATTATGTGGAAAAATAAATAATCTATGGTGAGGCCGTGAGTTATACTATATTTTGAGACATTTAAAGTGTAATTTATTTTGCAAGTTCAAGGTTGTAATAAGGCCATGTCATTAGGCCATTTTAATTTAAGTTTATAAGCTTATTTAGTTAGATTTATGCTTATATAATTAAGTTTGGGGCCAAACCGTAACTATTGGTAAAATATAAAGTCGTGGGCTTAATTTATAGGAATTTAGGGTTTTTAAATGAATTTAATAAAAATTATAACATTTTATAAAGTTTTGAGTCAAAATTGTAAAAATAGAAAAGTATAGGGTATAACTAGTAATTACCGAAAGTTTGGTTCCCTTTTGGCATTAGAAGTCAAAGTTGACTATATAGGAGATTTTGACCAAGTTTGGAGAATTTAAGAAAATAAAATACAACCTTATATCAAGATAAGTATTAAATTGTAAAAGATTTATAAGAGATGGGGCTATAATGTAATTTCTGAAACTTTGGGGTACTAAATGGGATTTAGTACAGTCCTTAAGTTATTAGGAATTTTTAGAAGTTTATTTGGTTAAATTTGGAGTTTATATGAATTATATAAGTATAATATATTATTTTATAACATTGTTACAAATGGGTAACAAATGAGTAAAAACCGAGATTTATAGAAAGTATAAGGTTAGGAATAATATTTATAACCTTTTGGTATAGTTTGGTAATTTTTGGAGTTATATATAAGATTTCATAAAGACATATGTATAATATATAATTTTAATGGCATTAGAAAACTATGTATTATAAATTGGGAAGATTTGGTAAATATACAAAGTTTGGTGGTGGGAATTTAATTAAAACAGTCCTTGGGGCTGTTTGAAAATTATAGCCTTTAAAAACTATAGGTTATAATTATTTTAAGGTTTAAGGGTTATAATACAAAGTATATATTATAAGTGTAATGATGAAATGTATCTTGGGGTGGATTTGTGATTTATAGAAGTTAAGTGGTATATGATGAAAGCCGAATAATATAAGGGCTGTTTGGTATTTTAAAACAATTTACAACTATATGTTATAATTGTTTTAATGACATAAATGTCATAATATATGTTATATAACTATAATGTAACATTATATTAATTATGTGGTAGATTTTGCAAATATTTAAGAACATAGGTGTTGTTCGGAAATATTAACATTTTTAAAATGAAATTTATGATATGGTTTTAATGTTATAAGAGTTATAACATTTACAATATAAGAGGTATTCATTAAAAAGAATGAATATATATTATGAGACTTATCATATAATAAATGGTTCCATAATACATGTATATAAATAAATACATGTTATGGTGTAGAAAATATAATATGGTTCAATAACTATAAATTGTCATAACTAAAATGATGATAGATAAAGAAGAAAGTAATTAGATATTGAAATTCTAATGTTAAGAGTATACATGGGATAATAAGGATTTATGTAATTCAAAGTATTGTTTACATATGAATTATACCACATTGAACTTGGAAAAAAAAAGAGACAAACCTTAGAAAAATAAATACTAAGGTGAGATGGATAGTGCATGACAAAGAATCATACATGCAATAAAGAAACAAACTATATGATACAAATATACATTAAGTTACATGCGACAACAAAGTTCAACAATAGGTATATTAATATACGAGACAAGACTACGCATGTAATATAACACTTTTCCAATCTCGAGTTAAGCCGAAAACCCGACAAATATTGACAGTTAATAACGGGGGATTAACCGGGAGTTATTAGTGACGGTACGGGGTACCGTAGAGTTGTGTTGTTATACGGGATGCTAATCAATAGCGTTATGTGTGTTTAGACTGTTAGAGACGACACACGAGCATAGGATCTTGCTGGTTCATACTCCACCGTATACTACTTTCAGGGTGAACGGTATGTTATTTATGTGGCTTGATTGTCTCTGAGGATTTCCTCAGTTCAGACATTGTGTGAAAATCTGTGATAAGATTGAATGTCTGCTTGTGTGATAATATGCTTGAGTTGTGTATTAATGCTGCTTTAATATTACTGTTGCACGATAACAGTACCGTTCGTATAATGAACATATTATAAAACGAACTAGCGGCAATGATGCTATCTTATATGTGTAATATAAGGAACATAAGTAAACGTTGTAGCATCAGGATAATAAGATATATATATTACCTGAGACTTATATACGGAGCATTGGCCTCTTTAACGCCGCTCTCGTGTCTAACACTGGATCCCGAGTCGACATACTCAGGATTGGACTAACGACCTTAGTCTGTTGTGTTAGGAAAAATAATAAAACGATGCGATGGTATAGATAAGTTTATCAAGAGGATGTGGCTCTTGCTGTGAACTGTGATCCATTAACGATACTAGGATACCGTGTGGTAACCGTAAGTATCAGGATAAATTTCCAACGAACTACAGAGCGTTCGTAGGTCGGAGGCTCTACCGCTGGAGTGGCTACTGCCGTGGGTGACCCGCCATAAGAGATGGGTAACTTAGAGACATGTCGTTCTAACGAGACGTTGTCATTAGACTTGACTGAACAATTACGAACGACTATATTAACTCATACATTAGGCGAACATTAATTGGGCTTGCATGCCAAAGACGGGAGTTTATACTCGTTTATAATTCTCGTTGTTTCGCCTTGTTGTTCATTGGTTGTGCTTTGTGGTTATGTGTGGTATGTTGGTGGATTTGTTTGAACGAGCCATTGTGCTCATATTGTGCGTTGTGAACTGGTTGTGTCGAGTCGCAGTACTCATGTGTGGATTATGGTGGATTGTTTGGTCGGGTGAGTCGCTGAACTCAATTATGAACTAGTAAGTGTTTGTTGGAATGGAGTCTTTGTACTCATATAAGCGTTGTAACGCTTTCAGTGGTTTATTACGATGCGATGTGTGAAGCCGGGGGCTTGTTTGTTATTTGAGTTTACTGCAATATATATTGTTGCTTTACAGTTTTAACATTAAACTACTTGCATGAAAATGAATTGCATGCTCTTGACCAAATAACTGAGGGTCTGAGGGGGCATGACAGTCATGTAGTAACATACTCAGCAGGGCCTGATTCCATACCACAAACAACCATTTTTGCAGGTATGCAGCTTCCAGTGTCGGCAAAGAGAGGGACGCGCTGGGTAGTTTAATTACAGTTGTTTAAATATGCACTGTTGCATTTTAATACGAGCTTAGAAACGTGTATAGGATTGGGATACTTAGAATGCTCACTGTGAATGTATTTTATATTGGTTTGGGAAGGTTAGATCTATCTCTTGTTGTCACTGCGAGAAATTGTTTCGTATTTAAGAGTATATCAGGAAGCACGTTATTACTCGTATGGGCGAGTAAGAACGGTGACACCAGTAGTTCAATTGTTGAGATTACCGCTGCGATTATATTGTTAAGTAAGATGATTAGGAGCCGATTAGAGTAGGGGTGTTACAATTCGGGCCGAATTTGAGTGAGTTTTGGACTGGGCTGAGTATTTGGGCCGGATCTGAGTGAGTTTTGGACTGGGCTGATTATTTGGGCTGGATCTGAGTGAGTTTTGGACTGGGCTGAGTATTTGGACCGGATCTGAGCGAGTTTGGGCTTCAAGTTTAGGCCTGGTTTCACGGGCTCGGCCTTCGGGCTTTGAGGGCATGGGCTTCGAACTTTGGGCCGATTGTGGACTCTTGGGCCGATTGTGGACATTGGGCTGGCCAAGACAATTGGGCAAGGTTTGAATTGGGCCTTGGGCCGGGTCAAAGCAATCGGGCCAGTTTGACGAAATCATAGAAGGTTTTGAAAAGTTAATCAAAGTTAGAATAAAAGTGAGTGATGAAAAAAATAAAGAATGAACTTAGAGAGACAATTTGGGGCTTGGCTTAAGCTTTGGAGGATTTAAAAGGAATGATGGATCCAACTAGGATAAATTTTGAGAAAGTGCTTTTATTATTCACAAAATCATTAATAAAGTGTGGTTTGGGTTTAGGGGTCACCCTTTACTAGGTGGGACCATGGCTCACCATTGGCAAGGGCTCACCCTCTATCCCAAGTCTTGGTCCTAAGGTCTAATAACTAGGGCTTAATAAATTGATTAATATATACAAGGATTAAACAGAAAACTATAAACATGTACAAATAAAGGGTAGAACATGTACAAATAAAGCGCAGACCAGGAACATGGATCAAAACAGAAAAACTATAAATAAGCAGGCAGCTATGAACAAATCATATACATAAATTGCTGATAAGCAAAATGAATCGAAACCTGAATACAGAGAAGTCCATTGATCATTTTGAACAAACACAGACAGAAACCTAAATCAACTGGATCAGTTTTCAGTTCATTCTTGCTCAATGTTCCTTAAAAAAAACAATATTGAGTTGTTTGTGAACCTACCAAATTATGTGAAAAAAAGTTGAGTAGTTCGAACTTAACTCAGATTTTCAGTCGGGATTAACAAACATGCTTTATAACAGCACATAGAATATCCCAAACCAACCGCATACAGACATAGCAGAGCCCTAGCTTTTAATGAATTAACCGCTAACAGTGAGAGATGTGGACTTAACAACCAAAACGAGCTCCGAATCATTTTTTGCCATTGATACACAGATTCAAAGTTGCCATTGGATACCGAAGGAATAATCATCAGCAATCAAACAGGCAAGCCAAGCATTTCCAGAAGCAAAGCAGACCTTCAAAATGGGTATAAGCGTCAAGTAACAGGTATGAAACAGACTATATTGTACTGGTGTGTTCCAACAGATGACAAGGGTTAGAGTTTAGTACCGAGAGGGAGCATAGAAATTTCCTGCAAACACATTAAGACCCAAAGCAATCCATAAAGAAGATCAGGCATACAACAGTTTATTAATTCTGAAAATACAGAACAGATGGACAGAGTCTGGTAAATAGTGAAAACAGGCATAAATCGGTTTAACCCATGACCGATATGGATTTCGCCAAGATGCCTAGCAGACCAAGAGGCACTCTACTAAGTCAGTTCTGCAAGCCAGGAACACAATGCGCACCGGATACATGCATCCTCACGAAGTCGACAACAGAAGGGTTAATTAGAATCAAAACGATTAGTGAACAATAATCAGATGGTAACTCAACCTTACATAATCCCCAGAGCGAGCAATAACCTAACCATTAAGCATAAGTGTAACCGACAAGAAGGAGAGTATTAGGACTGGGAATGACCAGTTTCGCCGGGTTACAAAGCAGGAAACGAAAGCATAAACTCGAACAAATATCTCAAACCCGTTTCAGATCGGGCACTGACATCGTAAGTATTCCCAACAGAAAAAATACAGTATGAGAACCAAACAGCAGAGTAAGACAACAGTAGCAAGAGGCGATGCGGGTCGAAGGACGGGACCCTGGGCCGCTATCATAAGGGCGGGACATACGAAAACCCAAAAATGAAATGGAACTCGAATGTGCCCAGATTTTCACCCTGTCCGTGGACTTCGAGGTCCATACCAGGTCTATAGGCGAGAGTTGGTGCAAAGAATAAAATGCAAGGGCTTGGGCTCAAAATCAACACCCACCAAACCATGCATGCTCGTACTCCATCAAAAGAGAAAAACAAACGCGACAGTAGATGAAACGAACGCGTGATATGAAATTCTCCTGAAACTAGGGTCATGTAAAATGGAGATTTACAGTCCTAGTTCCAGGGTTTTAAGCAAAAGGCAGGATGGTGCAAGATTGAAATATGAACCAGAAACAAACATTAGAAAAGAGAAGAGAGAGGAGACTGTTTTGAAGAAGAAAACTAGTATAGAAATCGACAATGTGCAAAAAAAAAGAAAAAAAAGAAACGACGTCAGGCGAGAATCACTGGTGAAGCGAAATCGGCGCCACTTACCCTTCCGGTGATCGATAACGATGAGCGGAAGCGTCAGGCGAAAAACAGAGATGGAGCGGTGGCGTTTTTTTTTTGGAGATTACGATGAAAATGGTGACTGGAGTTCCAGGGGGATGGTGGATTGATGCGGATGGTGTTTCTTCGGTGAGGGTGAAAATGGTGAGAACGGTTTTGGTGTGTGGAGTCGAAGATGGTGGAGAATGGACTCGAAGAATAAAGCTCAACAGACCACGGAAATGGGTATCGAGATTTCAAACGACAGAGAATAAAAGAATGTTTCAGGCTTTCCAAACGTTGTCCAATTTTGCTACTGTTCTCCTCTTTTATAAAGAGGGGTTAGGGTTTTTTTAAGGGGAATCTGATTATTCTATGGGCTAGCTATGAAGTTGGGCTTATATGAGACATTTGGGCTAACACAAGTCCAAACTTGAAATACCCATAACATTCAAATAATTAAATAATGATAAATAAGTATTATTTAGGGGGTTATTAAACCCTAAAGGAAGTATATAAACATTTAGGCGTTAAAACGCTCCTAAACTCCTTAAGGTCAGAAACGTGCGTTAAAGCCCGACCTTAAGTTAACCAAGTTATGTAAGTTATAAACTTCATGTAAAGATAATCAAGGATCATTATATGACCCTTAGAACACAGGACCTCATCTAAAACTGAGTGAAAATACAAAATGCTCGGGAGTTCCCATAAAGGCCCTTAAGGCCCGAAAGTCACGAAAATACATTATAGGATGAAGTAAAGCATTACTATTCATTCCAAATACACCACAACACTTTATTAAACATATAACATGAATTCCTCAAGCTAAATTCTCAGTTAAACACAAAGTGCTAGGAGATGCCTTATGAGGGTCCCATAAACCCTCGGGAATGCCCCGGAGGAGTGCCGAGGTGGCACGAACTCCTATAAAATTAATTCTTAGAGTTCCTAACATCATTATTCAACATTATAAAGAGAATGCTCGAGCCAATTCCTCAAAAATAAACAAAGTGCTCGGACGAATTTCTTAACGCTCCTTTTTGCCCCGGTTAGCCTGGGAGTGGTGTTTGGAGTTGATATAACCCCATATAACTCAATGTAACACCTTTACACATTATTATTGACTATAAAAAATGTCAATAAACACTTGGAACTCATAGCGACTAATTATTTTTCAGAAAATCCTTAAAGCACAAAAATGCACCTTCGGGTGTCACAAAAATGCGTTCTACGCAATTACCTTGAAGTTTTTGAGGAGCCATGAGTTGATAATCTTAAAAGGGGATAAATTGAGCTTATAAATCAATTAATGCCAGTACTAAATTCATAGTACAAGTGGGGGCGATTTTATCATCAAAAAGGTACCTAAAATCAGCATTTTTACCTTAAAACTTTCATCTTTTACCATAGTGTAAATGTACCAAATAAATGCTGGAACCTATTACACATATTAGTATGGTCTTATTACAATATAGTGTAACAAAAACCAAACTAAAAATCAATCTCGTTTGACCCCCATAGTAGGCGCCATTTGGTGTGTCTTTTGACTAGTTTTAGCAAAAGAAATTGCCTTATGGAAGATGACTCACCTTATCACATGCCATGTTGTTTTGTGTCAATTCATTCAGTCAAATGGGAACCTCTTCACCGATTTTACTGCACCAAACAAGGAGAGATTATCTTATATTATGACAATGAAATTTAAATACACAAAAGTAACAACTTGCATCTACTTTATTCCATGTGCTAACAATCAAACAAAACAGCCATGTTATAACATGGTGGCTGCCGATTTTTGAGTTGTAAAAGGGGAGGATTATTGCCTCATTATCTAGTCAAAAGAATACCTACCTAACTAGCATAATTCATAGTCAAAAATAGACAAAATCAATTGTCTTGTACAACCCCTTGTGTCCGAAAATGAGCATGAAAAGAAGGCTAAATTGCCTTATAAAAATTCAACTAAGAAGCCTACCTACCTAGCCATGTTCTAATGTTTTTATTCATCAAAAATCAAGTGCTATACTACAGCCATGTTACCGAATTTGTATGGAGAGAGAAGACAATAAATGACTTGTATTCTACTTAGAAAATTCAAAAGAAAACACCTTACCTAACTTAGTCCTTGTCTTCTTTTTTGCAATTATCAAACAAAGCTTCTATCATGCCTTGCCCACCCAGCCGAAAATGTGCATGAAATATGGGCATTTATTGAGCCAAACAAACAAAGAATAAACTAAAGAAAAGATTAGTCAAAATTGACATTGTTTTATCAAAAGAAAATTCTAACATCACATTACCTTATTTCCTACGTGAGCACCCATTTCCTTCCTTGCCTTGCAACCGGTTGGGTAAGCTTCTCCCTTCTCATCTTCATCTTCTTCCTTTGAAGCTCCTAAGTCCATTAATGGAGGTTTAACTTCTATCTTCATTTCTAAGGTAACTTCCTAGCATTTCTCATCAAGTCTTGAAGCAAAAACCTTCCTAGGACAACTACAATATTTCGGCTTCAATTTATAGACCAAGGGAGTGTCTTAAATCAACATAAATCCAAGGAGCATCCAAGATCATCTTAAGGTATTTTTCATGCTTGAAAATCCTTAAGACACATTTTATGTGTATTCAAAAATTCTACATCTTCTAAAGCTATTTTCTTCATCAATTTCATGAAGAAAAATTAATACCCCATCCCTCATAGGTGTGCCAAAAATTCAAGAAGAAAAGCCTAAGGTAAAACCTTGGAAAACTACTTATAAATCTACTTAAGGTCTTTGTTAAGATCTAACTCCTAAACCCTTCCTCTCTTGCATCAAAACCGAAGAGGAACATCATTTACCTTTGGAGGAAGCTTGGGAATTCAAGAGGAGTTCAAGCATTTAATCATCCCTTATTAAGAGTAAGTTTACTAAGCAAATCTTTATTGTTTTAAGCTTGTTTAAGCTCTTAAAAATTGTACAAAAATTATGTACACCTTCTTAAATAATTAAGACCGAAACCATATGGTAACATATACCAAAAATATAATTTATAATATATATGGAAAATATTTACCTTAAGACACATTTTAGTATTACAAAGGTTACCTAGGTTAAATATTTATTCAAACCGAAATGTCATGGGAAGATATGATCCTTTTTGATCTAAGAACCAATCTAAGACATTACAATAATTTTTACATGAGTTATATGACTCATATGTATTTATGTATAATTATTATAAGCTATAAATCAAGTTTTAGAAATTATATGGTGATATATTACCATTGTCGAATGCAAATGGTGATGAATAGATTTTAATGAGCTAAATATGTATATGAATATATACTATGAATTTTGGGTAAGCTAAAAATAATTACTAGTGTTTAAATGACTAGTTTAATAAGTTATGTGGTAAAAATATAATTTTTATAAAGTTTGGGGTAAATTAGGTGATTACCGAGAATTAAGTGTGCCCATGACATAATTATAATATAATATAGTGTGAGAATTAATATTATGAATTTTGGTTGAATTAAATAAGTGTTTAGTAGTTAAGATAACAATTTATAAAGTTTTGGGGCTATTTTATAATTTTTGGGAAGATAGGTGTAAAACCGAAAATCATATGAGTTTATGGTTATATTAAGGTATTAAGTGTGAAATTAGACTATGGTCAAAGTGTTGACCGAAAACTTTGGGTTAAAATAATTTATGACATGAAATATTAAGTTTATAAAAGTTTTGGGGTGATTATGTAATTTATAAGAGTTTAAATATAAAACCAAATTTTATATGGGGCGAGATCATAATTTGTGGAAAAAAATAAGTGTCCACTTGGTTATTAAGGAAATTAAATATTTAAACTATAGTCTATAAGTGAATATATAATTTATATAAAGTTTTTGAGGTAAAAAAATGTAATTATAAGAAACTATATGGCATAGCCGAAAATCAATGTGGCTAATTGGTGATTTATTAAAGTTATGGTGCTATAATATTAAATACCAAATTTATAGAGGTGGTTTAGTGAATTAATTAATTAAGAAAATAAAACTATGTATTATAATGTAATTTGGAGTATAATGTAAAGTTTATGAAATAAAAGAGGTTATAATATAATAACCGAAAAGTATGGTGTATCTATGGGATTAAAAATATTTGTAGGACCTATATGGATATTTAGGGAATTTAGAAAAGAAAATTATGATTTAAGGATTTATGGAATTAAAACTATATGATATACAAGTACAAGTAATTTACTTGTAAAAGAAATAATATTATTTGGGGTTAGTTTGTGACTAATAAAAGATATGAGAATAATATGTCAATGTGTGACATGTAAATATAATTTGAGGATTTATTAAGTGGATATGTCATTTAGAAAATTATATATAAGTATCATGAACAATACATGTGTATAAAATATATACATTTTAGATTTTCAAGTAAATTGGAAGGAAATGAATATAAGGAATTTAATGTGGAAACGCCAAATAATATTTGGAGTTTAGTAGTTATAGTATATTTAAAATAAAGTTAAGAGGGGAATTAATTAACAAACGACCAATAAATGTCATTGATAAAATTATAAATTATTATGTCATTTGGACAATTGTAAAACATGTAACATAAATGGTACATGAATATATAGTTATATACATTAAAGGATTTAAGAATAAATCACAAGGAATAACAAATAAGTTATACATCCAATCATAAGGTAATTAAAAGGAATTACCACACAATATAAGTTTTATAGATTAAGGCTACATGATTTGGAAATATATAAATACCTTAAATAATAATAAGGAAAAGAGGTTAAAGAAACTACCTAAGTATAAAGAAATAAACCTCACATGAAATAACGAATATGAAATCGTTTCATGAATCAATAAAATTATTATACGAGAGTTACATAAATTAACACTCTCAGATTAATCATATTCTAGGACATTGTTTGACCAGACGTTGACCGGGAACTAAACAAGTACAGTCTACGGTGAACGGTATGGAATTCTTGCAGTCTGCTTTCTAACGGATTACACCGGCTTGTGTGCTATCTGTTGTTTGAAATAACGACCAAGATAATTGTATGTAAAATGTTGCATTACTCTTGTGCATTGCTGTGTTATTTTATGTGCGTGAATGAGGCTAACTATAATGTGTATGTCCCACGCATACAACACTACATGACCAGTGGATTAAATACCTGCGTTTTATTATACCGAGAGCTTGTACCCAAGTTTCTCACTAACTTCACTTTATAACAAACGTCGTTGTCCTAAACGTGACAACTGACAATTCTATACTACGAGAACGAGGAGCCCAGTTGGATCTGGCCATGCATGCTACAGGAGCTGTACCTGTCACAGGTCGTCTCCTATTCAATTTACGTCGCGACGGGAGTTTTTGGTGCACTATGTCACTCACCGGCTGCGTACCGGAACAGTTCAAGTTAAGAGGAAGACTTCACTTCTCTCGAGGGTTCGATTCCCACCATTATCAGTACAGGAGTTAACTACATTATCTTCTGAGGGACTTATTGAAATACCCCTAAATTAATTTAAATTAATTTAGGGGATTTCTTTTATTAAACCTTTAATAATACTATTAAGTATTAAATTATTATATGGAATTATGAATATTAAATTATTATATGGGGTTGTGAAATTTATTTAGGGGTTTTCTTCTATTTAACCCTAATTATTATACATTATTATATAGTATTATGAATATAATAATAAGATTTATAAGTCAATAAATCTTGGGAAAATTATTAAACACTCCATATATATTATAAAGATTTTGGGAAGTGTTGGAACATTGTTTTGAAATATAAAAGTCAATATAAAATTCTAGAAACCTTAAAGCTTATTAAGCCTAGCTAGAGTTGACTTTTTGAGAATGGTCAAACCAGGCCATGAAACCTATACCAAAAAATAGGTTATGGAAAACCATGAAGGTCGATAAAAAGAACGTCAAAAACGGATCATCCTAGCCAAAGTTATGCTAGATTGAAGTTTTGAATCAAAATTTTAAGAAGTGCCACGTGTCATTCTGTAAGGGGGCGCTCACACTTAGCCGATTTCTTCCCAGATTTTCGTAACCGAATTCCCTTGCTTAGCCCTACCTTTAGACGGCTATAACCTTTACATATCTCAATATTTTTCCATGCCGTCTTCACCACTCTCTTCTCCTACAATTCCTCTTTTCAACCATTACTCATACAAACCCTAGATCTATCTGAGTCAACCGGAAAATCGAGCCAAAGTAGCCACCTTGCGAGACTGTTTCCAGAATTCCAGAATTTCCTTCGTTTTCAGGTAACTTCAATCAGCCATAACTTCTTCGTTACTCATCCAAATTCCATGTTCTTTAGCTCGTTTTAAAGAGCTCTAATTCCTCTAAAACTTTCGTGTTTATGGTCTAAGCTAATTCTCAACGGATTGGGAGGGAAAGATGTCTAAAGTTTCGGTCTTGCCAGCACATAAAATAATACCGAAACAGAGAGGTAAACTCGTGATTTGCGACTTCGATTTCTTTCTGTGTGATACGAGTTAGGATTAGTTCTTGCTATCATTGTGTAGAGCTATGTTTCTTCTTTCTAATGAGCCCAAGAACATGGCCTAATTCGATCTAGAACTTAACTTATAGATCTGCAAAGTGAGCTCCTCGAAAACATTCAAGTTCGAGTTTTTACCCAGTTTCCGAATTGGGATTCACCAAATTCGCACAATCCGGTGAGTCTCCGATCAAATTTCTCCGTTGTTGCTGTTCGTAATGGTATTTCCGATCTAACCCATGTGTTAATTTAGTCAATTTCGTATTAGATCAGGAGAATTTGTAAGAATTGTAATCGATTTTAATTCTGAAACCGAACTAACCCTAACATTCGAATTGATTTCGAATCTTGGTGTATACTGTATTAAAATTGGGGAAATGGGTACCAATAGAACCGAAATTTGATTACGAATCCATAGAAACAAAAATCACTCAATTTCGTTCTGTAGATTGTGAGGAATCGTCGATTTAGTACTCGCCCCCCTTATCGAACTCGCTGATGAACTAGGAGTACAGGAGCCGTCGATTTCGTTTTAAAGGATTTGAACGGCCAAGATTAGATCTGGTGTTTATAAGTTACTAAAGTTTCTATAAAAATTCCAGTAAATAGTCTTAACTTGTTGGGTTAATTTAAATATCTTCCCGAATGTATTTTGACTTGAAATTTTAACCATAGACTCCTTATTTTATGTAGTTTATTTTGTTGTAAATTATTAAGGTTTTGGAGCTTTTAAACATAAGTTATGATTTTTACAAGTTACGGGTTTTCTGGAATTATTTGGCTAAATTAAAAAGATATTTTTATGAAATAAAAATTTTATAATATGTCTAAAATGTTATAGTTACTGTATATTAAGTTTGGGAATTTTTGGGCAACGGGAAAAGGTTTTAAAAATTGTGTTTGTGAGTTTTTGATAAGAATAACTTATAATATATAGTTTTTAATGTAATCAAAAATTAAATTATAGTTGATTAATGAACTTTATAGGTTGGGGAAAATATATTAAGACTAGTTAACATTTAATACAGTATGTTTATAAATATTTTGGGTATTAACTTTAAGTGAAGTAAAAAAATTGTTACATATATTTATATATATATTTATATGAGAGAAATAAATAGAAACCTATATTAAATCAAGGAATTTAACTAAAATACATTTTATTTATTATATATAATATGGAAGCTAATATGTTTAACTAAAACTAAGGGAAATACTTTATTTTATAAACCATAAATCAGTTTTGGATATGTCTAAAAGATATTAGATATAATTAAATACAATAGAATTTCCTAAAGAATGTTCTGGATAAATCTTAATATATGTAGGTATATGTATATATATATAAATACAATAAAAATAGATAAAGGAAATAACATTCCTTGTGAGAAATATAATAGGAAGGATATATATATATACGATAAATAAATAAATAAAAGAAATAAAATACCTTATAGAAAATAGGATATGAAGGAATTAATGAGTTAAACTAAACCTCTACATGATACTAATAAAAGAATATTATATGAGGTGGTACTAATTTATGGTTATAGGTTGAGTTTTTAGTTATCTTTGAATTTCTAAGATTTATATAAATAGTATTTAAATATACCTATATATTTAGTCAATGACCACAATGTAAATCTATAATTTGGTTAAGAAATTAATAAGTTGAAATTTAGGAATATTTGGAATTAGTTTACATAAAGCGTTACACAAATAGATCTTATTATATAATTAATAATAAAATGAATGAAATACTTTTACATTTAAATGTTCTTATTATATAAACAATAATAAAATAAATGAGTTACTGCTACATCTAAATGTGAAGAGGATAAATAAGTCTAGATTTAATTATTTCTAAATATTTACAGTATTGAGTAATAACTTAATATTTTAAGATAAAATCATTAAAAGGGATTATGATATAAAACTACATTAAACTATGATTAGGAATTAATCTAAATAATAATCCTTAGGTTTTTACAACTAGTTAAGCCATATAAATACATTTAACACCAATATTCAGGATGTGAGTTTATAGTTAAGTAATGTATTTAGTAGTTAGAATTTATAAGGAGGTTTGTAAATAGAAATTAGATACTTAAAATCTTTAAACCTTTAATTAGATGAAACTAGGTTACATAAGAGATTGTATTGATTTACCTTTTGACACTGGAAATACTAATGTGTCATTTGAATATAAGGTATGGAGGTTGTTCAGAATATGTTATCTTATTAAGTAATGATAATTTCACTTACGAACCAGAATTTAATTCTTTGATAAATTCTACCTTATGCTAAGATATAATGTCCATCCTAAATATGATAAAGGAAATTAATTTATTAAGTTATTCTTTTGAAACCTTAGGTTTGTAAACAATATAAAATGTATTTAAGACTTGAGTTTAACGAAGTTTAATATAAAAGGATTATACATGGTCTATAGAGAGAATGTGTGTAAAGTAAAACAGTTAGGGAATTAAATGTAAGTAAGGATACATAAAAGGTATCTTAAAACACCTTATTATAAAGTTATGGTTAAGTAAATAATATACCTTGTGGATACTAAATGTGAGAGTTCGATAAGTTCGAGTTAACTATAATATGGTTATTTCAAGATGAAAAGTAATTTAACAACTTATGACAAGATTAATAGATGGTTGTAGTTAAAGGCCATTCTGAACTAGAGATAAGGTAATTGAGTTTAGTAGCTCAAATAAGTTATACTAAAACGCATCTACAACACTACGATTTCAGTATACGGGATGTAGATCTTAATTAAGTTAAGGGGGAAGGCTTAGTTATAATGGATTATCTAGTAGATATTGATAAAGATACACAGTCAATAAATTGTGAAATAATAGTATAGTATTCTAAGATAAACCCATCATTGGTCATAACACGATGTATGTCCTAAAGTAAGAGTAAAAGTATTGTGCTTAAGAATTGTTATTGAAATTCTAAGACTTGATTGAATATCGTATAATGCCCTTATGTTATTAGGGTTTTTAATGTGGGAATTAAGGTTAAGTATGGGTAAAGTGGATAAGGGTGGAACAATTAACTAGTGTTGATAAAATACATTCCTTGGTCTTACAACCTTGAGTATACATTGTTCTCAGACAAGTCAAAGGTTATTCATAGCATTTAAGTGAAGGCTTAAAAGACAATTGAGATTTAGAAATAACAGTGAGGAGTTTATTTAAGTTTAACGTGGGCTACAAGTGATTGATGATAGACTACCTTTAATATTCTTCAGAGTACTGTTGATTGTTTGCGCAAGTAGATTAGAACTGCTACAACGTTACCCAGGTACGATTTCTCGTACTTAGCTTGACGTGTTTTGGACTTTATGGAATGTTTGTACGATTTCTCGTACTCAGCTTGTTGTGTTTTGGACTCTATGGAATGTTTTGTACGATTTCTCGTACTCAGCTTGTTGTGTTTTGGACTTTCTGAAATGTTTTGTACGATTTCTCGTACTACGTTATTTTTGCTGAGTGACTTGTGGAATGTTTTGGGAAACACTAACTGGCTTTAAGAGGAACTTCTAAAAATAAGAAATGGGTGTGTGACTGACTCAGCTTGTGTGACTAACTGAGCCTTGGATGTGAAACTTACAAGGGTATTGGTTCCTTCTATCTGGTGCCCCGTTAGACATTGGCTGCTTAGGGTTTACGCTTCTGCACTCTGTAGGACTGAGTGTTTTGGTATTGCTCTAGGTAGTTGGTGATCTAGTGGGGAATATGGGGAAAGTTATTCTTGGTATTGAGTATGGATTATTTCTAATAAGTGGTGCACACACTTTTCACCGATGACTGAGAACGGGTCGGTGGCAGCGGAGGTCTGCTATACCTCGCCCTTTGTGGCAACTGACAGCGGAGGTCTGTTTACCTCGCCCTTTGTGGCAACTGACAGCGGAGGTCTGTTTACCTCGCCCTTGTGGCAACTGACTGACGGTGGGGGCCATCTCTTCCAATTGGTTTATTCCACTCTTGAGCATATTTTGTCTATGGGAATCATCTTCTGAAATGGTGGAGACATAAACTGTCTACCACGGGTTATGGATATTAATGTCACTCCTGGTCCTTTGTGACTACTTAAGTCTTTCTCTTCTTAACCAGAATTGGTTCTAACATCAACAATGGATGCTTACTAACTATGTGGTGTGACTACTTAAGTGGATGACTTGGTTTGGAAGTTCTTTATCTCTATCTTTGTCTTGTGTTCTTTTCTCTTTAACTTGATTGTTTTGAAGTGCTTTATCTCTGTTTTACTTTTAAGAGTTTGTTTTCATGTTACTGTTTATTTTGTAGAGTTATGTTTTATAAGTTTGTTTTTGGAGAATTGTACCAGTTCCATTCCAGGGAACTGACTCACCCCTCCCGGGGTGGGCTGCTTGGTTTCATCTTGCAGGTACAAATTGGTTTACAGGTGGCCACGAAGAGCATGAGTGATTGGGATGGGATTAGGTTTATGGAGAGTGAATGTATTTTATTACTGTTATGTTATGTTAAGTTTTCTCGAAGTTCAGACCGTAACTTAGTTAATTGTAAAGGTTGTAATTGGTGAGGTTGGTACCGGGTGTTTGGAGCCCGATGGTCTGTAGCACCTTTAGTTTATTTTCCGCTGTTGTTTTATTATTATAGGGGTGTTACACTTATTACCCACCAACTTGTACGAGAGTCTCATCTCGTCTAAGGGTTTATCATACCCGACCAACTTACTCCATGAAGGAGTTTAACGAGGTCACTATACCTCAACTGCTGTGAGGTTCACTTATATACATGTTAGTCCCATTGTGAGGATCTGACTACTATCAAGCTACTCCGGATCATCTAACTTGACCTTCTGAAGTCTTGTTATGTGTGATATTATTATCCATGTATGGATGCTTGTTATGATGCTTATTTACAGCTTTACAAAAAAAATGACTTGCATGTATTTGACAAAATAGTTGGTGTGGCTCAGTAGCTTGTGGGTTGCACATTTTTCATACCGGCAAATTATTTTGCTGAGCCATTTCATGGCTAAACAATTCCAGGTACATGAAGAATGAAGAGATTGCCCGACCGAGTGTAGGCGGGGTAGAATTAAGACAGGGATTATTATTGACCGTTTACATAATTTATGTCGCGTGCTGAGATAAATAAAGAAAACAATATTAGCCTGTACCAGGAATCAAACCCACGATCTACAGGTTGCGTGGTGAGTACCTTAGCCAGCCACGCTAGGTCGGATTTCTATATATCGATGGGAGAAATAATACAAGAGCTCTAAATTCAACTGGATAACTCTTCTAAAATGCGACGAATCCAGAAGGAAGTATATAAAATAAAATGAGATGATTAATCTAATGACATGAAAGTATGGAATACAATTAAAAATAAGATTCAAAAACGTAATGAGATATAAAATAAAAGAATAGCATATGTACATGAAATAATGAAAATTAATGCTCGTAATGAAGATAAAACACTTAAAATAAATGGAAAATAATAGTAGTAAAAAGGACACAAGAAATAATAAAAAACGGAGAAAGTCAAAGGGAAATAATAAATAATAATAAAAGTATATAATCGATCGAGTACATAAAATAATACACGGTAATAACAAAACCGTGAAATATTTTAAAACAAAAGCAACAAAATATGTATACAAAATGAAGCAGGCAGGTTAAAACAGATTACGATAAATGGCTCGTGCTCCCTTTCCCATAGGAATGTGAGATTTAAAAGCCGGGAAAAGGAAATTCCTTTGGTTGAAAACGGGGACGACCGCCTTGTTTCTAGAAGCATGTTTATTTTCGTATTTTTTTGTTTCAATATAAAATGGGTGAGAATTTTTGGTGTCTACAACTGTGAAGGCCAGGGCCGTTCCCGGCAAAGTAGGGTGTTGTCCCAAGGCCTCTGAATTTTAAGGGCCCCAAAAAATTAGTTAAAAAATTATAGATATATTTATATAAGAATTGATATTAATTTATTCTAATATTTAGTATTAGTTTTTCACAACTTAATGACTAATAACAATTTTGTGAACAAAATTATTTGTTATGGATGGGCGGGTCGTTGACAAAAATAATCAACTAATTTTTATTATTTATTCTCTTATATCTAAAACTAATTAATTAAAATTAAAAGGTCTCAATAACAAATCACTAAAAAAAATTACCGGCACTTCATTATTCTTTCTCCCCTGGAAGTACGAAATAATTAATACTCTTCATTATTTGGAAATAATTAAACTCTTTGTTTCTTTTAAACGTCATATCGCTCCATAATTGTAACAATTAATTCACAATTTAAGAAATTTTTTTGAACGTTGCAACCAACTTATACTTTTTGGATTTAATGGTTAATTTCATGTCCTATCAGTAGCAATTGAACTTCAGTATTTTTCATTCATTCACTACAAGTTTTCTAGTAAGGGTTCCTATACATATGCTCTCAGCTTATAAAAATATATCCTTCCATGAGATATTATTTGAAGAGTTGTAAAAATCTAGTAAAAGCTATATTCTTGCGTCCAGAAATGCTAGAAGAAGTCATCTTTTATGTTTGTGTTTTTTTTACAGGTGTATGCAAGAGAGATAATCAAGGATGATATTGCATATTAGACTACACCTCTAAATGTAGACAATTTTGAAACAAAATTTACATTTTTTTTATAAATGTATGAACCGTTATTTACAATAAATCATAATATATAGTGATCGTTTCAATATATTGTTCGTCATTTATAAAGGGCCAAATTTCAAAATTTGGCCGGTAGGCCCACAAAACCTCACGAACGGCCCAGGGCCTAGTAGATCATGTCACACTCCATCGGATCAACGAGAAAAAAAATGCTCATACTGTAATAAGGGGTCATGATAGGATGGAGTCAAGTAAGCTTCAAAATATTTGCTCCGTTGGTGGAAAAAAACCTTTAACTATATGATTCATAAATTTTTTTTTTAAAAAAAAACTGATACCGTCAAACAAATACTGTTGTCAATAGATGCGATAGTTTTCTCGGTTATAATAATGCTAAAAAAGGAGGAATAGTTAACAACTAATTCCTTGAAGTGGAGCCACGAGTAAAGTTCTGTTGATGTTATTGAACATGACATATGAACTAAACACAATCCAGAGTTCATGAGTACCTGGTTTAAGCCAGGAATTGCGGAAACCTCTAGATACAGAAGAAGATATCTCTTTAACATAAGTTTGTAATAGCAGTTAGAAAATAAAGATTTTGTATTTTCAGAAGAAAAGATATGTTGCAATTGTATCATTATAACTACATGAAGCTAGTCAATTATGTGAATACGGTTAATCATAGTACAGTACATTGAAATAAGAGAGCCCTTACGGAGATTAGCTGTAAGTTTTAGTCATAGTTAATGAGCTTTAGTCACTTAGTTTATCAGATCCTTTCTGTACAGTAAGATATATAGTTGATTAGGTTAACATTTGTCAACTGAACAAGTGTATCCAACTGGCGAGAGACGAGAGTGGTTGTCAACTAGAACGAGTGTGTTCTGTCAATGTGTGCGTATAATTGTTGATGGGTGTAACATAATATCACAGTGGTGGCGTGATAAGATTTTGTAAACTCTCCATGTCAATGAGACGATCAATGCCTTTTTAATTTATTTGTTCCGACATTCAATTATTTTTTGTTAGGGAAAATTACATCCTCGTCCATGAAGTTTGGTGAAATTACATATCCTACCCAAGAGATTTCAAAAATTATTTTGCCCACCTATATGATTTACTCTATTTTACATCCGACAACTTATCTAATATTTGATCAACTTAAAAGATGCTTAAATGTCCAAAATTGATGAAACTTTACATGAACGATGTTAAGGTGCTATATTTTGGTCTAGCGTGAAATCCAAAGTTTTTAAGATCATATGTGATCCGTGAGACCCAATGAAACATGTGACATGTCAATGTGTTTTCATTGGGTTCCACAGATCATATATGGGCTTTAAAAACTTTGGATTTGGCATTGGAAAAAATATAACACCTTAGCATCGTTCATGTAAAGTTTCATCAATTTTGGATAACATTTAAGCATCTTTTAAGTTGATCAAATATTTGAAAATTGCCACATGTAAAATAGAGGAAACCACATGGGTGGACAAAATAATTTTTGAAACCTTGTGGGTGAGTTGTGTAATTTCACCATATGTCATGGGTGGAGATGTAATTTTCCCTTTTGTTATTAGCTTTATCAAATATTTTAGTTGTTTAAAGAACTTTTTATCTTTGGCAAGTAAGCAAGTATTACGATTTGTCAATTGTGGGAACACATCTCACAAGATGTTAGTGAATTCTTTTGGAAATTCTTAATCTCACTTCGATAAACTACAACTGGTCTAAAATGAAGTTGTAAAGGCATCTTAATTGCTTATATCAGCAGTTATGGCTCATAGTCTTAAAAGGGCCGCTTCCATCCTAATTAAGCTCACTTCAATAAACTAAAACCGGTGAAATAATGAGTTGCAAAGACATCTAAATTGCATATATTGGGTTATATAGTCTTAAAGGGCCGCTGCTATGCTATGGAAGCTTGAAAATCAACATAAAAAAGTAATTCAATATGAATTTAGTGAGTTCATTTTGAAAATATAGTTAATGTATAGACTTTTTCTTTTTACACATCATTAATCTTGCATTAAAATATAAAATGCGTAATGAGCTTACTTCCGCCTTAATTATTAGCTGAAATTCACAATGTTTGTAGTGGCAAGAGACGCTAGCTAGTAGTGCCCCTTCTCCAAGGCTTAAAGTGCTTATGACAGCGAAAAGACTCAGAAGACAAGTCATACGAAAAAACAAATCCCCAACCATGCAGAGTACGCATCAAGCAGCTAAACAAGAAACTGGAAATAGGGATTAGAAATAGGAAGAGCATAATAGTAGATATGGCAAGTCAGGAAGATAGAGCGTAAAATCTCCATTCTCCCAAGTTCCACCCTAAACAGAAGGTCGAGCATCAGTAATTCCTAGATCTTATTGTTAACCACACTTGGGCTGGCACGATGGAGGTAGAACTTGAGCCCTTAGGGACAAAGAACCTGGCCTGCGCTCCTTAGGGACAACTCGCACAACAGAGAAGGCGTGGGCTATGATTTGGGCTTAAGAGGGGCAGCCCAAAACAGCCTTGGCCCGCGGTGGCACGAAACGGATTGGCAACCTACGCCAACTCCTACGGTTGCGTAAATGGGAGCATCGTCGCTTGGGGAATAGCGCTGGGGACAGGAGAGGGGAATTCGCCTGCAGGGGAGGCGCCACTGGGGATGGCGGGATCGGCGACGGCGGAGCTTGTCAGGGGAAGGAACGCTCCTGAACGACCGACAAAGAGAGCTTCATAGTAGCACTGGCAACCGGCGAGGGAGAGGAGGAACGAGAGGGCGGATTAAGGGAAGCCGGGGAAGGCGGCGCCGGCGAGTCCCGGGTGCTTGGACACCTGCTGCTTCTACGTGCCATGAGACCACCGCAATGACCCAAACTAGTAGAGCAAAACGGAGACGAGAGCTTGAGAACAGAGGGGGAGGGCAGGGGAAGCACCACCAGACGGCAGCCGGCGGCGCGGCGGGAATCATGCGGGGCCCATTTCAATAAGCTATTCTATGAATTATAGAATATTTCTGTAAAATTGATAGTATTGCGTACAGAACTGCCCGCTACTTGTTGGTTGGGGGCTTCGAATGCTTGCTCTATGATCTTGGTCAAGTATCTTTGTTTTTTAGTGATGTTTGCTTCATGTATCAAAGTTCTGACAATTTTGAGAACAACTTTCATTATTTTTGTACTTGTATTGTATCAGCTTGCCCTGCACTAGAGGAGGTCTTTTCTCTTCACGGAAGTTTGAGAACAACTTTCATTATATATGAGTTTCTCTTGTGTATTTGTTTGGATCATATGGTTTTCTCATGCGGTGCTTCACGTACATGCTTTTTCCATTGAGTTTTAAGTACACTAGAGGTGTGTGCATCAACATTAGGTGCAAGGCGGCATGTATGTCAGTGACTCATATGCTGCAGGAAATATATGCAGGATTAAAACGCAACGTGTAGAAAAAAAGAAAAAAAAGAAGGCTATTGCAAAACGAAGAGGGGAAGGAGAAACAAACAACTTCCCCCAAGGAGCAGCTCTTCCCAACTCTCTTCAAACGACGAGCGACAACGTTCCCTAGAGAGCTCTTCGGATCGATTTCCCTCAATATACACAAAATTGATACAGTTTTGTCCCAAAATCGATAGTCTAGCTTAGCCCTAAATTCACAGAGCTCATCGATTCAAAGCAATTGTTTAACCCTAGTTTCTGGTGTTATTCGAGAGTGAAGCAATCCGTCATTTGGTAAGTAATCCGCCATTTGTAGGCTTTTGAACTCTATATTCCATTCATTATTTGTGTTTCTAGCTCCGTTCCTCATGACTCTTCATTCACCGGAATTAGTCGCAGCAGTAACTGACTCTCTTATTGCTGCTGGGAGAACTGGTTGTCTTCGTGGTCAAGCTGCTTCTGCAGCTTCCAAGGTCGACAAGTAATGTGATTTTGCAGCAAGCATAGTTGTTTGGATAGAGCTATGGTATTGGTGATAACCGTTTTTAGATGTGTAGTGTTTGTTTGTTTTGATGAATCTTTATTATATTACGACTGTCATGTCGAGGCTTTTGTGCCTACTTTTTGGCATGGATTTAAGGATCAGTTCACGTTTCATTCACTTAGATTTCAAAAAAAAAAAACTAACTGTTCTCTTTCCTTAAGTGTGTATGATTCCTAGTGCTAATTTAGTTCTTGGTATCAATATTTTTTTTTTAAAAAAAAGTTCTTAGTATCATTATTATTTTCTGCTTTTTCAACATGCACATCTACGGTGGTATGGATGAATTCTCTGTAGTTGAGAACAGTCAGTGAAATTTCGATGGCTTATGTTAGCATATCTCCCTTGCAATCGCATTTTTAAGTTGGCCTCATTTGATTATAGTAAGAGCTTCGTGAAATTTTGTGAAGAAAATTCGGAAAACACAAATTATGGATTGTTTTATCTTTTGCTCCTACTGATAATTTGTTGTACTCTCCTTCACGTTATTTCGTCTGAATTAAATCTTGCACAGGTAGCTTTGCTGCCCAAGTTTATGCGCTGTAGTTTCTTGTGATCTATGTTACTATCTGATTTACTTGGGAAATGATTGAAGGAGAAGCTATTGGACATAGAACAGTTGCATCAGTAGGGGAGATAATTTTTTTTGCCTTGTGATTACACAGACTTCATCCAGTTTGCAGGTCAGTTTGCCTTGTCGATTTCAAATTAATTTTTTTTGATTCTAACCTGAGAACTCAGTAGTTTAAGGGAGCTCTCTTCATCCCACTCATGGGTGAAGATGAGTTTTTATGAATTATCTGCCGAATCATTCATTCAACCACACAGTAGAGAGATTCATCTCATTAATTTTAAGTAATTTTTCAACATGCTAACATTCACATTTGGTTAACTTGTCATTCACATTTGGTTAACCTGTCATTCACATTTGGTTAACCTGTCATTCACATTTGGTTAACCTGTCATTCACATTTGGTTAACCTGTCATTCACATTTGCCTTACATTTGGTTAACTTTTATCCCTGAATGGTTGATATTTGGTGATTTAAACAGCATTGTAACTTGGGTTACAACACAAACTAATTTGATCTTCAAAGAAAGGTAGTATGAGTGAACATCAAGACAATCAGGTAAAGTTTCAAATTATTTATTCTCACAGTAATGAAATATATGTAATGGTTTTATGAAATGATTAAATGTTGAATTTGTATCTAACTAAATTTAATTTTTTTATAGGTCAAACCAGAAAGTATAAGATGCAGATGCATGGTAAAAAGATTGAATGAAATATCTGAAAAATTGGCTAAAGACCCCAGACAAAACAACAAAAGAAATGCAATAAACAATGTGGGGTTTGGGGCATTCTTGGGGCTGCCCAAAAATGTGCACATACTACAAGAACTAGGCCTTTGGTTATACAAAAATTTTGACAACAATGAATCAGCATTGAGGTTGGATAGAAACAGATGGCTAAGGGTGACAATAGATGACGTGGATAGAGTTTATGGGCTGCCTCAAGGAAATTTAAGGATAGAAAAACAAACAGAGAGAAAAGAAGATGTTGTGAAGCGCAAAGAACAAGTTAAAAGGCTAGCTGGTGAGTTGGGAATTAAAGTAACACAAACTGCACATGTAAAGATTGAAGAGTTGATGGATAAAATTTTAAAGTGCAAAGATGTAGTGATCTTTGTCAAGCTCTTCATACTGATTGTGATTGGCTCTCTGCTGAAGCCAAATTCTAGTTATAGAGTTGATCTTAGCATTTTTGCTTTTGCACTAAGAACCATGGAAACAGTGGTTGAATTTGATTGGTGCTGGTTTGTGTATGACACTCTAATTCAAGCATTTGCAAGCATTGACAAAAAAAAACATGGTTTGAAGGAGATGCTTACTTCTTACAGGTGCGTAAATAAAGAGTTAATTTGGTTAACTTGTTATGTTTTATTTGGTTAACCTGTTATGTTTTATTTGGTTAACTTGTTATATCATAAATGGTTAACCTGATATGTTCTGAATGGTTAACCTGATATGTTCTGAATTGTTAGCCTGTTAAATTAAATGCAGATCCATGTAATGGACAACTTTGCATATGATGAAGATAAAAACATATGTTTGAAGAAGCCAACTTGTACATTGTGGACCAGTTCAATGATTGGGAAAAAATACAAATGGCTTAAACTAAAAGGAAGGCATTGCTGTTAACAGAGGTTGAAGAAGACCAAAATCAAGAAGGAAGGGATGAAAGTAAAGCAGAAACACTTGAGGAGGTAATAAAAAATTAAAATTTTAACTTAATGTTCAGAATTACAACTATTTGTGTGGTAATTTTGTTTTTGTGACAGCTGTTGAAGGAACGAGATGAACTACAAATGAAGCTCAATATTGTGAATACAAAGATTGAGAAAATTCAAAAACAGCGTGAAACCGTTGACGAAGAAGTTGGATGCGAGGAAGGAGAAAATGCTTCAGCAGCTACAGCTCAAGAAGAAATACATCGAGACCAAAATGTGATGGGAGTAGATGATGTTGTGATGGATTGCATTAATGATTTGAATACCATGAATAAAGGTACTATTTTTTCAAGTTAATATTAAAAATTTAATTTATACTAAATTGTTATAACTAAAATTAGTTGTTTGATCAGATCATGAAGAAAATGCAACTGAAGAAGAAATACACGGAGAACAAAATGTGATGGGCAAAGATGATGTTGTGATGGATTGCATTAATGAAGGTACTATTTTTTCAAGTTAATAATAAAAATTGAATTTATTTTAAATTGTTATAAGTAACATTAGCTGTATGATTAGATAATGAAAGCTGGAGAAGAAATACACGAAGAACAAAATGTGATGGGCGAAGATGATATTGTGATGGATTGCATTAATGAAGGTACTATTTTTTCAAGTTAATAATAAAAATTGAATTTATACTAAATTATTATAACTAAAATTAGTTTGTATGATCAGTTGTTAAAGAAAATGTTGATGAGAAGCGAAATGAGCCAAATATGGGAGTAGAAAGCCACGGTGAGGAGGTACAAGAGCAGATATACATGAATGTTGTACAAGAGAAAAAACTAAGAGGAAAAGATAAAGAAAAGGAAACCACTAGGTCTGAAAGAGCAGAAAAACCTTCTTTGAAGAGAAAGAGAACAAAGATACTGGTAGAAAAGACTAAGTTTATGGAAACATCCTATAAACCAAATGATATGTTGGATGAAGAAGAGAATATCATCTTCCAATATGCTACAAGTACAAAATTTGACAAGTAAGAACCTATACAACTTTTTATTTGTTCATTTTATTTCGTAATTAACAAAAGTTATTCATTGTGATTTAATTATTAGATACTTTGTATCATTTCATTTAAATTGGATATACAATAAATTTTGTGCATATTTGGTTAACCTGTCATTCATATTTGGTTAACCTGTCATTCTTATTTGTTAACCTGTCATTCATATTTGGTTAACCTGTCATCCATATTTGGTTAACCTGTCATTCATATTTGGTTAACCTGTCATTCATATTTGGTTATCATTAAAATGTAATTAATTGAAATGTTATGCATATTTTAGGGATGAAATATTGATTGATGATGGAGTTAACAAGATCTCGAGGAAGAATCTACTGAAACTAAAAAGAAAGGTGAAGATAGGAAGTGACATTGTAGATGCTTATATCAATGTTCACAACAAGGGCTACATCAAATGGGAGACAAAAGTCAAATTTCCATCAAGCATAGCAACAAATGCTTCGAACGAAGGTGGAAACAATTTGATTAAAGAGTATCTTGAGAACAAGGAGTTGTTCGGAAATATCACCATTGACATAAAAGATTGTAAACAAGTAAGTTACCTACAATTCTCTAAATTTACATGATATTATATTAAGATTCTAACAATCTTTGCCTCTTTTATACATAAAAAATCAGTTTTACTTTTCAATGGTAAAAGATGGAAAGTGGTGTTGCTTTATGGTGGATAAAGGCCTACAAAAGGTTATTTGCATTAAACTGATGGCAACCACCAATGAAGATGATATGTTGGCTACTGGAAATCGTTGTGTAAGTTTTGTTATCATATTTTGAAGATTCCCATTATAATTGAACATGATGAAAGTTAGAATTACTATAGTTTACATAATCTGTAAATTTCTGTGTAGGTTAATATGCTTCAAAGTTATCTTGACAACTTTAATGTTAGTTATAACATCAAGTACTACTCTTGGGTGGTGGAGAGTTTTCCACCGCATGAGAATGAGTGGTTATCTGCAGAGATTGTGTGTATGTTGATGACTGAATAGGATGGTCACTTAGTAGAAAGTTTAATTAGAAAAACAATGTGCACAAGCTATATGATTGTATACAGATACTCGATCGTTGCTCAGCTGCTATGTCCTGATTCAGAGACAAACGAAACTGCAGAAATTATAAAAAAGCTGGCATATAACTATGCTTGCAGTAGTGAGAAGCAGAAAGCAAGTATTTCAACCAGACGAAAGACAACTTCAAAGAAGAAAACTTCCTCATACTTTGGAAATTATGAGTAGCTGGACGTTGAAAAAGATTTGCTTGATTATGCATGGGATGAAAGTTTGGAGAGGTAAAGAATTGTTACGATTTATTTTTTTACAACAAAGTTAATACTTAGTGATTAACTATACAAATAGTTTGATTATTGAATTATTGTGAATGAATTTCAGAAATGAGTTGCTGGTTTTTGATGGGGATGCACATTTGACGAGGGAGCATCTTCTGAAATTAAAAAGTGTTAAATGTCAAATGAGCATTGAGTTACTGGATGTCTTTGTCAACGTGCTTAATCGAAATGATATGTCTATCGCAGAACACAACAGCGCACCTGAAAAATTCAGAGTTCCATCAATAGTTGTAAGTAATAAATCATTACATTTGATTAAAATGCTATCAACTTTACTATTAATTTTAGTAAAAGCTAATATATTGACATGTACGAGTAAACAATGCAGAGCTGTTGGAAGTTGTTAGACAAATGCAATATCATCAAGGAGTTCATTGAAAATGATGCTTACTATGGCGTCTGCGACCTTGATCTCTCAAAATGCAAATTGGTAAAAATATTTATTAGATTAGTAACAAATAGTTATCAACTTCACACATTTGATGTATTCACATTTTTAAATTTTTACATGTTGCAGTTTTACTTCCCACACATCAGAGATGGAGAATGGATGTGTTTTGTGGTGAATATGGAAAACCAAAAGTTGGAATATCTTAATCCAAGTGATAAGAATTCATTTTTGGAAGTCAAACACATTGGAGGGCATTGTGTGAGTTGATGAAACTTTCTTGATCATTATATTTATATTTGTTTTGTCTTATCTTGGATTGTTTTTTATGTATCACACTTTACACTATAATTAATTATTCTTATACAGGCTGAGTTAATTCAAGAATATTTGCAAAGTTTGGGTGTAGATCTGAATGTTCAGAAATTCAAATGGACCACTGACCATATACAGAAGGCCTCACTAGACTTTAGCAGCGGGCTGAATTTGTGTGTGCTGATGGAGTGTTGGCACGTAAGTGACAAAGTGATTGAGGATAGCAAGAAGTTTAAGGATTTCTACAGAAAGCGAATTGCTGCACGCTTGCTGCATCAAGATGGGATCTTATCGAATTTGCAGAAAAACTGACAGAGAAGGTATTACTTTACATTCAAGAAAAGAGAAGATGCAAAAGACAAAAGAGAGAGGCCAAAAAATGAAGAAAATGAGTAACGTTCATTGTATATGTCTCTTGACAAATCAGTGTCAACGTTTGTAATGGTACAGATTATGTTGTGTAATCATGATTGACATTGGTATTATGAATTAGTGTGGTTCCCTTTGAATTACAAATTCAGTTTGTGGTGTATTGGTATTGCATTTTAAGTTGTATATGAAAGACAACATGTAAATTTGAAAAGAAGAAATGCTTTCTGTCAATCTTTAATGCTGGCAAATGGTTAACCTGTGGATTGAAAAGTGTTAACATGTCATTCATATTTGGTTAACCTGTCACTCGAAAATGGTTAACCTGTCAAGCTTAAATGGTTAACATGTCACTCAAAAATGGTTAACCTGTCAAGCTTAAATGGTTAACCTGTCACTTGAATGCGACAGGTTAACCATTTTCAAGCGACAGGTTAACCATTTTCAAGTGTCAGGTTAACCATTTAAGCTTGACATGTTAACCATTTAAGCTTGACAGGTTAACCATTTTCGAGTGACAGGTTAACCAAATATAAATGACAGGTTAACGCTTTTCAATCCACAGGTTAACCATTTGCCACCATTAAAGATTGACAGAAAGCATTTCTTCTTTTCAAATTTACATGTTGTCTTTCATATACAACTTAAAATGCAATACCAATACACCATAAACTGAATTTGTTAATTCAAAGGGAACCACACTAATTCATAATATCAATGTCAATCATGATTACACAACACAATTTTTACCATCACAAACGTTGACACTGATTTGTCAAGAGACATACAATGAACGTTACTCATTTTCTTCATTTTTTGGCCTCTCTCTCTTTTGTCTTTGGCATCTTCCATTTTCTTGAATGTAAAGTAATATCTTCTATGTCAGTTTTTCTAATTCGATAAGATCCCATCTTGATACAGCAAGCATGCAACAATACGCTTTCTGTAGAAATCCTTAAACTTCTTGCTATCCTCAATCACTTTGTCACTTACGTGTCAACACTCCATCAACACACACAAATTCAGCCCGCTGCTAAAGTCTGGGGAGGCCTTCTGTATATGGTCAGTGGTCCATTTGAATTTCTTAACATTCAGATCTACACCCAAACTTTGCAAATATTCTTGAATTAACTCAGCCTGTATAAGAATAATTAATTATAGTGTAAAGTGTGATACATCGAAAACAAGCCAAGATAAGACAAAACAAATATAAATATAATGATCAAGAAAGTTTCATCAACTCACACAATGCCCTCCAATGTGTTTGACTTCCAAAAATGAATTCTTATCACTTGGATTAAGATATTCCAACTTTTGTTTTTCCATATTCACCACAAAACACATCCATTCTCCATCTCTGATGTGTGGGAAGTAAAACTGCAACATGTAAAAATTTAAAAATGTGAATACATCAAATGTGTGAAGTTGATAACTATTTGTTACTAATCTAATAAATATTTTTACCAATTTGCATTTTGAGAGATCAAGGTCACAGGCGCCATAGTAAGCATCATTTTCAATGAACTCTTTGATGATTTTGCATTTGTCTAACAACTTCCAACAACTCTGCATTGTTTACTCGTACATGTCAATATATTAGATTTTACTAAAATTAATAGTAAAGTTGATATCATTTCAATCAAATGTAATAATTTATTACTTACAGCCATTGACGATGGAAATCTGAATTTTTCAGGTGCGCTGTTGTGTTCTGCGATAGACATATCATTTCGATTAAGCACGTTGACAAAGTGTAACACCCCTACCGCTAATACCGTCATTACCGTACCGTACTTACCTTCGCAGCGGATACTACTTGCTCAACGGCGGGTGTACAATGCCGTTAGTCACCCACGTGACTAACAAGGCGAGTTACAATACTACATACTATCGGTCTAATGAATATGAACATACCGAGTACTCTACACAATACAATACTTCCCATTGCATACTCAACCATAATCCAATTACAACTCCAACACTACTATACCGAGTATACTACAATCCTCAAATTACCGATACAGTTTAAGCTTCCAAATTCGCATTACAATACAAGTACCAATCCCTACTATACAACTACCCATGCTTACGTAGTAGTCCCCGTCCTACTCTCTCGAACGGTGATCAGCTTCGGGTACCTGCACACTAAAAACGGTCCCCCGAGGGGGTCAGCTTACGCTGCATATGAAATCCGCATATACCGCGTGCTAACCGCGGTACGCCGACTACTTTGGGTCGGATAGACATGGAGTTCATTTTACATGCATACATACATACTCATACTACAACAATACAATCAAAGATACCTACGTAAGTATACAAGTTCAATACTTACTAAGGAAGACAGTTCAATAGTCAACCATTTGTCTTTATTATACATTTGTTACTCTCCGTATTGTGTTCGATATTCGTTACTCTACTCATACTCGCTCCTTACTCTTGCGTACTCATCGCTCCATGTTCAATACCCTACTCGTACACGATCCTTACTCTGTACTCGCTACTATACTGGTGTATACTCACTACTCAATTCCCTGTACTTACTCTTACATACTCGATACTCAATACTTACTCATACATACTCCATACTCGGTACTCATTACATACTCATACTTGCTTCTTACTCGATACTCATTACTTGGCCTCTGGGCGAGTCATACACAAGACTCACCACCGGACCTACAATACGAGGGCTATACGCTTAGCTCCTCAAATACTCAAATGTCCGTACTACCGGACTACTCGAATTCCCAACACTCTTCTCTCAGAGTATATTACAATCTCGTGGATTAGCCTAGAAGTATCTCTCTCGATAACCTCTGTTAGCTTAGGGAATTACCACCGCCTAGTATCCTCAGATTTAAGGGTTTCCCCAACATATCGAATACTCTCTCGTTCGGGGCATACTTACATCAGTCGGGTCCTCTCATAATGGGTCGACTAATTACTAAGGGGTTTGGAGGTCCCTCATCATTCTTTACCACTCTCATGGTTCATGTGTTGCACCAAGGTTAATTCCTCTAATAGAGGTTACTCTTATACTTCCACTACTTTTTGTTTGTGGATTATTCACTTCGTTTCTCCTACCGTTATCGGAAGGTTATTACTCCCGTACACTCTCTCACATTCTAGTGAGTTCATTGGTTTACGTTACCATTTATTGGTTCGTTGGTTTAGTGTGTTGCTACAGTTCCATTAATTCACACACGACTCTCACTACGAGTCAATACACAACAAGACTCATCTATGAGTCGGTCTACGCACTAAGTAAAGCCACACAATCATTCAAGAAGGTTAGCTCAATCAACATACAACAAGACATATAGTGAAAGGCAATAAACCGTTTTCATGCTTTAGTCTTGATTAGCCGGCATACAGCACACAAATCAACGTAACTCGGTTAGCATACGGGGCATGAGGAAATCATACCTTTCACCGGAGTTAGCTCTACCGTGTGTTCCCTTGTTCCTTGGTTCACACTTGTTCCACTGATAATGTTTCAATATTATCATTAATACTATACTCTTACGATACACAAATAATTGTTACTCCTGTACTTACCCCGTTATCCTGGTGTACTTACTGTTCTCATACTCTCAACTTACTTGGTTACTTTTTTTTTTTTTACATTTGTTTTCCTACTCATATACTTACTTTCTTACCTTTACTACTTCATTTACAGTGTACTACTACATATATATGCATATATGTGTATAGGCATATATAGTATACATATGATTATATAATCATATAATAATTTTTTTTTGACTCGACCGGATTTGCGACCGACCTTGCAAGTCCGGTCCATTCCAGTAGCTACCAGTACGGGAAATTTTCTGGCTTGACCGAACTTGCAAGTCCGGTCGCAAGTTCGGTCCATTCCAGTAGCTTGCATTACGGGATTTTTCTGGCCGACCGAACTTGCAAGTCCGGTCGCAAGTTCGGTCCATTCCAGAAGGTTTCTGACGGGAGAATTTTCTGGTCCGACCGAACTTGCATGTCCGGTCGCAAGTCCGGTCGATTCTAGAAGGTTTCCCGTCTTTGTAAATCTGGGCTCGACCGAACTTGCAAGTCCGGTCGCAAGTCCGGTCCGGCCCAGTACTTCAGTTTTAAAATTTGTTTTCAGTTCTCTCCTTTACCCATTACTTCACTAATCTTCCTACATGTAATCCCACATGTTTAAACACTATCTAGGTCCTCCAAATTACCTTAGTTCATCCAACAATTCCTTACTCTTCTCTAAATCCACATACACAATTTCCTCACTTCTTTTCCAACACTTGTAACAGTTTTTGTTCCCCTTATGCTACAGATTTCTAAACCAACTTCTACCATCCAATACTCCTACTACTAATGCCATTTCTAGCATCCCAAATATATTCTCAAACCATTACCATGTCTTAACCCAAGTCCAACATCTATTTCACTACATCTTGCCTTCTAATTTTTCTCTAGCTTCTCCAATACATTTTCATCACTTCTTGCTACAGATTTTTTATATACTTGATCCTTATCCTCCAATTACTAATCCATGGTCATTAAGCATCTCCACTAACCCCAATACATTCCTTGGTTCTCCCTTTCACCAAGTCACCCTTTAATGCACAATTCCTACCAAAATTTCGCCATAATTCACCTTCTTTTCTTACATCCTCAAATACACATTCTCTTTTCAAGTTCAACCTAAAGCTAGCCACACCCAATAAGGGTCCTACCAGCACACATACAAAAATCCTCATACACCAATGTTTCCTCAATCACCTTACCAATACCTCGTTATTCCTCAAATAGCATTACTAATATACATACACCTTTCTTTTGGCTCTAAGGCCTACAAATCCACACATTTACTCACTAGTACTCAAATTTCCACAAACTACAATACCAATACAATAATTTGGGTTCTTTAAATATTTTACCCATTCCCATTACTCTAATGCAATAGAATTTACATTAGGAAGGGGCTCTTACCTTGAGCTTATACTTCCTTCTTTTCTTTTCCATTTCTCCTCTTGCGCTCTCTTTCTTGTCCAAACCGGTTTTATGGGGAATGGAGTTGCCAAACTCCATTCCCATCACCCAAGTACACAAAGACAAGCATAATTAATCTACTAGCCCTCACATTAACACTAATTCATTGAAGTGTTAAAAATACAAATTCTAGGGTTTACCTTTGGAGGGTTTTAGGAGGGGTTTTAGCCCTTGGTTCAAGAAGGATAATCCACCACCATTGCTAGGTGAAATTGATGCTCAAAAGAAGAGAGAAAAACAAGGCATTACAAAGGGCTAAAAATCGGTTTCCAAGGAGGGTGGAGGAAACTTGAATCTTTTATGGAGATTTTTACCTTGTTGGAAAGAGGAGACTCCAAGCTTCACAATGGTGTGCTTTTCTCTTCAAATGGGGAAAACCCATGGAGATGAAACTCATCCTTTTCGAATTTTGAAAAGATAGAAATGTAGAGGAGGATGAGGGGATTACAAATATGTAATTTATTTTACATTTGGGGCTCAAATGGAGCTAGAGCAAGGAGAGAAAGAAGAGAAGCCATGAGAGGTGTTGGAGCTTCTCCAAAAATCGCCCAGCTCAAGGAGGGAGAGAGAAATCGATGGGGAAGGAGAAGGAGAGGAAAGAGAAGGAAGGAAAGAGAAATGAGAGAGGAGAGAGAGGGTGGGGTTGCTTTTGTCCTTTTTATTCTACTTTTGCTTTTTAACTCATTATTTATTTAGCTAGTGTGTGTGTGAGAGAGGGGGGTTTATTTATCTGTTAAAACCGGCCCCCACTGTAATACTAGCTGGAGCGTTTTTCGTCTTTTACAGAAAACGCTCGTTATTTCACCCGGTTTTGATACTATTCACTAACCGGGCCCGTTTTCCGGAATTTTCTCGTTTCTTTATTTTTATTGGTTATTAAGCTTCCATAAATGCTTAATAATTATTATTCCATGAATTATAATTTTTACGGGTCTGTTTGACCACTTATAGTCACGCTTTCGGGTTTCCTCGAAAAACGTGCGCTAAAGCTCTTTTAGCGTTTTAATACATTTCTTGGATCCGTTTTCTTCGGGAATCATTCCCGTATACTAATTAGGCATGAATAAGCCTTAGGAATACTTACGATACTATAACCGAGGTCTCGTACCTCCTATGGTTATTTAACGCTCATTTTAGCGTTTTCCGCTTCCTAAGCGTTTTTCTCATTTCTTTTTGGATTTATTTTCTTTACCAAAATTACTTAGGCACTATTATGCCCTTAAATACTATATTAGAATAATATAATCACCATATTTAAGTTCGGGGTATTTCAATCTACCCCCCTTAAAGAACTTTGCCCTCAAAGTTGGTGAATCTAATACTGTTACTCGTACATATACTCTATGCTAAGGTTATGACCTCTACACATATCTTGTCAAACTCCAAATGTCTGACATGATGCATACTACGCATCCAAACAGCATGTCACTGCATGCATAGCAATCAAAAATCTCTGTTTTACTTCTCTCCAAGGGGGTCCATCCGCAGACAATTAGGTATAATCCTCCCCCAATGGCGAGTGATCCCTCAGGTACCGGTCACGTTTGAACACTTACGCTTTCTGGTTCACGGCCGTCATGACTTGAGCACTTACGCTTTCTGGCTCTACGGTCCTTTGGTTCTGATCAAATTCATTTGCACATATAGAGATCCTCAGGCACTTACTCATACTTACTTACTCATACTTTACTCATACTTACTCATACTTACTCGGGACTACACTGCCCCAGTGCCCTTGGAAAAATACAAAACACACACTGTTACCGTACACCCGGTGTAGTGGTTTCAAACTACTCTACACTTCCACAGACTCAAAACTAGCTTCACCTCCTATGGTTTCGACCGGATACCCGTGCCTAGGCATGGAAGATCCACTAGCGCCCGTGGGAGCGGTTTTAAAACCGATCCTCATTCTCAAGTTTGAAGAAAACATTGTACCAAATTAGTTTTGGAAATTCATTTTGAAAACTTTGCATACATCTCCCAATTTCAATTATAATGATTATTCCTATTACTAGTGTTATTATTGTGGCCACTTAGGGGAGCTTCCAGAGTCCTTCAACCCCAATGTGATCAGCATTGGTGTTGAATTATCCTTTCACCCCAATTTGTGTTCGGCTTCCCTTGATCGCTAGCAAATCAAGTTCCGCTTCCCACCTCAATACAAACAGACAGATTGTCAAACATTATTTCGTTTTCTATCTTTTTAATCTTGCTACTCATAGTCATACACATACATTTTCCAATTCATATGATTCACTTACTTACTTACTAATCATTTCATCAATTATTGCTACATCTTCTCCAGCTGCTATACTTTAAGAATTCAAGGGTATAATATCCCATTAATTTGCTATACTCCAATTTATACTCATAAAATACATCGGTTGTACACCGATTCATACTCATTACATACGTCGGTTGTATACCGATTTATACTCATTACCTACATCGGTTCCGTACCGATTTATACTCCTCAAGTCTCCCATACATACTCATTCTTCATACTATTACCAATCGGGGTTCTCATTCCCATGGAGTTTCTCTACTCCTTTTCCTATACTTGCTTTTCAAATAACCATGATTACACGATGAGTGAATACAAATGTTTATGTAACATAAGTATCGATCATCCAAAACAAATACTTTTGCGCTATGCGCATTGTAGTTTACGCACCTATCACGTAAAACATACATTTCGCGGTTTTCGCTCTACCCCCCCCCCCCCCTTAAAAGGGATTACGCCCACGTAATCTACCATGTGTCAACATTGAACATTGGTCGAAGGCATTCAGCCGTCATGGAGTGGTTCGGTTTCCATGCGGTCTATTATAAAATGTTCCTTGATCAACGGGTCTTAACCGTACTATCGGTTAGTCCCTGCATCAAGAATTTTCATCGGAGTTATTTAACACTTAACCGGGTTCGGTTCTAGCCTAATGGCTTTAAGGCATTAACGATTAACCTTTTATTCACTAGGTGTACTTCACTTAGAATTCTGGCCCACTAGCTTCTGCTGCGCGACCCTGATAACTTGGGTTATTCGCCCTTCTTGTTATCTTAAATGTGCTATACAACACCTTTTTATCCCTTTTATTGTGGGGATAAGGCCTGTTCCATCTCGCGTGGTATTCTTTTACCGTGCGTGAACTTAATGAGTTTAGATTCATAACCAGCTCTCTGGCAATCTATATACATACTATTGTGTTTGCAGTGATCATTCACTTGGTTTCTCCGACTTATTGTCGGTTGAGGTTAAGTCATACTTAGTTGTAGTGCTTCCTCTGTCGTTAGTAGCTTCTAAGCTACACCAGTTTCTCTGGTTCATTACAAGCGTTCTTTACTTGTATGACCTTGCATTTTCCATGCGTCGGTCCTTGTGACTTTCTTAAGTCCCCTTTCGCTTTTATTCCAATGGAATTCACATCTTGTGATGTGTTGGTGTGTTTCACACTCTTCGTGCTCTTTGGCCTTAGGCCGCACGGTTTGTTTCTAAGCTTTTGCTTGACTGGCTTATGCCATGTTTACTGGTGAAAGGAGGGATTTACCATGATTTACATTTTCCATCTTCCTTGCTATCTCACTTGATCATTAACTGCACAAGTGCAATACCAAAACGCTCAGTCCTACAGAGTGCAGAGGCGTAAACGCTTGGCAGTAACTCTCATGAGATCGTAATAGGAATTATTGTTACTCCTTAAGGTGATGTTTCATCATTTCGTGCGGACTCCTGGCATGTTGCCCGGTCTGTCCACCATCTTGTATTAAAAACCCCATAGTATTGGGTGGTTATTCACATACGTTAGTCACCTGTTGCGCACCATGTTCTTACTGATTTCACGGTATTGGTCTACATGGCATCCACTGTTGCTAGCTTCAGCTCATGCATCTCTATCATTCATACGATGGTTTCCCATGTATTTGGCAATACCGAATATGGTATTCCTTTATTTTTCTGAGCTCCCTGGGCATCATTGGTTTTATAACCGGTTACTCCTTGGTTGTCATCAATTGCTGTTGAAGCTTATTTCAAATTGCTTGGCAATAATTGTATGCTCAAGCTTGACTACATTAGTAGTTCTGAAAAGGATATATTTCTCGACAGTTGCTGATGGTATCCCCTTCTTGGGATCCACGCGTTCACCGCTCTTGCGGTCTCACGTTTATGAGGAAATTCTCCATTATTGGTTGTTGCTCTTTTATCGGTGTCATTCTTGACCACTTTTCACATAGTTCATTGGTTTTGCAACTGTTGGGTTGTGTGGTAACAGTTTCGTGGCATACTAGCCATATCGCCTAGAGCTCTGCTCATCGTAAGTCGTTCCGAAGTGATTACTTCTCCGTATACTATATGATGGCTTGGAGGTGATACTGGGCTCCATGATAAGATCATCGCATCACGCTTCCGTTTGTTGGAGACCCTTTTTGCATCTTGGTATTGATCGATATCATCTACTAATCTGGGGTATCCCCTGTCAAGTGGGATCCCTTCGGTGTTCTAACCGAACATTCGTTCCAATTGTGGTGTTCTGACCACGACCTTTCATTCAACTGTGTTGACTTGATACCCTTTATGGATTGCTCCTGGGTGTTATTGATTATGCTATCGCATCTGGCTGATATTTATACGCATGTTCAGTTCGTCATCCTACCTTGCAGTTCAGGATCTTAGTTATCCCGTTAAGGGTTATAAAGTCTCTCGTTCTTAGGGTAGACCTTTGGTGTTTTTCTTTGTGTTATAACGGATTTGATATCCCTTCCGGTGATGAATGGTATTTCTGGCACCTTATAACCTCACCCTGTGTGTTTGGTAGTTGTTTTGGGAGTTCTATCCCATTCATTGAACACTGATGAGTTAATGTTAGGTATTTGCCTTACTTAGGTATCCTCATGACATATCCAATGTCTTATCCCGTTGTTAGTACTTCTTGCACTTTCAACTCTTACTCATCCTCCTGTAGTAGGTTCTTGACTCCTTAGCTCGTAGCTTATCTGAGTTTCTTCTGCTCATTTTGGGTATCCAACTGTTCCGTTTTGAATTTACTTATGGTCCGTAGCACAGAGTTGACTACTTCCCGTGTTTCGTACACTACATGTATACATACGTGGGGTACCGTCTTGGCACGTTACCACTTACCTAACTATCTGTCAGGCCCGCAAGCTCCTTCGGAGTGCGGTCGTCCCACATCCCGTATTTGGGTACACTCGTAGTGTTCGTCACACGCCTAGGTGAAGTATTCTATTGTCAACTCCCCTTGTATCATTCTACGATACTCACCGTAATTCCGTCTGTTTGGTTTTAAAATCCAAGGTTTAAAAGAAGAGTTTGTGATTTTGAAAGAAAAATTTGGGTTTTGAAATAACAGTTCAGTGTTAAAGAGGAATTCTTCATGGCGTTTCCATGTTTGCGGTCTTGACCAAGTTCAGCTTCTTGCTGATTGGTATGTCCTTAATACAATGCTCGTGCCGTTAGGCCTTCCGAGGGTTCGTTATTTAACATCCTTAGGATTGGTGATCCTATATTTGCTCCATTCGTCATAGCGGTACTTTGACAAGTATCTGCGGGTTGTTAGAAGTATTCCAATCGTCTTGTAGTTGCTGCACTTGCCCTGGGCAAGTGCGCGGGTAGGTTGTTTTTCGGTTAACGCATACCGGTGGCGGTATCGTTTCCATCCATAATTGGTGGTTTTATTAGGTCTTCATTTGATCCTTTGATCTTGGTGATCGATCTCCTGAGTCGTCTCAGTGTACTTGACGTGGTTGTCGTCCATCCGGGTGTCTCACACCTTTAGTGTGGTTAACAAGACCTGACTTATCCTTAGGTACCAGGTTGTGGTCCTATAGGTGTATGTGTTATGATTTCTTTCATAGTATCTGAACTATGTTGTTCGGTTATTACAGCCTCTTGGCATGTAGGTTTGGTGTTAATCCAACCTCGACTAACTCCTTAGTCGGTTTGTATACCGTTGTTGGTATCATCAAAGATTACGGTCCGTAGACTCTCTTGTCTCGGCTTGTTACTCCATTTTCCTTGCTTCATTGCACGACCGTGCTTCTCTTCTTGCTGGCTACACATGGTTCTCGCGACTGCGAAGCATGTCGCCCCATGGTGCCATAAATTCCATTATCCTTGTGTTTAGGATCTTCATTCCTCTGCCATTAAGTGTGGTCCTTGTCATTCAACGGGAACCGTCTTCGGGACTTCCAGTTATGCTATCCGTAAGACAGGTTCTTTTTCTAATAGGTTTGTTTTGTAATGCCAGATCGGGTTTACCACGAGTGTGAAAGGTTTCCATCTCTCTGGGTTATTATTCCAATTATACCGGGGGTGCGGAGGGCGGGTATGGTGTTGTAGGTTTCCGATTCATAGGAAGTTCCTAACTAGCGTCCTCGCACACTAGCACTCAACCTTAGAAGTCTCTACTTCCTAACTCGGTATTACCTAAACTGGTATTTCATCCATCAGAGCGATACTTCGCTCTGATACCATTTTTGTAACACCCCTACCGCTAATACCGAATTTACCGTGATTGTTGTACTTACCTTCCAGCGGATACTACTTGCTCAACGGCGGGTGTACAATGCCGTTAGTCACCCACGTGACTAACAAGAGAAGTTACAATACTACAGACTCTCGGTTGATGAATATGGAACATACCGAGTACTCTACACAATACAATACTTCCCATTGCATACTCAACCAAATCCAATTACAACTCCACACACTACTATACCGAGTCTAATACAATCCTCAAATTACAGATAAGTTTAAGTTCAAATTCGCATTACATACAAGTAGCCATCCCTACTATACAATACCCATGCTTACGTGACAGTCCCCGTCCTACTCTCTCGAACGGGTGATCAGCTTCGGTTACCTGCACACTAAAAAACGGTCCCCCGAGGGGGTCAGCTTACGTGCATATGAATCCGCAGATACCGCATGCTAACCGCGGTACGCCGACTACTTTGGGTCGGATAGACATGGAGTTCATTTTACATGCATACATACATACTCATACTACAAAAAATACTAATCAAAGATACCTACGTAAGTATACAAGTTCAATACTTACTAAGGAAGACAGTTCAATAGTCAACCATTCGTCTTTATTATACATTCGTTACTCTCCGTATTGTGTTCGAATTCGTTACTCTATCATACTCCTCCTTACTCTTGCTACTCATCGTCCATGTTCAATACCCTACTCGTACACGATCCTTACTCTGTACTCGACTATATGGTGAGACTCACTACTCATTCCCTGTACTTACTCTTACATACTCGATACTCAATACTTACTCATACATACTCCCTACCTCGGTACCATTACCTACTAATACTTGCTTGTTACTCGATACTCATTACTTGGCCTCTGGGCGAGTCATACACAAGATCACCACCGGACCTACAATCGGGGCTATACGCTTAGCTCCTCAAATACTCAAATGTACGTACTACCGGACTACTCGAATTCCCAACACTCTTCTCTCAGAGTATATACAATCTCGTGGATAGCCTAGAAGATCTCTCTCGATAAACCTCGGTTAGCTTTAGGGAATTACCACCGCCTAGTATCCTTTGATTTAAGGGTTTCCCCAACATATCGAATACTCTCTCGTTCGGGGCATACTTACATCAGTCAGGTCCTCTCATAATGGGTCGACTAATTACTAAGGGGTTTGGAGGTCCCTCATCATTCTTTACCACTCTCATGGTTCATGTGTTGCACCAAGGTTAATTCCTCTAATAGAGGTTACTCTTATACTTCCACTACTTTTTGTTTGTGGATTATTCACTTCGTTTCTCCTACCGTTATCGGAAGGTTATTACTCCCGTACACTCTCTCACATTCTAGTGAGTTCATTGGTTTACGTTACCATTTATTGGTTCGTTGGTTTAGTGCGTTGCTACAGTTCCATTAATTCACACACGACTCTCACTACGAGTCAATACACAACAAGACTCATCTATGAGTCGGTCTACGCACTAAGTAAAGCCACACAATCATTCAAGAAGGTTAGCTCAATCAACATACAGCAAGACATATAGTGAAAGGCAATAAACCGTTTTCATGCTTTAGTCTTGATTAGCCGGCATACAGCACACAAATCAACGTAACTCGGTTAGCATACGGGGCATGAGGAAATCATACCTTTCACCGGAGTTAGCTCTACCGTGTGTTCCCTTGTTCCTTGGTTCACACTTGTTCCACTGATAATGTTTCAATATTATCATTAATACTATACTCTTACGATACACAAATAATTGTTACTCCCGTACTTACCCCGTTATCCCGGTGTACTTACTGTTCTCATACTCTCAACTTACTTGGTTACTTTTTTTTTTTACATTTGTTTTCCTACTCATATACTTACTTTCTTACCTTTACTACTTCATTTACAGAGTACTACTACATATATATGCATATATGTGTATAGGCATATATATGTATACATATGATTATTATAATCATATAATAATTTTTTTTTTTGACTCGCCGGACTTGCGACCGACCTTGCAAGTCCGGTCCATTCCAGTAGCTACCAGTACGGGAAATTTTCTGGCTCGACCGAACTTGCAAGTCCGGTCGCAAGTTCGGTCCATTCCAGTAGCTTGCATTACGGGAATTTTTCTGGCCGACCGAACTTGCAAGTCCGGTCGCAAGTTCGGTCCATTCCAGAAGGTTTCTGACGGGAGAATTTTCTGGTCCGACCGAACTTGCATGTCCGGTCGCAAGTCCGGTCGATTCCAGAAGGTTTCCCGTCTTTGTAAATCTGGGCTCGACCGAACTTGCAAGTCCGGTCGCAAGTCCGGTCCGGCCCAGTACTTCAGTTTTAAAATTTGTTTTCAGTTCTCTCCTTTACCCATTACTTCCCCAATCTTCCTACATGTAATCCCACATGTTTAAACGCTATCTAGGTCCTCCAAATTACCTTAGTTCATCCAACAATTCCTTACTCTTCTCTAAATCCACATACTCAATTTCCTCACTTCTTTTCCAACACTTGTAACAGTTTTTGTTCCCTTATGCTACAGATTTCTAAACCAACTTCTACCATCCAATACTCCTACTACTAATGCCATTTCTAGCATCCCAAATATATTCTCAAACCATTACCATGTCTTAACCCAAGTCCAACATCTATTTCACTACATCTTGCCTTCTAATTTTTCTCTAGCTTCTCCAATACATTTTCATCACTTCTTGCTACAGATTTTTTATATACTTGATCCTTATCCTCCAATTACTAATCCATGGTCATTAAGCATCTCCACTAACCCCAATACATTCCTTGGTTCTCCCTTTCACCAAGTCACCCTTTAATGCACAATTCCTACCAAAATTTCGCCATAATTCACCTTCTTTTCTTACATCCTCAAATACACATTCTCTTTTCAAGTTCAACCTAAAGCTAGCCACACCCAATAAGGGTCCTACCAGCACACATACAAAAATCCTCATACACCAATGTTTCCTCAATCACCTTACCAATACCTCGTTATTCCTCAAATAGCATTACTAATATACATACACCTTTCTTTTGGCTCTAAGGCCTACAAATCCACATATTTACTCACTGGTACTCAAATTTCCACAAACTACAATACCAATACAATAATTTGGGTTCTTTAAATATTTTGCCCATTCCCATTACTCTAATGCAATAGAATTTACATTAGGAAGAGGCTCTTACCTTGAGCTTATACTTCCTTCTTTTCTTTTCCATTTCTCCTCTTGCTCTCTTTCTTGTCCAAACCGGTTTTATGGGGAATGGAGTTGCCAAACTCCATTCCCATCACCCAAGTACACAAAGACAAGCATAATTAATCTACTAGCCCTCACATTAACACTAATTCATTGAAGTGTTAAAAATACAAATTCTAGGGTTTACCTTTGGAGGGTTTTAGGAGGGGTTTTAGCCCTTGGTTCAAGAAGGAGAATCCACCACCATTGCTAGGTGAAATTGATGCTCAAAATAAGAGAGAAAAAAACAAGGCATTACAAAGGGCTAAAAATCGGTTTCCAAGGAGGGTGGAGGAAACTTGAATCTTTTATGGAGATTTTTACCTTGTTGGAAAGAGGAGACTCCAAGCTTCACAATGGTGTGCTTTTCTCTTCAAATGGGGAAAACCCATGGAGATTAAACTCATCCTTTTCGAATTTTGAAAAGATAGAAATGTAGAGGAGGACGAGGGGATTACAAATATGTAATTTATTTTACATTTGGGGCTCAAATGGAGCTAGAGCAAGGAGAGAAAGAAGAGAAGCCATGAGAGGTGTTGGAGCTTCTCCAAAAATCGCCCAGCTCAAGGAGGGAGAGAGAAATCGATGGGGAAGGAGAAGGAGAGGAAAGAGAAGGAAGGAAAGAGAAATGAGAGAGGAGAGAGAGGGTGGGGTTGCTTTTGTCCTTTTATTCTACTTTTGCTTTTTGACTCATTATTTATTTAGCTAGTGTGTGTGTGAGAGAGGGGGGTTTATTTATCTGTTAAAACCGGCCCCCACTGTAATACTAGCTGGAGCGTTTTTCGTCTTTTACAGAAAACGCTCGTTATTTCACCCGGTTTTGATACTATTCACTAACCGGGCCCGTTTTCCGGAATTTTCTCGTTTCTTTATTTTTATTGGTTATTAAGCTTCCATAAATGCTTAATAATTATTATTCCATGAATTATAATTTTTACGGGTCTGTTTGACCACTTACAGTCACGCTTTCGGGTTTCCTCGAAAACGTGCGCTAAAGCTCTTTTAGCGTTTTAATACATTTCTTGGATCCGTTTTCTTCGGGAATCATTCCCGTATACTAATTAGGCATGAATAAGCCTTAGGAATACTTACGATACTATAACCGAGGTCTCGTACCTCCTATGGTTATTTAACGCTCATTTTAGCGTTTTCCGCTTCCTAAGCGTTTTTCTCATTTCTTTTTGGATTTATTTTCTTTACCAAAATTACTTAGGCACTATTAGGCCCTTAAATACTATATTAGAATAATATAATCACCATATTTAAGTTCGGGGTATTTCACAAAGACATCCAGTAACTCTATGCTCATTTGACATTTAACACCTTTTAATTTCAGAAGGTGCTCCCTCGTCAAATGTGCATCCCCATCAAAAACCAGCAACTCATTTCTGAAATTCATTCGCAATAATTCAATAATCAAACTATTTGTATAGTTAATCACTAAGTATTAACTTTGTTGTAAAAACATAAATTGTAACAATTCTTTACCACTTCAAACTTTCATCCCATGCATAATCAAGCAAATCTTTTTCAACATCCAACAACTCTTAATTTCCAAAGTATGAGGAAGTTTTCTTCTTTGAAGTTGTCTTTCGTCTGGTTGAAATACTTGCTTTCTGCTTCTCACTGCTGATAGCATAGTCATATGCCAATTTTTTTTTTATAATTTCTGCAGTTTTGTTTGTCTCTGAATCACAACATAGCAGCTGAGCAACGATCGAGTTTCTGTATGCAATCATATAGCTTGTGGACGTTGCTTTTCTAATTAAACTTTCTACTAAGTGACCATCCCATTCAGTCATCAACATACACACAATCTCTGCAGATAACCACTCATTCTCATACGGTGGAAAACTCTCCACCACCCAAGAGTAGTTCTTGATGTTATAACTGACATTAAAGTTGTCAAGATAACTTTGAAGCATATTAACCTACACAGAAATTATAGATTATGTAAACTATAGTAATTCTAACTTTCATCATGTTTAATTATAATGGGAATCTTCAAAATATGATAACAAAACTTACACAACGATTTCCAGTAGCCAACATATCATCTTCATTGGTGGTTGCCATCAGTTTAATGCAAATAACCTTTTGTAGGCCTTTATCCACCATAAAGCAACACCACTTTCCATCTTTTACCTTGAAAAGTAAAATTGATTTTTTATGTATAGAAAAGGCAAAGATTGTTAGAATCTTAATATAATATCATGTAAATTCAGAGAATTGTAGGTAACTTACTTGTTTACAATCTTTTATGTCAATGATGATATTTCTGAACAACTCCTTGTTCTCAAGATACTCTTTAATCAAGTTGTTTCCACCTTCGTTCGAAGCATTTGTTGCTATGCTTGATGGAAATTTGACTTTTGTCTCCCATTTGATGTAGCCCTTGTTGTGAACATTGATATAAGCATCTACAATGTCACTTCCCATCTTCACCTTTCTTTTTAGTTTCAGTAGATTCTTCCTCGAGATCTTGTTAACTCCATCATCAACCAATATTTCATCCCTAAAATATGCATAACATTTCAATTAATTACATTATAATGATAACCAAATATAAATGACAGGTTAACCAAATATGGATGACAGGTTAACCAAATATGGATGACAGGTTAACCAAATATGGATGACAGGTTAACCAAATATGAATGACAGGTTAACCAAATAAGAATGACAGGTTAACCAAATATGAATGACAGGTTAACCAAATATATGCACAAAATTTATTGTATATCCAATTTAAATGAAATGATAGAAAGTATCTAATAATTAAATCACAATGAATAAGTTTTGTTAATTATGGAATAAAATAAACAAATAAAAAATGTACAGGTTCTTACTTGTCAAATTTTGTACTCATAGCATATTGGAAGATGATATTCTCTTCTTTATCCAACACATCGTTTGGTTTATAGGATGTTTCCATAAATCTAGTCTTTTCTACCAGTATCTTTGTCCTCTTTCTCTTCAAAGAAGGTTTTTCTGCTGTTTCAGGCCTAGTGGTTTCCTTTTCTTTATCTTTTTCTCTTGTACAACATTCATGTATATCTGCTCTTGTACCTCCTCACCGTGGCTTTCTACTCCCATATTTGGCTCATTTCGCTTCTCATCAACATTTTCTTTAACAACTGATCATACAAACTAATTTTAGTTATAATAATTTAGTATAAATTCAATTTTTATTATTAACTTGAAAAAATAGTACCTTCATTAATGCAATCCATCACAATATCATCTTCGCCCATCACATTTTGTTCTCCGTGTATTTCTTCTTCAGCTTTCATTATCTAATCATACAACTAATGTTACTTATAACAATTTAAAAAAAATTCAATTTTTATTATTAACTTGAAAAAAAATAGTACCTTCATTAATGCAATCCATCATAACATCATCTTTGCCCATCACATTTTGTTCTCCGTGTATTTCTTCTTCAGTTGCATTTTCTTCATGATCTGATCATACAACTAATGTTAGTTATAAGAATTTAGAATAAATTCAATTTTTATTATTAACTTGAAAAAAATAGTACCTTCATTAATGCAATCCATCACAACATCATCTTTGCCCATCACATTTTGTTCTCCGTGTATTTCTTCTTCAGCTACTTTTCTTCATTATCTGATCAAACAACTAATTTTAGTTATAACAATTTAGTTGAAATTCAATTTTTAATATTAACTTGAAAAAAATAGTACCTTCATTCATTGTATTCAAATCATTAATGCAATCCATCACAACATCATCTACTCCCATCACATTTTGTTCTCGATGTATTTCTTCTTGAGCTGTAGCTGCTGAAGCATTTTCTCCTTCCTCACATCCAACTTCTTCGTCAACGTTTTCACGCTGTTTTTGAATTTTCTCAATCTTTGTATTCACAATATTAAGCTTCATTTGTAGTTCATCTCGTTCCTTTAACAGTTGTCACAAAAAACAAAATTACCACACAAATAGTTGTAATTCTGAACATTAAGTTATAATTTTAATTTTTTTATTACCTCCTCAAGTGTTTCTACTCTGCTTTCATCCCTTCCTTATTGATTTTGGTCTTCTTTAACCTCTGTTAACAGCAATGCCTTCCTTTCAGTTTAAGCCATTTATATTTTTTCCCAATCATTGAACTGGTCCATAGTGTACAAGTTGGCTTCTTCAAACATATGTTTTTATCTTCATCATATGAAAAGTTGTCCATTACATGGATATGCATTTAATTTAACAGGTTAACAATTCAGAACATATCAGGTTAACCATTCAAAACATATCGTGTTAACCATTTATGATATAACAAGTTAACCAAATAAAACATAACAGGTTAACCAAATAAAACATAACAGGTTAACCAAATTAACTCTTTATTTTACGCACCTCTAAGAAGTAAGCATCTCCTTCAAACCATGTTTTTTTTGTCAATGCTTCCAAATGCTTGAATTAGAGTGTCATACACAAACCGACACCAATCAAATTCAACCACTGTTTCCATGGTTCATAGTGCAAAAGCGAAAATGCTAAGATCAACTCTATAACTAGAATTTAGCTTCAGCAGAGAGCCAATCACAACCAGTATGAAGATCTTGACAAAGATCACTACATCTTTGCACTTTAAAATTTTATCCATCAGCTCTTTAATCTTTACATGTGCAGTTTGTGTTACTTTAATTCCCAACTCACCAGCTAGCCTTTTAACTTGTTCTTTGCACTTCACAACATCTTCTTTTCTCTCAGTTTGTTTTTATATCCTTAAATTTCCTCGAGGCAGCCCATAAACTCTATCCACGTCATCTATTGTCACCCTTAGCCATCTGTTTCTATCCAACCTCAATGCTTATTCATTGTTGTCAAAATTTTTGTATAACCAAAGGCCTAGTTCTTGTAGTATGTGCACATTTTTGGGCAGCCCCAAGAATGCCCCAAACCCCACATTGTTTATTGCATTTCTTTTGTTGTTTTGTCTGGGGTCTTTAGCTAATTTTTCAGATATTTCATTCAATCTTTTTACCATGCATCTGCATCTTATACTTTCTGGTTTGACCTATAAAAAAAATTAAATTTAGTTAGATACAAATTCAACATTTAATCATTTCATAAAACCATTACATATATTTCATTACAGTGAGAATAAATAATTTGAAACTTTACCTGATTGTCTTGATGTTCACTCATACTACCTTTCTTTGAAGATCAAATTAGTTTGTTTTGTAACCCAAGTTACAATGTTGTTTAAATCACCAAATATCAACCAATCAGGGATAAAAGTTAACCAAATGTAAGGCAAATATGAATAACAGGTTAACCAAATGTGAATGACAGGTTATCCAAATGTGAATGACATGTTAACCAAATGTGAATGACAGGTTAACCAAATGTGAATGTTAGCATGTTGAAAAATTACTTAAAATTAATGTGATGAATCTCTCTACTGTGTAGTTGAATGAATGATTCGGCAGATAATTCATAAAAACTCATCTTCACCCATGAGTGGGATGAAGAGAGCTCCCTTAAACTACTAAGTTCTCAGGTTAGAAAAATAATAAAATTAATTTGAAATCCACAAGGCAAACTGACCTGCAAACTGGATGAAGTCTGTGTAATCACAAGGCAAAAAAAACTATCTCCCCTACTGATGCAACTGTTCTATGTCCAATGGCTTCTCCTTCAATCATTTCCCAAACAAATCAGATAGTAACATAGATCACAAGAAACTACAGCACATAAACTTGGGCAGCAAAGCTACCTGTGCAAGATGTAATTCAAACGAAATAACGTGAAGGATAGTACAACAAATTATCAGCAGAAGCAAGAGATAAAACAATCCATAATTTGTGTTTTCCAAATTTTCTTCACAAAATTTCACGAAGCTCTTACTATAATCAAATCAGGCCAACTTTAAAATGAGATTGCAAGGGAGATATGCTAACATAGGCCATCGAAATTTCACTGATTGTTCTCAACTGCAGGGAATTCATTCATACCACCGTAGATGTGCACGTTGAAAAAGCAGAAAGAATAATAATGATACTAAGAACTTTTTTTAAAAAAAATACTGATACCAAGAACTAAATTAGCACTAGGAATCATACACACTTAAGGAAAGAGAACAATTAGTTTTTTTTTTAATCTCAAGTGAATGAAACGTGAACTGATCCTTAAATCCATGTCATAAAGTAGGCATAAAAGCCCCGACACGACAGTCGTAATATAATAAAGATTCATCAAAACAAACAAACACTATACATCTAAAAACGGTTATCACCAATACCATAGCTCTATCCAAACAACTATGCTTGCTGAAAAATCACATTACTTGTCGACCTTGGAAGCAGCAGAAGCAGCTTGACCACGAAGACAACCAGTTCTCCAGCAGCAATAAGAGAACAGTCAGTTACTGCTGCGACTAATTCCGGTGAATGAAGAGTCATGAGGAACGGAGCTAGAAACACAAATAATGAATGGAATATAGAGTTCAAAAGCCTACAAATGGCGGATTACTTACCAAATGACGGATTGCTTCACTCTCAAATAACACCAGAAACTAGGGTTAAACAATTGCTTTGAATCGATGAGCTCTGTGAATTTAGGGCTAAGCTAGACTATCGATTTTGACAAAACTGTATCAATTTTGTGTAAATTGAGGGAAATCAATTTGAAGAGCTCTCGAGGGAACGTTGTCGCTCATCGTTTGAAGAGAGTTGGGAAGATCTGCTCCTTGGGGGAAGTTGTTTGTTTCTCCTTTCCGCTCTCCGTTTTGCAATAGCCTTCTTTTTTCTTTTTTCTACACGCTGCGTTTTAATCTCTTGCAGCACTCCTGCATATATTTCCTGTTGCATATGAGCCACGCCCCTGTTGTATACCCTTTCCATTAATTAACAAAAACATAAAATCTATTAATGTATCTGGTTCAAACATTTTGCGCTTCCAAATTTTAAGTCACTACGTACTTTCTTGCCGACCTACTTTGATACAAGATTTATACTAGAGTTTAATCTCGTTAGGACAAGTTCCATCTTTTTGATATATCCTCAATTGAGCCTTGACATATTTCCCCTCTCTATTTTCTCTTATCGTTTTGCACTGGCCTTCCCTCTCATCCGTTTTCCTTGTTCTCCCTTTTCCATCTATTTTGTCTCTTGCCCTCCTTTTTAATCACTCATATCCGCTCTTCTTACTCATTACCTTGCTAGAATGTCCGTTCTTTTCTAAGTCTTTCTCTTGAGACAAACGGGAAGGTTATGAGCTTTCAAGGCTTTGTTCACATTTTTGTTTTCTGGTATCTGATTTTCATGATCTCACTTGTTATCATATATAAAAAAAAATAGATGTAAAAATACACAAAACTTGTTCATAATTATATAGTCAGATTTTCTGTTTTACCACCTGCTGCCATTTGTTTAGGCGGTTTTGAAAACAAAAATGTGAGATCATGGCGATAGATTCTTTTTTCTTTTTTTTTTTAATTTGTAAAATTTTAAAATGTTATATCTTATTATATATAAGGCCAAATAACATAAATTTTATACCATTGTCCATCATAATTCGAACTCTTCAAGATAAGCCCAAACATGAATATATTTTGATAAATTTATTTTTTTTTTAATTTTTTGTATGTACATATGTTTTAAGATTCATTGTGAATCTTAAGTTTAGGAAAAGTGAATCAAAGGTTGTTAAAAGGTGAACCAGAGGTTGTTAAAAAGTGAATCAAAGGTCATTAAAATGCCTTCGACGTTTTTAGCATTCCTATGATGGTTTTTAAGGTGTTTGGGGGGTAGGGTAATCTTTTTGGTATTAGTTCTACACTTTATATTGTCGTCATTGACTCGACAGTAACGACCCTAAACCCTGCACTACAAACCATAAAAATGCCTTCGACGTTTTTAGCATTCCTAGGGGTGGTTTTTAGGGTGTTTGGGGGTAGGGTAATCTTTTTGGCATTAGTTCTACGCTTTATATTATCATCACTGACTCGACAATTTTTTAGGGTTTGTGGTTTAGGGTCGTTAGACCCCTTTACTACAAACCATTAAAATGTCTTTGACGTTTTTAGCTATCCTAGGGTGGTTTTTTGGGTGTTTGGGGGTAGGGTAATCTTTTGGGCATTAGTTCTACGCTTTATATTGTTGTCACTGACTCGACAATTTTTTAGGGTTTGTGGTACAGGGTTTAGGGTCTAACACGTTTTTAGCTATCCTAGGGTGGTTTTTTAGGTGTTTAGGGGGTAGGGTAATGTTTTTGGCATTAGTTCTACACTTTATATTGTCGTCACTAACTCGACAATTTTTTAGGGTTTGTGGTTTAGGGTTTAGGGTCGTTAAACCCTAAACCCTGCACTACAAACCATAAAAATGCCTTCGACGTTTTTAGCATTCCTAGGGTGGTTTTTAGGGTGTGGGGTAAGATTCATTTTGCAAATAAATGGTTCATTTTATTATTAAAGAAGATTCATTTTACTAATGAGTAAGATTCACTTTAAAAATATCTAATATATACTCTTTCTAAAAACATAAAATTTTAAGTTTACCAAAAAATATTTTTGCACTTATATTTATAAGTTATAACATTTTGAAAAAAAAATCTCTCTCCTACCCCCAACAACTCTCGTGCATGTGAGTCTTCTTCTTTTTTTTTCCTTTCATTTATTCTCCAATCAAATGTTGACAAGTGATAGTATCCACCTTCTACTATGCACCATCTCTAGATTCTCCATACCCTTTGTTTACGGACCGCGTTTGGTGACGGACGCAAATTTTCCGTCCCTGACGGAAACATTCCAGACCATTGATTCCCAATCATCCAAAATTAGTATTTCATTTTTTTATCTTTTGCTGTATAACCATCTCCTCCTCTCGTACAAACCACGGGTGCCAGATAATAATAAATCTAAATGTTGATGTGCTACATTAGAAGTAATTGAATGTAGTGGTATTTTCTTATGAGATTTTTTTTTTAGTTTTTTTTATTCTCTTAAAATTTTAAATATTAGTAGAATTATAATTAAAGGTATTGATAATTTGACAATATGGTGACTTCAACTAGATAATAACAAAAAAGTATTGTTAGAAAGTATATAAATATTAAATCTTAAAACTTATTTATATATGAATATGTATTCTAGGTATTAAATAACCATAATTATTTTAATAAAATTTTATGGTAGAAAAATACCACATATGATAAATAATTAAGTCAATAATCGTTTTGTAGAGATAAATGTTACATTTCCATAATTTATAATGTAGACAGTAAGTAAAACAATAATAATAATATCACTAAAGTAGTAATAAAAATTATAATATAATAAATACAATTATTAAAAGCATGTACTCAACCTTTTAAACCATTTCCACTAACTATTATAAATCTTTTCTTTTAGCGTTCCTATCGAAACATAGTGTATAAGAATATTTTCTTAGCATTTATAAGTTTATAGGGCTTGGCTGATTGATAAACCTGGAGGTTATAAACATTTGGAAATGATAAACTGAGTTGGAGTCGAATTTATGTATTCATTAAACTTGTTTTTTTATGTATCCATGATAACTTGTATACATTTCCACCAATGATTAGAAACATATACACAACCTTCTATAATCGTTTCCATCACTATTATTAAAAAGATGACACTAACTGTTATGTATTCATCAACCATAGTTTTTACGTCTCCACATAAACTTATAAACGTTTCCACTGATGATTAGAAAAAAGTGTACACAATCTTCTATAATTGTTTCCATCACTATTATAGAAAAGATTACACTAATTATATCTTTTCATTTGATCATTCTTATCGAACCGTGATGTATAAGATTTTTTTTTAACATTTATTAATTTCCAATGCTTTATAATTGAGTTATTGGATTCGATTTTACATATTCATTAACCTTGGTTTTTACATATCCACGATATCTTATAAACGTTTCCACCAATAATTAGAAACATATACACAACATTCTATAATCGTTTCATCATTATTATTAAAAAGATGACACTAACTGTTATGTATCATCAACCATAGTTTTTACGTCTTCACATTAACTTATAAACGTTTCCACTGATGAGTAGAAAAGTGTACACAATCTTCTATAATTGTTTCCATCACTATTATAGAAAAGATTACACTAATTATATCTTTTCATTTGATCATTCTTAGCGAACCGTGGTGTATAAGAATTTTTTTCTTAACATTTATTAATTTACAATGCTTTATAATTGAGTTATTGGATTCAATTTTACATATTCACTAACCTTGGTTTTTACATATCCACGATATCTTATAAACGTTTCCACCAATGATTAGAAACATATACATAACCTTCTATAATCGTTTCCATCACTATTATTAAAAAGATGACACTAACTGTTATGTATTCGTCAACCATAGTTTTTACGTCTCCACATTAACTTATAAACGTTTCCACTGATGATTAGAAAAATGTACACAATCTTCTATAATTGTTTCCGTCACCATTATAGAAAAGATGACACTAATTATATCTTTTCATCTGATCATTCTTATCGAACCGTGGTGTATAAGAATTTTTTCATAACATTTATTAATTTACAATGCTTTATAATTGAGTTATTGGATTCGATTTTACATATTCATTAACCTTTGTTTTTACATATCCACGATATCTTATAAACGTTTCCACCAATGATTAGAAACATATACACAATCTTTTATAATCGTTTCCATCACTATCATAGAAAAGATGACACTATCTGTTATATATCTTTCCTTTATCGTGCATATGAATCATTATGTATAAGAATATTTTATTAGCATGTTTCTGTTTACAGAGCTTGATTGATTGATAAACCATAAGATTGTAAACGTTTGAAAACGATAAACTGAGTTGTTGGAGTCGATTTTATGTATTCATTAACCTTTGTTTTTATGTGTCTACGATAATTTATAAACATTTTCATTGATGATTAGAAACATGTACACAATCGATATTATAGTTTTCATCAACATAATAGAAAATATGACACTAACCATTATATATCTTTTCCTTTGGTTGACAATAACGAGTGTATAAGAAAATTTTATTAGCACTTTTCTGTTCACAGAGCTTGATTGACAAACGAGAAGACTATAAATATTACAAATAATAATTTTCTTGTATGATATATATAGTAATATAGTAAAAAACAGAAAATATCCATTTTTGAGAAAATTTACATTTTTATAGTGAAATAGTTACAAATTATAAACAAGTAAAAAGTTTATAATTATTTTATGAAAAGTTACTGCCTGAAATAATTTGATAACTGTAAATAACAATACAGTTCTCTAAAATACTTTATAACAAGAGTATGTCTAAGCTAGCTAATAAAGAAATTAAAAAAATATACAATAAGATAAGCATCCCCGTAACTTTTTTGGTTTCATCGTAGGTCACTGTATTCATAAAGTTCCGTCGTGGTGACGGAAATTTTGAGTCCGTCTTGTAATCCACGCCCCTTTGTTTATGTGGTTTGTGTTTTAACATCATGCCGGGACGATATGTCGATGTTAACGTATTTGACCAAACAAGGTAGTTTTGGTATTAATTGCTATTCTCTTTGCGTGTTTCAGTTAGTGGACGTTTCCCCAAATAGAAAATGGTTGGTGTGTTTTCTATACAGAATCCAGTCTCTGTTACTAATTGTATTAACATAATTGATGTTTCTTCAGTTAATTATGTTCTTACTAATGGTTTATATATCTTTGTACATTATGACAATGCTTCCGATTTGAAGTATGAGAATATTTTATAATAATTAATTGACTTTTTCTAAGAATGTGTTGAGTACTGTTAGCGTGTGCTATTTCACCTCAGACCTTGCAACTCAGGTCTGGGAACTATCATTCCCTTATGCTATTCTATTTTCTATACAAAGTCTTTTAAGTCTACGAAAATCCTCTATGACCATATGCAATTAGATTGAGAGCCAATGACTAAGTTGTGGACACTACTACATATGCCATAATAACAATAGCCAACTCGAGTTTAATGTGTTCTTATAAAGAACTCACCTAAAATTTACATTCTTTTTGTTTTTCCGAAGATTCTCATTTCATTGTTACTGCTTAACAATATATGACTTACACCGAAAGTATTACCTGGTCTCAGGTGATGCAGGTATGTCAATTCCTAAAGGTGATGGCCATAAAGAGCATAATCCTAAAGAGAATGCAACAAATCAAGTGAGAGTGCAAAATGAAAGGCCCCTTCAGAGCACCAGTACTCTTTGCTTGAGAGCAGGTAGTTAGACCGTAACCCTCCATGAAGATCATTTTCATAGTGTTGGTATGAGGGTTGCTTGGGTTAGATTGTAGAAATTCTAAATGATCTAGAAATCAGTATGACGGTGGTGAGAGGTTACATTATTGAGGTTTACAATGATCTAGAAACGCTCCAGGATATTAATGCTCTTTAGATGTTAACAATACCAGGCTGAAACAGCAGTTGTGATCTATATTATAATCAATCAATTGTGATCCATATACGATTTTGTTCCAAGTTATGAGAGGATATTATATATATATATATATATATATATATATATATATATATAAATGATTCGCCTGTTGGTTATATTATTTAAGTAATAAATAAAAGATAATATTTATTTGTTAAATATTAGTTACAACCAACGTCAAATAATATTGATAAGAATATTTGTTATTCTTATCTCTTTCTGTTATTATTATATAAAGAGACTATGGAATTAGTTTCCATAGACACACAATATACAGAAACCCTAGTTCCCACAGAATACACAGAGAGAGCAGTGTTAGGGCTCTTAGGTCGTGGATAGTGTGGGAAGTGCTGCTGTGGCCTCCTCCACCTGGTAGACGCGAAGGATTCAACAGTTGCTGTCAAAGGAAGACGATCCGGTTGACAACGAACAGAAAGAACGATCCATATAATTCCGCTGCGCTCGAGAGGTAGGTACCCTAATCTATATATTTCAAACAGTGGTATCAGAGCTTGATTCGTTCTCTTTGATTTGTTTGTTGCCGAAGAGTAACATATGTGAACAGATAATTAGAGTTGATTGTCGTCTTCACTAGAGATTGAATTTTGATGGACGGGTCGATTTGCTGTTATTTTGTATACATTGGTGAACCTATTATTCTTATTATGATAATAGATTGATGCGTCGGTCACTCTCTGCAATCGGCAAATATGAAATTCATAAATTCTGTGATTATGTTGTACGTCTCTTGTTTGATAATTAAAAAAAAAATCGACTTTGCTAATCCTTTTCAGCCGCATAAGAGTTAGATGTATGTATCAGTGAATGTGCCTCTTCTGAAAAAAAATTATGCGATTGAAGATTGGTATTTAAAAAAAAACCAATTTATCTTCTGATGATGTTGTAGGTGTGAATGGTTTAATAAGTACCCTGTAAATCTAAAGGTAATCAAGTCAAATGCTCAGTGCATTTTTAATCGATCTCATATGTGTGTCATATCGATTGACGATGATGTTGATTTTTGATTTACTGCTATACGTTCTTTAATGGGAGATATATATTAGATATATTATGGTCAATGTGTCGGTTTCAATTTTTCGATAGTAGGATCGATTGATATTATCTTATTGTTCGGATTGTATGTAGTAGATTAAATCCTAGTTTGTATCAAGATTAAAGATATTATTATATTTTAAATCGATATTGGGGATATCGATATCGTGATATATTCTCTTTGTGAGCAATTTGAATATTATATATTCGGTTAAATTCTAACGCGTAAATATATCGAATCGGATATGTATAAGTTACATAATAATTTTTATAATATACCATAAATATATGTTTTCGTAACATATAAAGGTTGTTAAAATGTTTTTGTAACATTAAATTCTTACAATGGTAAGATTAACATTTATTGTTCGTTTTTGTGACGAATATTATTGTTCCATGTTTTTAGTAATTGTTATTCTATTATGATATGAATAATAATTTTATTAATTAGAATTGAACATAAGTTGTTCAAAATAATTTAAATTAATCTAGTTTGTCTAGATTGTCTTTAGTAGACACTAATTAATTAAATAATTCTTTTCGTAGGAATTTATTAATGGAACAATAATACTGGAAATTTGTTTTTCATTGATAATGGGAACCGTCATAATTTCAAATTTGTTTTGAAATTATAAATGCATTTGTTGCGTGTTTATGGTATAATTTGTAAGTCTAAGTACTGAAATTGATTGTATGCGTGGAGCATATTTTTGTTTCTTATACTTAGATAAATATTTTAATAATACTATAAACAATTAGTGTTATGTACACATGTAAGACACAACAACTATGACATCATTTTTTGTAAGATGGATGTTGTATCAAAGAGTATAGTAGCAGATCTTAACAAGGGTGAAAAACTAACTGAACGAAATGATACGTGGAGTCGTAAAGTTCAGTACGTCTTGGAAGACAAGAACTTTTGGATGCAACTCTACAAGTCATGGAGGCTCCGTCTGCTGAGGGACACTCCGCCCAGGCACGTAGGGAGCTAGAAACCTATAATCTGGAAGAAGAAGAGTCGCACTGCCCGGATCATACTTTTAAGTAGTATGAGAAGTGACTTGATGTTGCGCTTCGAAACCCATCAAACTGCTAATGGGGTATGGGAAGCAGTCAAGCGGAACTTTGGAGGAAGCACTGTTACTCGTAGAAGACAATTGCAAATGCATCTTGATAGCTACAAAAAGAGATCTGATAAGACCATGGCTGAACATATTACTGCCATGTCTAATATGGTTAATGAGCTTAAGGCTGCAGGACATGAGTTGTCTGATGAGCAGCAAGTTCAAGCTTTAATCAGATCTCTCCCTCGGAGTGTTGAGTGGGATTCTCTGAAGCAGACTTTAACCCATGATGATAACATCCGCACCTTTGATGATGTTGCTCGTCATCTTGAGTTGGAAGAGGATAGGTTACTCTGTAAAAACCAGCTAATAAGGTGTATGCTATTGATTCTGACAATAGAGGTCATAAGAATCATAGGCATAAAAGAGGAAATAATGGTAACAGTGACTTCAAGAAAGGGCAGTGGAAGAAAAGGAAGGGAGGCAAGACCAATGGTGGTAAAGATCAAAGAACCAGCCAAAAGCTGGTGGTGCTAGTGGCAAGTCTAAAGGTGTTTGCTACAATTGTAGGAAATCAGGGCACTTTATTAAAGATTGCCTAGAGCTTGAGGTATTTACTTGGTGTTCATACCTTTCCTCTTGTTTTGTTGCTTCATGTTATGTGTTAACTAATACATGTTCTATGTGGACTTGTACACACAGCAACAACAGAGCACGTGACTTGGGATCGAACATCTTTTGTAGAATTTCGCCGGATTCCTAGAAGAGGAAGCCAAAATATTTACATGGGGAAGGATACCAGCATTGATGTGCACAAGATTGGAACCTGCAGATTAGTTTTGCATAGTGGTCAATCTTTGTATTTACATAATGACTTGTATGCCCCTGAAATAAGGCGAAATTTAGTCTCTTTTCATCTCTTCTTAGGTTAGGCTTCAAATTTGTTTTGAAGGATCGACTTTAGAGTTGTTTGATGTTGGTACATTTTTCAGTAATAACTCTTTATTGAATGGTTTCGTATAGTATTTAATGCCAAATTTGGTTTAAGTAATCATATTCATTCAATTATGTTATTAATTCTGATGATTCAGAACTTTGGCATGCTAGACTTGGTCATATTGGTATTGATCAGATGAATAGACTAGCAAGAGAAGAGCTCCTTGGTGGAACTCAAGAAGCTATAACTCGCTAAGTGTGAGCCCTGTTTTCTGAAAAATCTACTAGGAACCATTTTCTATAGAGGAAAGGACTACTCAACCATTGCAGCTAATTCATTCAAATATTTGTGGCCTAATGAGTATGATTGTCAGCTTGGTGCTTGATGTTTTATCACATTCATTGGTAACTTCACACGAATTTGTTACGTGAATGAAGTAGAGAATAAATTAACTCTCAAAGTTAATTGGGAGAACAACTGAGACTGATTCTCGTGATGCCACATTCTTGGTAAATGATTATTCATCCATTTATGGAGCAACTAGGGATCAAGAGTTCTATGAACTAGATGATCCTAATCAACAACCAGATTTAAGTAATCAGAATGATATGGTTGTTGAAGATGTTCTTTTGAATCCTCAAGTTTAGGAGGAGGAATGCAACTGACGTGAACCTATGACTTCTAGAGACGCTGTCTCAGGTTTTATGGATCTGAATGGATAAAAGCAATGGAAGAAGAGTTAGTGTCCAAGAACAATAACCAAGTTTGGAACTTGGGTGATCTTTTATTTGGTAAGAGGCTATACTCGAAAGGAGTGAGTCGATAATGATGAGACATTCTCCTTGCAGTGAGATTTGGGCCATCCGACTATTTTTGGCTATTGTTGCCCGTCTGGACTTAGAATTACATCAGATGGATGTAAAGACTGCTTTCCTCAATGGAAATCTTAAGGATGAGATATATATGGACCAGCCTCATGGGTTTGAGGTTAAGGGTCAAGAGAAGAAGGTATGTCGTCTTCATAGATCCATCTATGGCCTTAAGCAGGCATCCAGAAATGGAATATTAGATTCCATGAGGCAATGGTCAAGGACAAGTTTTCCATTATAATGAAGACCATTGTATGTATATAAGTTATACATACAAAGGATTTGTCATTCTAACTTTGTATGTAGATGACATCCTAATAACTAGTGACAACTTGGATCTAGTTTCTACTATGAAAGCTAGTTTGACACCCAAGTTTGACATGAAGGATAAGGGTGAAGCCAGTTATGTACTGGAAGTCAAAATATTAAGAAATAGGAAGATAAAGATCTTGGGTTTGTCTCAAGAAAACTACCTTACCTTAATAATATTTTGAAAATATACCATCTTAGTGATTGTATACCCAATGACTCTCCTAACCAAAAAGATTATATGCTTAGTGCGTGTATGGACCTAACTTAAAAGAAGTAGCCTATATGAATAATGTACCATATTTCAGTGATGTTGGTAGCTTAATGTATGCTATGTTGTACACCAGGCTGGATATTGTTATGTAGTTGGAATTGTTAGTCGTTTCCATACAATCCAGGTCCTGAACACTGGAAGTTGTCAAAGTTTTTCTTTTAGAGCACAGCAAACTATGTGTTATGCTATGACCACGGTAATTTTAACCTTGTTGGATATAAGAATGCTTATTCTCTTCAATATTTTGTTTGTCAAAATATCATGTTGTGTATTGATGTCAATGAACTATAAGGCATACTTTCTCACACAAGTAGCCAGCTTCATTGGATATATGTTATCATGAAGTAATGCTAACTTTGTCTAAGTGACTCAAAGTTAGTGCGAGACTTTTGTAGTCTATGTTAAAAGGGTTATTGGTTAATCCACATGAGATATTTAATAAAGGTTCCTATACCCATGTAAGTTCATTTTTAGCCGAGTGGGAGGTGTCTATGTGAACCTTTTAGACTCGTGTGGGTGGAGTTGACATCCTCTATGTAAGAGAACTCCCCACAACGTACTTTCATACGGTACGTGCTAGCGACCTCATTGAAGCGTATGGATTGATCCTTGCTCCTTCGCTGTGTGAGTCAATGTTTGTTATTTGCACCTTTTGACTTGGGTTGTAATAGTGGTAATGATGCTGCTACTTTGGAAGGATTACCAAGATTCCATGATTTTTACGGTTTTAGTGTAACCTTCTGGGAAAGCGGTTATTGCCATTAAGATACGATGCCAAGTAAAAGGAAAAGTTTACAAGAGTAGTTCAGACTGAAGTGACAATTGCTGGCGCCAGTAACTTTAGTAGTTATAGTGATTGGTCACAGTATCCTGCTCATCCATATGTTGAAGGATCTGGGTTGAGTTTGGATTAGTCGAACAGAAATTGGACTTGAGGTGCTGGCAACTTTTTTTTTGGATGCTTCATTCTGGCCTGAGAGGTTTGGTTTGGAGTTATCCACATTGCAGGTGTGTTGCCAGGTCGCACGGCCTATTTGCCTGTATGAAACACGAAAGCTCTCGAGTATTTGACCTTTGGTTGAGTGGGAGATGTTGGTTATATTTATTTAAGTAATAAATAAAAGATAATATTTATTTGTTAAATATTAGTTACAACCAACGTCAAATAATATTGATAAGAATATTTGTTATTCTTATCTCTTTCTTTATTATATAAAGAGACTATGGAATTAGTTTCCATAGACACAATATACAGAAACCCTAGTTCCCACAGAATACACAGAGAGAGCAGTGTTAGGGCTCTTAGGTCGTGGATAGTGTGGGAGTGCTGCTGTGGCCTCCTCCACCTGGTAGACGCGAAGGATTCAACAGTTGCTGTCAAAGGAAGACGATCCGGTTGACAACGAACAGAAAGAACGATCCATATAATTCCGCTGCGCTCGAGAGGTAGGTACCCTAATCTATATATTTCAAACACAGCCTTTATTGATTTTATCATTTTTTTTCTCTTCCTGTTTTGACAAGTTGTGCAAGAGGCTCAAGTATTAACAGTATCCAAAGAGTAATGGTATTGCCTATTTCTGATAATGTTTTTGTTTTTTTGTTCACGTGTTGTTAGTATAGTTGGAATGGTTCAACAGTATGGTATCACCTGCTTGTTTGTTTGCTTAAGATGCGACGGAAGAAATCTAGTTAGTTAGCTGTAATGTTGTGTCGTATATAAACATGGTAGATAGTTGCGCTGAAAAGTTATTTGGTATTGATTAAATATTTTGAACGTGTACTGATATTTTTGTATAATGTTAATTTACTGTTTTTACACTAAAATATGTTGAAAACCATCAATTTTATGAGTAGATACGTGTAGCTTTTTTTTTTTAGTGAGTATATATGGATTTCATAATAGGGGAAGACGGTAGATTGTACGGGACGCTACTCCTAATATTGTGCGGCTGTTATGTGGCAGACTAGGTAGTCTTGCTGACTGGACTGCTTATGTGGCATAATAAATAATGGTAATATTTGTATTAACTTTAAATAGTCATAAATTTTAAAATATAAGTCCAAAATTAAAAAAATTTGCACCATTGTTCATCTAAATTCAACCTCTTTAAAACAAGACCAATCATGGATATGTTTTGACAAGTTTAAAAATTTATGTTAGTTATATGTACATATCAACATATATCAACTTCACTTATGATTCACCACATACAGTTTAGAATACACCATATAACATTAATAATACACCACAAAACAATAATGATTAATTATTTGTTCCGAATTTTGTTATTAATTCACCACTTATTAGTTAATGAATTGTAATACCAATTTCAGTGAATCATAATATCAAATTTAATGAATCATAACATCATTTTGGTGAATCATCAGTCACATATAACAAGAAAACTTTAAAACAATAATACTACACAAAACAATATTTGGTACGTAAGAAAAATACATCATTCACTATATAAGGTTTAAAATTTATTACAATACAATAATAATACACTAAAACAATAATAAATTTTTATCGGTTCCGGAGTTTGTTATCTAATTCACCACTTATTAGTTAATGAATCATAATACCAATTTCAATGAATCATAATATCAAATTTAATGAATCATAACATCGTTTTAGTGAATCATCAGTCACATATAAAAAGTAAATTTTTAAACAATAATACAACACAAAACAATATTTGGTACGTAAGAAAAATATATGATTCACCGTATAAGGTTTAAAATACACCATACAACAATAATAATACATTACAAAACAATAATGATTTTTATCGGGTTCAAATTTGTAATCTAATTCACCACTTATTAATTAATGAATCATAATATCAATTTTAATGAATCATAATACCAATTTTAATGAATCATAATATCAAAACTAATGAATCATATATGATTTTAGTGTATTATCATACACATGTAAAAATAGGTTTTTTTTAAGTTGTCAAAACATATCCATGACTGGTCTTATTTTGAAGAGCTTGAATTTAGACGAACGATGATATAATTTTTTTTCATTTTGGACTTATATATTGAAAATTACAATAATTTAAACTTAATATAGTAAAAAGACAACCCAGTCACTAAAATATGTTGAAAACCATCAATTTTATGAGTAGATACGTGTAGCTTTTTTTTTTAGTGAGTATATATGGATTCATAATAGGGGAGATTGATTGTAAACCAATTGCTGACTATCATCAATACTTCACACAATTTCGTCTCATTCTCGAAGATGCCTAGCCCACTGTGGATCTGTCAGCAAATCGTTCATTATTATAGGAGGTAGGTTGTCCAAAATTTTCTGAAATTGTAGCATGTGTTTTTCACATAGGCTTGAATCATGATTGAGTGGAATATTAAGAGTATGGGTGTATTATCAATATATTAATATCCAAATAAAAGATTACCTAAGAAAATCGAATGGAAGGTTTATACAGCAATAATGTAATCAAATTTTAGAAATCAAATCACATGATTACTGATTTGAAAAATTAATAATTAAATAAATTTAGAAACCAAAAAACTAACCGATTATGGTGTTAAACCTCAAACCTGAATATCTATGCGGCTTCTCATCTCTTACCTTATATCGGAGGGATAGGTTGTGGAATGCATCCTTGCCGCCCAAAGTTAGAAACTCCTTTTTTATTCATCATTGACTCATCCCACATATCTATGGTTGGATTTGAGTTGGTGTTTTTTTTTTTTTATATAATATAGCGTGAGAGGGTTGGTTTATGTAGTAGTAGAAAATAGAGGGTCAATACGCTCAGTCGTGTTTTCACTTCGCACAGTCGGAAAATGACCATTTTGCCCCTGCTTTAATATCTTTCAGAAATTACTATATTTACCCACAATTTGTGACATATTACGAGGTGACCCCAAATTTCATTACGCATAGTCAGAATTCCAATACGCTCAGTCAGAAAATGACCAATTTAGGGGCTAATGTAGGCAAAATTTATTAAAAGCAGTTCGAAAAAAGTAAAGAAGGATTCCGAAGCACTTATATAAGTAAAAACATATATCATAAAAATTATCAGCAAAGTATACCATGACAAAGTAGACGAAAAGACGAACGCGTCGGCGCAAACGGATCGAAAAACGAGCTATAACGAAGAAGATATGACAATTTTAAGACCGGAACTCGGCGCAGGCGCCGGTAAGGAAGACCGCGCGCGGGCGCCGGTAAAGAAGACCGCGCGCGGGCGCCGGTAAAGAAGACTGCGCGCGGGCGCGCGTCATTCTTTACCGGCGCCGGCGCGCGGTTTCTTTACCGGCGCCTGCGCCGAGTTCCGGTCTTAAAATTGCCATATCTTCTTCGTTATAGCTCCGTTTTTCGATCCGTTTGCGCCGACGCGTTCGTCTTTTTGTTACTTTGTAATGGTATACTTTGCTGATAATTTTTATGATATTTTTATTATTTCTTCTTAAGCACAACATTAACTATCATCGACGTCTTGTTCGAAATTGCCTATCAACCACTTATTACATGTCCGTTGAAGAAGATCTATTTGAAATTCATTGAAATTTTCTATCATTTCCACCAATTTCACGTCCATTGATGAAGAATCTATTTGAAATTATCAAAATTTCTATCAATATCAATATTAACTATCATTATCGACATTAACTATCATTGACTTCTTATTCGATAGTAAAACGAAGCAGGGCTGAGGCGGACCGTAGGGAACAATGCACGCTAAGGGCTAGTACGAGGAGACGACGTCCCCGACTTGATTAGTGCAAACAGACTTGATTAGTGCAAACACATTTGGATTTCATGTACTGGTAGTCAACATAATTGTTAATTGTTCTGGGATTTAAAGTGATGCGTGTGTCGAATAAGTTGTAACATTATGAGAAATGACGTGCGAACAATGTTGTTTGAAAATGAAAAACTCCGAAATAGAATCGCTTTTGAAGTCCTGAAAATATGTTACAAAGATGTATATACTTTCACTTGTTATAAAAAAAACCTTTAGGAGCAATCTCCGACGACAACCGATCTCGTTAGAAGTATTGAAAATATGTTTCAAAGATGTATACAATTTCATTTGTAAAAAAACATTTTTTGAACAATCTCCGACGACAAACCGATCTCGTTGTTCTTAAAAGAATTCACTAAATAGAATCCACGAGAATCATGATACACTAAATGGCTAACACACCCACAATTAGCACTAAACCTAGACTAATTCCTAACGCCACTGTTCATCCTCTCACTTCTCCTGTCAAAATGTATCAGATTTCTTCTTTTCCTCTACCATGTACCCCCCAATTAGGGTTTTCGTGTTAGTCATTTGAATTGTTAATTGTTCTGGATTTAAAATGATGCATGTGTCGAATAAGTTGTACCATTTACCCTCCAATTAGGGTTTTCATGTTAGTCATTTGAGGATTGTGGAATGCATTTCGGGCATCAGTTGTCGAAATGAATTAATTAGTGGAATCGGTGGAATGATAGACAATGTTAGTGTATATGGAAAATCCCTGCTGTTTAAAACTAAAAAATAGAAATTTACTGCACACTTTGAAGTCTTGATCTTCTTTAGTCTTTCCTCATCGCTCTAGCAGTCTAGTAGAAGATTGTCAATATGAAGTAGTTCATGTTTGTCGTCATCATTTACTGCACACTTTGAAGTCTTGATCTTCTTTAGTCTTTCCTCATCGCTTGCAGTCTAGTAGAAGATCGTCAATATGAGTAGTTCACTAGTAGAAAAAGGCCTATTTCGGCGGTTCCAATGGGCCTATTTCGGCGGTTGTGAACCGCCGAAATGAGCACCGCCGAAATAGGTGTGAGCACCTATTTCGGCGGTTGTAAACCGCCGAACTAGATGTACCTATCTCGGCGGTTCTTAGAGAACAACCGCCGAGATAGGCCCCTGGGATTGACCGGTGTGAGATTGACCATGAGTCTATCTCGGCGGTTGTTAGAGAACAACCGCCGAGATAGACCCATGGTCAATCTCACACACGGTCAATCCCAGGGGCCTATCTCGGCGGTTGTTCTCTAAGAACCGCCGAGATAGGTATATTTTTTTTTGTTTTTTTCCATCCCAGCTTATATATATATATATTCACCACATTTGATTCAATCAGACCTGTAATAATGCTTCATCCATACAGGGAGCTCCAGCACACATTTAAAAAGTTATAAAAGCTCCCAATTAATACCAACGACGCACCACAATTTGAGAGTTAACAAAACCAATGCAATTACACTTACTTTCACACTTTCAATACAAATAAAAAACACCATTACAATTCAAATCTACCATTACACCATCCACAAGTGTACAGAGTTATATTTACATACTCGAAAAAGTTAGCAAAACATCTTCATGATCATCAATTCATTAAACTTGTGCAGACGAACTCCGACCATTCCTCAAGCATCTCAACAATTTGAGCATCATCATACTGACCACCTTTGAACACTTGTTCGTAAGCCTTGAAAAAAAATGAACATTAATCTAAAACGTACAAGTCTAACAACATGTAAAGAGCATAACTGAAACTTTCAAAGAATGTTACCATGTCTAACGAGTGCTCTGGTAAAAGGTTCGCCGCTCCTACTATGTCACTCATGAATCTCATGACATAGTATCCACATTCTGACCCCCCAGGCTGCACCGGACACTATACAAACACATATTGACAGTTATAAACAAGTTTAAACATTATCACACAAATTTATCAATTAATAGAGTACCTTGACAGTGTTCCAAGGGATGTTACTCTTCATTGTTATACCCTGGAGTCTTAATGCAGCTCTCATGGAACTATATACATCAGCAATATATATAGTTTTAAGCATCAGTAGCAAGTTATGAAACAGTTAACGTTAAGTAAAATAATTGTTGTTTACGATAACAAAATAATTACCCCAGTATTGCGGTGGAGATCTTCGGTCTCTTGGCAGCCACCAAGTGAGTCAAATTGCAAGATTCGTGGGTGCTTCCCCATCACCAGCACAAGCAATGACCAATGTCGACTGTCCACAAATTACACAATGTGTTGAAATCATTAAGCAACTAACACAAACTATATGTTTTAGATAATACTAGAAATAGTCAAATATCATACCTGAATGATATGGCAGCATAATAAATGACTTGTTCGAACATTCATAGAGGGCATTCGTCATATATTGCATAAGGCTTGCGGATCACTTGTCATCTGGACTTCACTGCACATAGCAGGACACAGGAATCCAAATCTTCGATCTTCAAAGACATTGATCGCCTTATCATGCACCCACCTATGAGGCAATATCATTAGTCATTAACTTTTATTCAAACATCTAATTCATCACCAATTAATGAATTCAAAATATAAAAGGTAGAAGTCACTCACATGGCGGCCGACTTGATAATCGACACATTCAACCAATCCCTCCTGAAGCACTCCTCGAAGTCGGACATATACATCCCAAATCGATGTATATCTTCTCCTTGAACTATATAGTGAAATATCCGCTCGGGATCTTCCACAATGAGGGAATCACTATCCGGTGGTAGCACCAACAACGAGGAATGCAGAATCTGCATATTGTCGACAAGCCGGCCAATATTCTCTTCTCCACCAAAGCAGGTCTAAGCACAAAATTTGTGGATGCCTTTGATTGCACAGGTGTGGCAATTCTTTTTCCTTTGCCCTTATCAGTCTTCGGTGGGGTCATATCCTATGATATTAGTCTAATTAAGTATATGGATGCAAGGTGGTACACCAATAGTTTTATAGCAACGGTTAAGAGTAATACCTGCCCAGGGAGTCTGACCAATCGTGCAGGCCACTGCACTGTCGCAGTTTGTGCAGAACGCACGGTAGGTCTTTGTGGGATCGGCACCGGTAAACCGACGTCAGCATGCTCTGCAACAAATTCGTCTAGAAGCACTCGTGCATGGTAATGTCGGAGTGGTTCACCGTGCACAATATCACTTGGACGAGAGGGGAAAAGTTTTCCCCATGCAACCATGACCTCTTGTACTCCAATTTGTAAAAACAGATGGCACTCAGTGGGTGCCTGAGTGTTATGTGGAACTTGTTTAGATAAAAATTGAGAATTCTTCTATGATGATATTAGTGATCAAGTTAAAAATCATAATCGTCATGTACTCAATTGAAATGTTAGTCTAACCTGTAGAGATGCATAGGGAAACGGATCAGCCGAGTGGACACTACTTCTCACTACCGGTGCACTCTGATGCTGAATGGGTGACTGATCAACTGGTGGTCGAGAAACCTCTTGGCTTTCATGCTGCTGTGGCTGAATCCTTGATATAGCCTGAGCGATCCTCTCGTCGACGTTCTGAGTAATCCTCTGCTCCATCTCAGCCAACACTCTCAGGTGCTCCTCGTAGCTAATCGACTGTCCCTTGCTGATTCTGGACCCGGGTGCGCCAAATGCCTGGCGGATACCAACGTGCCCACCAAACCCAATGGCACGACCTGGATGATCCTTCTTACCAAGAGCGCGTGTAAGAGGATCATCATTCCTCTGTGAGGTCCAGGTGCCCTGGGTGAGCTGAGAGCTTAATTCACCCTAATATAACACACAAATACAGTTATTAGTTTAACATAAGTTCATATACAAAGGAAATGAACAGTTTGACTGAAAATGAAATGATATCACTTACCATTTGAGCAATAACTGCTCTCGTGGCTTCATATTGAGGATTTTCGGGAGTAGAGTTCTTCGGAATGTGGCTTAACTCCCACACTTTCATTCTTCTGCCACTGGCATCCAATGAGCCATCCGTGGGCAGATATCCCTTTTGCTCCCATTCTGGTACCCTTTGAGCAATACTTTTTCCACCTAAGTGGTGAGGGTACAGATTCTTCTTAGCATTTGCTTGTTGTTTCGCACGGAGAGCCTGCATAAATTAATGGGATCATGTTAAGTGAAATTGAACACAAAAAAACATAAGAAATTAAGATTAATTTATGTATGTATGACAATAAAGTGCACCTGGAACTCGGTGTGTGACGCCTCTCAACAAATTGTAGCCATTGCTCTTCTGTTATGCCCTCGTAAACCTCCCATGGTGGTCTCACACCGTCTCCACCATGATCTGGCTCATCTGGATCTTCTGGAGTAGGCATCTTGTAGATGTACTTGTCAGCCAACTTATTCTTGTGGTCCCGGAACTGTTTCGACATCGCTGATAGCACATCGTTTTTAAGTGCGGGATCCACGGAGAAACGAGACTACGTACATGATCATTCAGTTAGTAAAGTAAACATAAATGTTCTATTATTTCACAAAAGATCATAGTAATAATGTAGAGATTTACCTGAAGACGCTGAAACATAGTATCCTTCAATGATTGAGGCACTTGCTTCCAGGTGTGGTTTATGTCGCAATATGACTTCACCAAATGGCTACCGTAAGCGGTGAAGTCATTCTTCCAATTTCCATGGGGCTGGTTGAATTGATTGAAGTCGACCGGTTTTGTAGGAGGGCCCTTGTTAGCCTTCAGCCCACGTGTTGCACCTCTTTTCTTCTGCTTCTTCGCCTCTGGTGGCACAACCGACTCCTCTTCGGTCTGCTGTGAAGGGCCAGCCTCAGTCTCGTGTACTGCTACCTGGTCCTTCTTCTTCTTTCCTCCTCTCGTGACCCGCTTACTTGGTCTATTCGGCTGTGGCTCAGGTTCTCCAGTCGAGATAAGCCGTCCAATGGGGTCATATAGGGTGATCATCCACTGCAAAAAAAAATCATAAAGCATTTTCATCAGTTAAACTCATAACATAAATACTATGATGCATAACAATAACAGTTAAGATGATATTACAGTCTACATTCTACTAACAACATTACCTGACACGTACAAAAACATAAATCATTTCATATTTTCTACCCAAACACCCTCATCATGGTCTGATCGTGCGTAGAGCAAATCGTTTTCAGTATCATCAATCGAATCCGGTAATCCAGTAGGAAACAAGGATGTTTCCTCTACAGTCCCATTTTCATCGTTATCCTCATTTTCATTTTCCATTACAACCGGCCTTCTTCCTGGAAGAACAACAGACCATCTGCAGTCTTTCGGATCCTCAACATACCACACTTGCTCGCAATCCTTTCCCAGAACAAATTGATCATCATTATAACCGTGTAACCGTGAAAGATCAACCATGGTAAGCCCTCCATCATTTTGGTACCCGCGTCGGTTGTCCACCCACTTGCACCGGAACAACAGAAAGGAATCAATGTCATAGTCTAGTTCCCAGATGTCCTCGATGACACCATAATACCAATTACTAACTGGTTGAGATCGGTTACCGCTGTGGTACTCAGTGGCAGCAGCTTCAATTTTTACCCCACTATTCTGGTTTATCGATTTGGCATCTTGGCGTGCAGTGTAGTATGTATACCCACTAATATCATACCCCTCAAAAGATGTAATATTAGTTTCAGGTCCGATTGCCAAACATCTGATCTCTTCGCTTACAGCTTCTGGATCTGATGATGCTAATGTCAACACATGATCTTTGAACCATTGGATAAAAACTCGGTTTTGTTCTTTTGTCAGCCAAATGTGGTTTTTCAAAGGATTTTGATGCCTTAACTCAACCATATGGGTTTCCAAATAAGGTTCAACAACCTCAAGATGTTGTAAGACAAACAAATGTGCTTGATGAATAAGTAGACGCGAAACTTGCACGATCTTTCTACCAATAACACCTTTACCCTTAAACCTGCCATAGTGTCGTGGTTTTGGGATACCAATAGACTCTGCCTCACTCAAATAATCGGTCACAAACTCCGTGACTTCCTCAGTCACTGTTGCTTCAACAATGCTCCCCTCTGGTCGATACCTATTCTTCATTCTACTTTTCAGAATACCCATGTACCGTTCAAAAGGGTACATGTACCGTAAGTATACCGGACCGCAGAACTGTATCTCTCGAACGATGTGCACAATTAGATGTACCATTATATCAAAGAAAGATGGTGGGAAATACATCTCAAGTTGACATAAAGTGATAACAATTTCACGTTGTAGATCATCTAGAGAGGTTACGTCAATTGCCTTGGAGCACACAGCGTTGAAAAAAAACATAACCGAGTTAAAGCATTTCTGACATCAGATGGCAATATCCCTCGAATTGCGACCGGAAGAAGATGTAACATCAGTACATGATAATCGTGAGATTTCATGCCTAAAAGTTTTAAATCCTTCATCGATACAATGTTCTTCCAGTTTGAAGAGTATCCAGACGGTACTTTTACCGAGTACAGACATTTGCAGAAACTAATCTTTTCAGCCTTTGAGAGCGTGTAGCATGCAGGAGGTAGGTAGATTCGTTTCCCATTCTCTTGTGGGTGTAACTCCTTTCGTATACCCATGGTTTGCATGTCCTTTCTGATTTTCAATCCGTCTTTTGTTTTGCCGGGTATATTGAGTAAAGTCCCACTCACTGCCTCACCAACGTTCTTCACAATGTGCATGATGTCTAAGCAGTGCCTCACAGAAAGATGACGCCAATAAGGTAGTTCCCAAAAGATAGAACACTTTTTCCAAATGTTTTTCGCCGGTTTTGATGTGTTTCCAAATACATTTACAATGTCCTTAACCTTTTCGTACACTTCCTCAGAGGTCAGAGGTAGACGGGCCACACGAGTTTCGGCTTGACCATTGAACAACTTTCTCTTCGTTACTCGATAAGGGTGATCTTCGGGGAGAAGACGTCGATGACACATATAAACATTCTTCCCACAATGTTTTAAACGGTCCGAACAAGTGTCTTCCTCGCATATGGGACATGCAAATGTTCCTTTAACCGTGTAACCGGACAAGTTCCCATACGCAGGGAAGTCATTGACGGTACAGAACAACAAAGCCTTGAGCGTGAAATTCTCTCTTGCATAAGCATCATATACCACGGTCCCCTCATTCCACAATAGCTTCAGATCGTCGATCAGAGGGGCAAGGTACACATCAATGCTATTACCTGGCTGCTTGGGACCAGATATCAGGAGCGATAACATGATGTACTTTCGTTTCATACACAACCATGAGGGCAAATTGTAGATCACTAGCAGAACAGGCCATGTACTGTGTTGACTACTCAATGTGCCGTACGGGTTCATTCCATCAGTACATAACCCAAGCCTCAGATTCCTATCTTCATGTCCGAAATGTTCTTTGAACCGTCTATTGATGTTTCTCCACTGAGGCCCATCTGCTGGATGTCTTAGTTTCTCATCACTCTTTCTACCCTCGCATGCCATCGTAAGTTCTTTGCATCTTTCGGATTCGCAAACAACCGTTTGAATCTGGGTATAATCGGCAAATACCAAACAAGTTTTGCTGGAGGGCTTTTTTTCTGAACGGAGGAGTACTCACCATCTTTATGCTTATACCGGGACAACGAACATTTGGGCAATTGTCCAGATGTTCGTATTCACCCCTGTACAACACACAGTTGTTTGGACACGCGTGAATTTTTTTGTACTCTACTCCCATTGGACACACCCATTTCTTTGCCTCATACGTGGTCGTAGGGAGACCGTTCTCATCCGGTAGCATATCATGAATCAGCTCGAGGAATGCCGTGAAACCTTTGTCACTCAATCCATATCTTCCCTTCAGGTTGAACAAATTCAATATAGCTGTCAATTTCGTGTACTTAGTGCAAGTAGGATACAACGCCGTTTTGGATGCGTCCAACAACCTTTGATACTCATCCGGCCGGTCGACAAAGTTATCCTCAACGTTACCAAGCATCTCGTCAATTTGTTCATCATGATAAGTCGACTCACTGTCAACATTGACTCCGGAAGCGCTTGGGAGTTCTGACTCGTTAGTAGTATCGAATGTCTGCTCGGTTCTTGAGTTACACCGATCGTGACTGTAGGAAGATGAAGCATTATCTTCAACACGTTCTCCATGAAAAATCCATTTTGTATAATGTGGCATGAAACCACGGGTCTTCACATGGAGTTGTACGAGGTTGATGCTTGAATAATGTCTAACCACACCACAATCAACACAAGGACATGGAATTTTCTCCGCCTTTGTCCTGTCCTTGTGTTGCACTGCAGCTTTGCAAAACTCTTTCAGCATTTTGTCAAAATGTTCGCCTCTATCACCATACATCCAGTCACGCTCCATACTACATGTGCAACAGATCACAGGTGTGAGTTAGATCCTTTGTAGAATATGGCCTATATTAAGTTGCACATGTTTATTTCCTAATGGAGCATGACTGGGATGATTGACAATTAGTCTAGCCTAACTCTAAGGTTGCAAACACAAAATAAACTACCATTTTAAATTTAAGAAATTGTTGCACTTCTAAAACAGAAACCGGTGTTTAAAACAATATTACGAATACTTTTTCTACAAAAAATTTGGCATGACCTTTGCATAATTGTACACATCCCGTGCTTATTATTCAGCACTCACCAAAGTCATCACAACCACAAACATTCCAACAATGGCAGCAACCAACAATTAAAATAAATCAATTCTTTACTAGCTAACTGAAAACCAATTGCAAATTCAGATCATCAAATCAACGCTTTCAATTCTCCACTGTATAAGTTCAAACCGGTTTACAGATTAACAAAGAATCGAGAGTTAGAATACGTACTTGTTTTTTAAGGATTTATGGACAGGGGAGACTGGTGCCTGAGAGGTAGGCTTCTGTGCGAGAGATGCAGCAATACCACTTCTGATATGTCTCTGCAAGGGAGCAACAAAAAATAAATTAAAAAAGAAATGCATCAACAAATAGGGAATGAAGCTAAATTATGTACTAGCACTTATATTTAAATACATAATTGCATTTATTAAACAAAAAATAAGGTTTAGTTACTTACTTGTGCACAGAGGAGGAAAGAGGAAAAGTAATGGAAGAAGGCGGGAAACAAGAGAGGTGAATAACGGACCTGATAAAAAAAATTAGATATTGTTAGACATATACACATACATCAAACAATTAATTACGAAGAGATTTAAAAAAAAACGGCATGACTTTTGCATAATTTTACCTATCCCATGCTTATTATTAAGCATTCACCAACCATTCATCAACACAAATTTCCATCACAAATCAAACTAATACCAACTTTATCCATCAAACAAAATTTTAATAATTTGTGGAAATAAAATACAAAGTAAAATAAAGACACAACTATGCCTATTATTAAGCATTCACCAATTATTCAACAACACAAATTTCAATCATAAACCAAACTAATATATACCAAATTCATTCATCAAACGAAATTCCAATAATTTGTGGAAATCAAATACAAAGTACAAAAGAGAAAAATGATACGTTAGATTATATTACCGGTTCGAAAATGAATTGCTCTCCGCTCCGCTTTCAATCTACCATCAAATGGTAAAGAAGCTCCTTAAGTATTTATCTGTAGAGACACAAAAGAGAAAAATGATAAGTTAGATTATATTACAGTGGTGAAGAGAATGAAGAGTTAAATTAAAAAAAAATACCGGTTCATAAATGAATTGTTTTCAGCCCCTCTTCTCAATCGGGCGTGCGAGACTTGTGTAGCAACACCAATCTCTACAGAGGCAACGCATAAAGATTGAACAACATTCAGATCAATTAGAATAATTTTATATTAAACTTAACGACTATACAATACTCATATATATATATAAATACATTCTCACACCTCTACTTCAAACCGCTACTAAAACGGCTAATACCTCACCTACTACAATATTTTTCTACTATGACTGCTTGTTCACGCTCTTATTCAATTATACACTACGAAACGTTCTACTCTTTTTCTACTTATCATTTCTACACTTTTTTACTACTTTATCTACTATAATCATCATTCTGCTCACTCATTACTTTATACACTCTTTCTTCTTTACTATTTCTTTCTTCTAAACTCACTACAAAATTTGATTATTTATACTTTGCGTTTACAACTTTCATATTCACTTGCTCACACAAGCACTGTACATATACATTTCATAACACTTTCTCTAATATTTACAACAAATTAATTTATTTACGTACATTTTGCTACTAATTTATAAAATACGAATTAAATTAACTAAGTGAGTTTAAACTCCCATTGTTGTTAGTGAATTTAAAATAAGTTTAACTCACAGTAATTGAATTAACTAAGCCCGAAAAACTAACTAAATTCCTTAACAATATTTTTTTGACAACATATAAATAATATTTACAACAAATTAATTTATTTACGTACATTTTGCTACTAATTTATAAAATACGAATTAAATTAACTAAGTGAGTTTAACTAACTAAATTCACTAACTACAATGGGAGTTTAAACTTATTTTAACGTATATTTATTCTAAATAATATATGATGAAGATATATGAAATTGATAATAAACAACTTATTAATTATGTCATGGTTTATTATAGTTATTACAATTTATATTAAAAATTAGATAAACAAATTTCCTTACAACTCGTACTAAATAATTGATTATACATATTGATAGCCTTTTTATAATATAAATTTGTATTTATTATTATACTATTTTTATATTCAGTAATATATACGTTTCAATTTTATAATTTTACAATTTAACGCACTAATTTATGCATTACCTCTTTATCATATACATTACCTCTTAATTTACATTAAGTGTTTCTCTCATGGACGCCTAATATAACTCTAAACAATGGGAGTTTCTCCCATAAACTTCTATTGTACAAAGTGGAAATGTTGAGACAAAGACTCCATACAGGGAATAGACAGATCGATTCACAATAGTCCGGGAATTTTTCCAACCTAACTATACTTAAAAGAAGGGCCAAAAACAGCACAAAAATTCACTCGGACATTTCGTCGAACACCTTGTGTGCATACATAAATTTAATAGTTTAACAACCAAATCTTGCAAAAATTCACACACACAATAAATATCATCATCCACAATCATAATGTGACAACAATCTATCACTTTAACAACAAATTAACAATTAAATAAGCAAAATCGAAAACAAAGTTAGGGTTGCTCACCTCTGTTCGCCTCTGTTAAATGGCGGAATGAGGCCGGCGACGCCACACGAAGACCACCACCGACGGCGCGACACCGGCGACAGCGAGAGGAGGAGGAGGGCGGCCGGAATACGGCTGTGGTGGCGGTGTTGGTCGCAATCCGCGAACAGAGAGAGGAGAAGAGGGGTAATTAACCTAGTAATGAAATCGTAATTGTTACGAAACGGGGTTGGGAGGTTAATTAAAAGGACCTATTTCGGCGGTTTTGTTAGAAACCGCCGAAATAGGCCCTTTTTAATTATTAAAAAATTAAAGAGACCTATTTCGGCGGTTCCTAACAAAGAACCGCCGAAATAGATGATTAAATTTAAAAAAAAAAGAAAATAGAAACACCTATTTCGGCGGTTTCGTGTAAGGAACCGCCGAAATAGGTCTCTTTAATTTTTTTTATTATTAAAAAGGGCCTATTTCGGCGGTTCATATCTAGGAACCGCCGAAATAGACCCCTTCTTTACATACGGTATACATCTCGGGCCCCTATTACGGCGGTTTTATTTACAACCGCCAAAATAGGGGCGCCGAAATAGACGTTTTTTGTACTAGTGTCATGTTTGTCGTCATCATTTACTGCACACTTTGAAGTCTTGATCTTCTTTAGTCTTTCCTCATCGCTCTTGCAGTCTAGTAGTAGATCGTCAATAGAACTATTGTTTTGAGCAATCTCCGACGACAAACCGATATCGCTTTTGAAGTATTGAAAATATGTTTCAAAGATGTATACATTTTCATTTGTTATAAAAAAACACATTTTTTGAGCAATTTCTGACGACAAACCGATCTCACTTTTGAAGTACTGAAAATATGTTTCAAAGATGACATTCTTTGAGCAATCTCCGATGACAAACCGATCTCGCTTTTGAAGTATTGAAAATATGTTTCAAAGATGTATACATTTTCATTTGTTATAAAAAAACATTTTTTGAGCAATTTCTGACAACAAACCGATATCGCTTTTGAAGTATTGAAAATATGTTTCAAAGATGTATACATTTTCATTTGTTATAAAAAACACATTTTTTGAGCAATTTCTGACGACAAACCGATCTCACTTTTGAAGTACTGAAAATATGTTTCAAAGATGACATTCTTTGAGCAATCTCCGATGACAAACCAATCTCGCTTTTGAAGTATTGAAAATATGTTTCAAAGATGACATTCTTTGAGCAATCTCCGACGACAAACCGTTCTCGCTTTTGAAGTATTGAAAATATGTTTCAACGATGACATTTTTTTAGCAATTTCTGACGACAAACGATCTTGCTTTTGAAGTATTGAAAATATGTTTCAAAGATGACATTCTTTGAGCAATCTCCGACGACAAACCGATCTCGCTTTTGAAGTATTGAAAATATGTTTCAAAGATGACATTCTTTGAGCAATCTCCGACGACAAACCGATCTCGCTTTTGAAGTATTGAAAATATGTTTCAACGATGACATTTTTTGAGCAAGACGACAAACCGATCTCGCTTTTGAAGTATTGAAAATATGTTTCAAAGATGACATTCTTTGAGCAATCTCCGACGACTAACCGATCTCGCTTTTGAAGTATTGAAAATATGTTTCAAAGATGTATACATTTTCATTTGTTATAAAAAACATTTTTTGAGCAATTTCTGACAACAAACCGATATCGCTTTTGAAGTATTGAAAATATGTTTCAAAGATGTATACATTTTCTTTTTTTAAAAAAAACACATTTTTTGAGCAATTTCTGACGACAAACCGATCTCACTTTTGAAGTACTGAAAATATATTTCAAAGATGACATTCTTTGAGCAATCTCCGATGACAAACCGATCTCGCTTTTGAAGTATTGAAAATATGTTTCAACGATGACATTTTTTGAGCAATTTTGATGATTGTCAAATAAATTCTTCTTTAAAGGACATGAATTTAGTGGAATTGATAGGTAAGTTCGAACAAGACATCGATGATAGTTAATGTCGATACATCTAACTATTTAGATTGGTGTCCAATTCATCTGTTAATTAGAATAGAACATGCTTGATTATTTTACTATGGAATAAGAAGTTAATGATAGTTAATATTGATATTGATAGGAAATTTTGATAATTTCAAATAGATTCTTCATCAATGGACGTGAAATTGGTGGAAATGGCAGAAAATTTCAATGAATTTCAAATAGATTCTTCTTCAACGGACATGTAATTAGTGGTTGATAGGCAATTTCGAACAAGACGTTGATGATAGTTAATGTTGTGCTTAAGAAGAAATAATACATATATCATAAAAATTATCATCAAAGTATACCATGACAAAGTAGACGAAAAGACGAACGCGTCGGCGCAAACGGATCGAAAAACGGAGCTATAACGAAGAAGATATGACAATTTTAAGACCGGAACTCGGCGCAGGCGCCGGTAAGGAAGACCGCGCGCGGGCGCCGGTAAGCATCTCCTTCAAACCATGTTTTTTTTGTCAATGCTTCCAAATGCTTGAATTAGAGTGTCATACACAAACCGACACCAATCAAATTCAACCACTTTTTCCATGGTTCTTAGTGCAAAAGCGAAAATGCTAAGATCAACTCTATAACTAGAATTTAGCTTCAGCAGAGAGCCAATCACAACCAGTATGAAGATCTTGACAAAGATCACTACATCTTTGCACTTTAAAATTTTATCCATCAGCTCTTTAATCTTTACATGTGCAGTTTGTGTTACTTTAATTCCCAACTCACCAGCTAGCCTTTTAACTTGTTCTTTGCACTTCACAACATCTTCTTTTCTCTCAGTTTGTTTTTATATCCTTAAATTTCCTCGAGGCAGCCCATAAACTCTATCCACGTCATCTATTGTCACCCTTAGCCATCTGTTTCTATCCAACCTCAATGCTGATTCATTGTTGTCAAAATTTTTGTATAACCAAAGGCCTAGTTCTTGTAGTATGTGCACATTTTTGGGCAGCCCCAAGAATGCCCCAAACCCCACATTGTTTATTGCATTTCTTTTGTTGTTTGTCTGGGGTCTTTAGCTAATTTTTCAGATATTTCATTCAATCTTTTTACCATGCATCTGCATCTTATACTTTCTGGTTTGACCTATAAAAAAAATTAAATTTAGTTAGATACAAATTCAACATTTAATCATTTCATAAAACCATTACATATATTTCATTACAGTGAGAATAAATAATTTGAAACTTTACCTGATTGTCTTGATGTTCACTCATACTACCTTTCTTTGAAGATCAAATTAGTTTGTTTTGTAACCCAAGTTACAATGTTGTTTAAATCACCAAATATCAACCAATCAGGGATAAAAGTTAACCAAATGTAAGGCAAATATGAATAACAGGTTAACCAAATGTGAATGACAGGTTATCCAAATGTGAATGACAGGTTAACCAAATGTGAATGACAGGTTAACCAAATGTGAATGTTAGCATGTTGAAAAATTACTTAAAATTAATGTGATGAATCTCTCTACTGTGTAGTTGAATGAATGATTCGGCAGATAATTCATAAAAACTCATCTTCACCCATGAGTGGGATGAAGAGAGCTCCCTTAAACTACTAAGTTCTCAGGTTAGAAAAATAATAAAATTAATTTGAAATCCACAAGGCAAACTGACCTGCAAACTGGATGAAGTCTGTGTAATCACAAGGCAAAAAAAAAAAACTATCTCCCCTACTGATGCAACTGTTCTATGTCCAATGGCTTCTCCTTCAATCATTTCCCAAACAAATCAGATAGTAACATAGATCACAAGAAACTACAGCACATAAACTTGGGCAGCAAAGCTACCTGTGCAAGATGTAATTCAAACGAAATAACGTGAATGATAGTACAACAAATTATCAGTAGAAGCAAGAGATAAAACAATCCATAATTTGTGTTTTCCAAATTTTCTTCACAAAATTTCACGAAGCTCTTACTATAATCAAATCAGGCCAACTTTAAAATGAGATTGCAAGGGAGATATGCTAACATAGGCCATTGAAATTTCACTGATTGTTCTCAACTGTAGGGAATTCATTCATACCACCGTAGATGTGCACGTTGAAAAAACAGAAAGAATAATAATGATACTAAGAACTTTTTTTTAAAAAAAATACTGATACCAAGAACTAAATTAGCACTAGGAATCATACACACTTAAGGAAAGAGAACAATTAGTTTTTTTTTTAAATCTCAAGTGAATGAAACGTGAACTGATCCTTAAATCCATGTCATAAAGTAGGCATAAAAGCCCCGACACGACAGTCGTAATATAATAAAGATTCATCAAAACAAACAAACACTATACATCTAAAAACGGTTATCACCAATACCATAGCTCTATCCAAACAACTATGCTTGCTGAAAAATGACATTACTTGTCGACCTTGGAAGCAGCAGAAGCAGCTTGACCACAAGACAACCAGTTCTCCCAGCAGCAATAAGAGAACAGTCGGTTACTGCTGCGACTAATTCCGGTGAATGAAGAGTCATGAGGAACGGAGCTAGAAACACAAATAATGAATGGAATATAGAGTTCAAAAGCCTACAAATGGCGGATTACTTACCAAATGACGGATTGCTTCACTCTCAAATAACACCAGAAACTAGGGTTAAACAATTGCTTTGAATCGATGAGCTCTGTGAATTTAGGGCTAAGCTAGACTATCGATTTTGGGACAAAACTGTATCAATTTTGTGTAAATTGAGGGAAATCAATTTGAAGAGCTCTCGAGGGAACGTTGTCGCTCATCGTTTGAAGAGAGTTGGGAAGATCTGCTCCTTGGGGGAAGTTGTTTGTTTCTCCTTTCTGCTCTCCGTTTTGCAATAGCCTTCTTTTTTTCTTTTTTCTACACGCTGCGTTTTAATCTCTTACAGCACTCCTGCATATATTTCCTGTTGCATATGAGCCACGCCCCTGTTGTATACCCTTTCCATTAATTAACAAAAACATAAAATCTATTAATGTATCTGGTTCAAACATTTTGCGCTTCCAAATTTTAAGTCACTACGTACTTTCTTGCCGACCTACTTTGATACAAGATTTATACTAGAGTTTAATCTCATTAGGACAAGTTCCATCTTTTTGATATATCCTCAATTGAGCCTTGACATATTTCCCCTCTCTATTTTCTCTTATCGTTTTGCACTGGCCTTCCCTCTCATCCGTTTTCCTTGTTCTCCCTTTTCCATCTATTTTGTCTCTTGCCCTCCTTTTTAATCACTCATATCCGCTCTTCTTCCATTACCTTGCTAGAATGTCCGTTCTTTTCTAAGTCTTTCTCTTGAGACAAACGGGAAGGTTATGAGCTTTCAAGGCTTTGTTCACATTTTTGTTTTCTGGTATCTGATTTTCATGATCTCACTTGTTATCATATATAAAAAAAAATAGATGTAAAAATACACAAAACTTGTTCATAATTATATAGTCAGATTTTCTGTTTTACCACCTGCTGCCATTTGTTTAGGCGGTTTTGAAAACAAAAATGTGAGATCATGGCGATAGATTCTTTTTTCTTTTTTTTTAAATTTGTAAAATTTTAAAATGTTATATCTTATTATATATAAGGTCAAATAACATAAATTTTATACCATTGTCCATCATAATTCGAACTCTTCAAGATAAGCCCAAACATGAATATATTTTGATAAATTTATTTTTTTTTTATTTTTTGTATATACATATGTTTTAAGATTCATTGTGAATCTTATGTTTAAGAAAAGTGAATCAAATGTTGTTAAAAGGTGAACCAGAGGTTGTTAAAAAATGAATCAGAGGTCATTAAAATGCTTCGACGTTTTTAGCATTCCTATGATGGTTTTTAAGGTGTTTGGGGGGTAGGGTAATCTTTTTGGTATTAGTTCTACACTTTATATTGTCGTCATTGACTCGACAGTAACGACCCTAAACCCTGCACTACAAACCATAAAAATGCCTTCGACGTTTTTAGCATTCCTAGGGGTGGTTTTTAGGGTGTTTGGGGGTAGGGTAATCTTTTTGGCATTAGTTCTACGCTTTATATTATCATCACTGACTCGACAGTTTTTTAGGGTTTGTGGTTTAGGGTTGTTAGACCCCTTTACTACAAACCATTAAAATGTCTTCGACGTTTTTAGCTATCCTAGGGTGGTTTTTTGGGTGTTTGGGGGTAGGGTAATCTTTTGGGCATTAGTTCTACGCTTTATATTGTTGTCACTGACTCGACAATTTTTTAGGGTTTGTGGTACAGGGTTTAGGGTCTAACACGTTTTTAGCTATCCTAGGGTGGTTTTTTAGGTGTTTAGGGGGTAGGGTAATGTTTTTGGCATTAGTTCTACACTTTATATTGTCGTCACTAACTCGACAATTTTTTAGGGTTTGTGGTTTAGGGTTTAGGGTCGTTAAACCCTAAACCCTGCACTACAAACCATAAAAATGCCTTCGACGTTTTTAGCATTCCTAGGGTGGTTTTTAGGGTGTGGGGTAAGATTCATTTTGCAAATAAATGGTTCATTTTATTATTAAAGAAGATTCATTTTACTAATGAGTAAGATTCACTTTAAAAATATTAATATATACTCATTCTAAAAACATAAAATTTTAAGTTTACCAAAAAATATTTTTGCACTTATATTTTATAAGTTATGACATTTTGAAAAAAAAAATCTCTCTCCTACCCCCAACAACTCTGTGCATGTGAGTCTTTTTTTTTTTTTTTCCTTTCATTTATTCTCCAATCAAATGTTGACAAGTGATAGTATCCACCTTCTACTATACACCATATCTCTAGATTCTCCATACCCTTTGTTTATGTGGTTTGTGTTTTAACATCATGCCGGGACGATATGTCGATGTTAACGTATTTGACCAAACAAGGTAGTTTTGGTATTAATTGCTATTCTCTTTGCGTGTTTCAGTTAGTGGACGTTTCCCCAAATAGAAAATGGTTGGTGTGTTTTCTATACAGAATCCAGTCTCTGTTACTAATTGTTTTAACATAATTGATGTTTCTTCAGTTAATTATGTTCTTACTAATGGTTTATATATCTTTGTACATTATGACAATGCTTCCGATTTGAAGTATGAGAATATTTTATAATAATTAATTGACTTTTTCTAAGAATGTGTTGAGTACTGTTAGCGTGTGCTATTTCACCTCAGACCTTGCAACTCAGGTCTGGGAACTATCATTCCCTTATGCTATTCTATTTTCTATACAAAGTCTTTTAAGTCTACGAAAATCCTCTATGACCATATGCAATTAGATTGAGAGCCAATGACTAAGTTGTGGACACTACTACATATGCCATAATAACAATAGCCAACTCGAGTTTAATGTGTTCTTATAAAGAACTCACCTAAAATTTACATTCTTTTTGTTTTTCCGAAGATTCTCATTTCATTGTTACTGCTTAACAATATATGACTTACACCGAAAGTATTACCTGGTCTCAGGTGATGCAGGTATGTCAATTCCTAAAGGTGATGGCCATAAAGAGCATAATCCTAAAGAGAATGCAACAAATCAAGTGAGAGTGCAAAATGAAAGGCCCCTTCAGAGCACCAGTACTCTTTGCTTGAGAGCAGGTAGTTAGACCGTAACCCTCCATGAAGATCATTTTCATAGTGTTGGTATGAGGGTTGCTTGGGTTAGATTGTAGATGATCTAGAAATCAGTATGACGGTGGTGAGAGGTTACATTATTGAGGTTTACAATGATCTAGAAACGCTCCAGGATATTATGCTCTTTAGATGTTAACAATACGGCTGAAACAGCAGTTGTGATCTATATTTAATCAATCAATTGTGATCCTATACGATTTGTTCCATTATGAGAGGATATATAATATATAAATGATTCAGCCTTTATTGATTTTATCATTTTTTTTCTCTTCCTGTTTTGACAAGTTGTGCAAGAGGCTCAAGTATTAACAGTATCCAAGAGTAATGGTATTGCCTATTTCTGATAATGTTTTTGTTTTTTTGTTCACGTGTTGTTAGTAGTTGGAATGGTTCAACAGTATGGTATCACCTGCTTGTTTGTTGCTTAAGATGCGACGGAAGAAATCTAGTTAGTTAGCTGTAATGTTGTCGTATATAAACATGGTAGATAGTTGCGCTGAAAAGTTATTTGGTATTGATTAAATATTTTGAACGGTGTCTTACTGATATTTTTGTATAATGTTAATTTACTGTTTTTACACTAAAATATGTTGAAAACCATCAATTTTATGAGTAGATACGTGTAGCTTTTTTTTTTTTTTGTAGTGAGTATATATGGATTTCATAATAGGGGAGATTGATTGTAAACCAATTGCTGACTATCATCAATACTTCACACAATGTTCGTCTCATTCTCGAAGATGCCTAGCCCACCTGTGGATCATTCCATGTTGTCAGCAAATCGTTCATTATTATAGGAGGTAGGTTGTCCAAAATTTTCTGAAATTGTAGCATGTGTTTTTCACATAGGCTTGAATCATGATTGAGTGGAATATTAAGAGTATGGGTGTATTATCAATATATTAATATCCAATTATAAGATTACCTAAGAAAATCGAATGGAAGGTTTATACAGCAATAATGTAATCAAATTTTAGAAAATCAAATCACATGATTAACTGATTTGAATAAATTAATAATTAAATTAAATTTTAGAAAACCAAAAACCTAACCGATTATGGTGTTAAACCTCAAACCTGAATATCTATGCGGCTTCTCATCTCTTACCTTATATCGGAGGCATAGGTTGTGGAATGCATCCTTGCCGCCCAAAGTTAGAAACTCCTTTTTTATTCATCATTGACTCATCCCACATATCTATGGTTGGATTTGAGTTGGTATGTCGATCTACTTCCCAATCATATCTCATATCTTCCACCATTCATTCATCGTCACCGGTATATTATCATCTTCCGTCACTAATTTTGGACTTACAATCGTCTAGCTTTATTTACAATTATTTTTTATTTTTATACTTATATATAATGATATATTATTTAATTTTATCGTTAAACATAATATAAAAATAATAAGACAAATGAAAACAAAATCATACCTATCAATAAAAGCAATATATTTAATTCAGTATGAAATTCTCAATAAAATAAAAGAATTAAAGTACCTGTACTCCCAGTTGCATTCGCAATTATGTATATATTTGAGGTCTGCGCATGCATGTGCAAGCTAGAGGTAGCATGTCTTATGACGGACGGACTGGGTGTTTTTTTCTTTCTTTTCGAGCACTACGAATAGAAGAAAATGTACGTGTTACTTTATGCATTGCACATGTATACCCATATCATACAGTTTACATTTGAAGAGATATATAAGTACGTGTACAAAATGATACAAATTCGTGTATTATAAAGTAATCCATATCTGCCGGAATTGAAAAAGGCAATGTACTTAATCTTCATATTGATTAATTACTTAGTATTTCATAGTATGCAATAATTATTACTACTAAATCATATATTAGGAGGCATAAATACGTGTTCTCACATGTGGGTAGCCGCCACGCTATCGATTAGGGGTCTAATCTACGCTCTCCAAGTACGTGCGTAGTTACTATTAAACACGGTTATTACTAGGGTTTAGGGATGATCATACGTACCTAAATACCTAGCATGACCACCACATGCACTTTTATTTTCATAAAAAAGTATATAAAGATTGATGTCTTTAATCTTTCGTATAATTAATATTACACTGCTCGAGAAGAGTACCAGAATAACCCAAGTAGCCAGGTGTACGGTGCACGTTCCCATATAATCATGTCTACTACCATTTATTTTAAACAACCCATATGCATGTTTCTTCAAATGGGTGGACAATAATACTTCTGCCCATGCCTATAAATTGACTTTACATTATGCCAAGTTTTGTTTATAATGTATGTTAGTATGATGTACAATACGATAATGCAGCAAGGTGTGCGCTAGTACTACTAGCATAGCAATGAATCGATGAAATTTGACGAATATAGTATATCAAACTGCACATGCGTACGACGCATTTATTTGAGTAGATATGTGAGGAAAATGGTAGTAATATATATTTGCACTTCATCAGCAGCACATGCAGATGGGGGGGACAAGCTGCAATTTCAGTTTTGCGAAAAAGATGGTGGGGTTTAATTAGGGATGTACATGCAATTGCAGTTGTAAGTTTTGGAGGCCGAGTAAATATCGGGATTGATTGGTCCTTTCTCCTCTATTTAATTCAAGTCAGAAGTTGCTGAAATTTAATTCGAATAAGATTGTATACTATATCGCCAGCGTAGGCGCAGCCAATGACATCGATCTTCAGGTTCAGGAAAAAGAAAAAGAAAAAGAATTGCTTTTTCTATGAGTTTTGGTTAACAAAGATTATCATTGTGATTATAGCTTACGGCTACTAACTATATAATAATGAAAGAAAAGATTCATAGGAAGGGGGCGGGGCGGGTCGGTGTAATCCCACTGTAAGCCGACTGATTACTCACCAAAAGACGTCATATTCAAATGAAGACATATATGGTCTTTGTTTCACATAACAAAAGACATATGGTCCTTGAGAGAAACGTACGTATAAACTTGAGTTACATTCTAAATATTTTGTTATTTATCATGTTAGAAGACATATTACTGATAATTAATTTTAATAAAGAAGGTAAATTGATGTATAAGAAAAAGGAAATGATAGAAATTGTTTACCTGAGTGACATGTAAACATAAAAGTCATTTCAAATATAGAAATAACTTGCCTTAGAACAAAATTTATAAGCGTTTATAACCTTATTGGTAAATTAACACTTTTATTAAAATTTATAACTTTGAATAGATCCACAATATTTATATATTTCAATAATAATAATAATAATAATAATAATAATAATAATAATAATAATAATAATAATAATAATAATAATAATAAGAGTGTTATCATTACATACATACGATAGTAAGTATTAAGGTAAATGTATCTCATTTTTCATTTAGCATAGAGTTCCATCCCAAAATTGTGAAACAGTTCTGTTTGCTAGACAAATTAGCACTCACAAAAATAGATTGTTTTAGTTTTTTATTCTTGTAGTTATTGGATCCAATTGCTTCTCTTGTCCGGAGGAGGATTTTCCTTTTCTTCTCCTTATTGTTAGTGTCTTCTTCTCTTTTATGTTTTCTCTTCCGAACTTTCTACCACTTATTGTCTTGGGATGAGCTGATGTTGGTACTTTCCGTGGGTCAAGGCGGTGAGGTAATCATCTACTTAGTTTCTTTCTTCTGTATTGTTCTAGTAGGGTGTATTTCTATCTTCTGTATTGTTCTGGTAGGGTGTATTTCTATCTTCTCTATCCCAACTTGTTGCTCTTCGTTATGTGTCTCTCCTCTACACTCTGTCCTCGGTTTGTTTCTTTGTTTTGTCTTAATTATCTCTTTTAGTATCATTTCCTTCTTTGGGTACCCTTTTTTTCAACCATACAACGTTCACATTGCATGTTGGTTTTTTAGCCCATCTTTAACCATGAAGGTGTTGGAAGTCAATGGGGCAATACTGTTGTATGACCGATGTGTACTAGGTAAACTGTTTTCGGAACAACAATTTGGTGTTTGTGTTTTGGCTCACGTTTTAGGGCAAAACTGGTGGGAGTTTTCCAGGTTTGCTGAGTTGGTACATATTTGTTTGTTTTTTTAGTTTGAGGAGGTGAAGGCGCTGCATGTGGTTCTTTCCAAAGGACTATGGCTATTGAATAGTTCTCTTAATGCTATGCAACGCTTGATCCAAATACGCTTCTAGAGGATCATGTATTCTGGTGGGTGCCTATATATCTCGGTCCGTGTTTATGGTGTCCCGTTTAGTTTTTGTCATATGGATTTTGCGAGAAAATTAGGTGAGAAGAATTGACAATTTCCAGGAGTCAAGGAGGACAGTGCTACCTTTGTGTTTTAATATTTGTGGCTCAAAGTGCTCCTGAACATTTAGAAACCTGTAATGTGGTGCATTCTTATCTCTTTGGAAGGGAAGGATACGATATTGCAGATCTCTTATGACAATATGCCACTTATTTGTTCTTAATGTGGATTGTCTTGCTTACTTCTCATGATTTCTCTATTGATGAAGACTATGAGAAGGAGGATTGTCATTATGGTTCATGGTTAAGCACCAATGCATTCCCCGCCCAATCATCTTATAGGGGAGTTAATGATGAGGTTGATGCTCAGGGTTATATGTGTGCACTGATATCAGAAATGCTAAAATACGGTATAAGGTAGGTGAAATTGGCCGGTATATGAAGAGGGCGGGAGTGTGGAAGGCAATGTATGTGGATACCTTGGCAGATGCGAGGGGTGTTGCTAGGATGGTTTCAGATCCTATGCGGATCGATGCTCCTGAGTCTTCACTTGGAGGGCATAAATGTTTGTTTGATAAGATGCTTGGTGATGCTTCTATGGAAGAGTTTAGGATTTACGACTACCAAAGTCTCACTCAAAGAAAGGCAAAGTGGTGGTACCTTCCCCTACTCATGGTCCTCTCATTCTGGAAGCTGGCAAGGATGGCTTACCCCGATGCGATTCAGCGACATCTCTAAGGGGAGCTTGGAGTTGCCAACGCAAATGATTATAGGATATGTGCAAACTGCATGATTTAGGGCATTGGCCATGCAGCTCGTTGGTTTTGGGCATTATATAGAAGGACAGTGCTAGACTTTCTATTTGCTTGTAAATGCATTATGGGTTTTATGGTGCAAGTTTGCGAAAGTGCTGGGATGGTAAGTTGTTATAGATTTTTGAATTTTGAGCATGGGTGAAAGTTATTATTCCTGATGTATGTCGTATTATTGGTGTTTTACTGATCATGCTTCTTTGAGTTTAGGGAAACATTATTCTGATGATATAGGTTGATAGCTCGCTTGACACGTCTCTTTTGATATTAGTTCGATAATGATAGTGTTGCCTAAAGGGCCACATTCACACGAAGATTGATGGATTATCTTTGGTCTACTTTTGCAATCTCCGTGGAGGAATTCGTTCTGTACAACAGAGGGGGCATGAATTCGTTATGTACAAAAGAGGGGGCAGGAATTCGTTCTGTACAACAGAAGGGGTAGAAATTCATTCAGTATGGATATTTTGAAGCCAATGCTAAGGTATGTTACAATATCGGTAGAAGGAGTAGATCGGGTGTTACAAATCACCTATGAAAGATTACCTGTGATATGTTTCCATTACGGTTTACTGCTACATAGCTCTCGTGATTGTCTTGACAAAAAATCTAAGTGCGGCTATGTTTATGGGCCATGGCTTAGAGCTGGTAGCTCTGGTGAGAGGAGTTTCAAAACAAAGACTAATGGCCATAGTGACAGAGGTTAAACTGACAAAGGAGATTAGTTGATACATATAGCGGTTAAGGGGGTAATGTATATTGATGGTAAAGAGGATGGAGCTACGCAAGAAATTGTTTTATCTACCTCGGTTACCCCATCAAATGTCGGTTATCTGAAAGTTATTGAGATGCCAAATTCTACTCACAATGAAGCTTCAAAGACTATTCTAAATGGTAAAAAGTGAAAGTTAGGGAATATTGAGGATGAGAATATAGTAGAGAATTCTCCTCAGATATTGAGTTTGAAGGAAGATAAGAAAAGGAAAGGTTCTGAAAGTGAGTATGTTGAGTCTTATTCCTACAACAGAGGCAACCCTGGGGGAAGCTCAGGGCCTCCTACAATCATGAGTTACATGGTGTTGAACAGTCAGGGCTTGGGTAACCCCCGTGCAATTCGTTGGCTCTTGAGTTTGCTCAAGGCGGAGTCACCCTGCTTAGTCTTTTTATCACAGGCTAAGCTATCTAGATTTGATGCAGAGAGGATTGGAAAGCGTATTTCTGGATATGATGGGATGGGAGTCGATAGTATTGACAAAAGTGAGGGAGTAGCTATGTTCTGGAGAAATTATCGAACTGTCAAGGTGCTAACCTTCTCTGCTCACCACATTGATATTCTAATTGAGCATGGCCTGAGGGGAGGATGGAGATTTATAGGGTTGTATGGGTGGTCTCATCATGCAGATAGGTGGCGGACATGGCAATTAATGTGAGACTTAAAGGTTTTTTGGGATGGTCCTTGGCTTGTTGGAGGAGACTTCAGCGAAGTTTTTTACAGCCATGAACAATCAGGTGGAGGGACAATAAATAGAGGTCGAATAGAGGCTTTTAGAAGATGTGTGGAATTTTATAATCTTCAAGATTTAGGCTTCGTTGGAGGAAAGTTTACCTTTATAAATAAAAGGTGCGGCATAAGAGGTTGCTTGGAACTTTGAGTGTTGGTGAAGATGGGAGTCCTTCCATGTGCACGGAGTCCCTCAAGCTGAATGACAAAACCTGCTTCAACAAACACAGAAGATGGTGAAAGAGTCTATCTAACCAAGAGAGTCCGTCCAATGCCAAGACAGTCCGTCTGATGCCAAGAGAGTCCGTCCGATGCTTTATGGCTGAGCACGCTGTCAGGTATAACAACTTGCAAGATTTGTGGCCAACGAACGCTCCCAGATATCCACAACGGTTGTTTGCCAACGTTCAACTTCCACTAGCCTAAATACTCAGAGCCACAACTTGAAGACAAGTCAGGTCCAAAATTTGTGGTGAAAATCTGTCAAATCAGTGAATTTTCAGAAACGGACTTGTTGGGAAAATTACAACCATAGTAATTAAACCTAGCTAAAATGGGCAAGTGCACCCAATTCGTTGCAATAAAATAAGTGTCGTATCCACAAGGAAATTGGTTTCTAAATCCCAAGCTTCGGTATAATAGTTAAGTGCGAATAAACAGTAAAATGGGGGTTTAGCCAGAGGCAAGCTTGGTTGTTTGTTAATTGAAATGCAATAAAAACAATAGAGTGTTTGTGTATGGAATGGATGGGGAGAGTACCCTAGGATAGTGGGAATCACCTAATTCACTCAAAGAACTTCAAAACCATAACTCATCTTCTCAAGGCCTATTAGAGATTAGCTCATGAATCCCCAAATCATGGGAAATCCAATTCTTACCTAAATAATCAGACCCCTTAATTAAAGGAGGTTCAAGTCATCAAATAGCATTAAGCAAGTACTCTGAATCAATAGCCCTAAGCATTCACTTCCAAAATCAAGAAAGCAAAAGTTAGGGTTTACTCCCTCCTTGGTCTAATTCCAAACTCAAGCTCAAATATTGAATGGAACCACCATAAATGCAATAAGAGATCAATTTAGTGCATTAATTGATATTGAGGGGAATAAAACGAGAGTAATAAATGAGTTAGGTTTCTAGCATTCAATGAGTAAAATGGGTTCAAACCCTCATCTTAGGATACAAATGGAACTACTCAACCATAGTTAAAGGACAGAGCAAGGAGAAGGGAGAAGTAGCCATTAGAGGAGCTTCCAAGCTTCAATGGAGGTAGAAATCTTCACTTTCTTCTTCCTGCTTTCTTCTCTTATTTTCTCCTCTTCTTTTCTCCTCTATTTTCGCCTCTCTCTCGTCTGTTTAGGGCTGAAGTCGTGTGTGTTGGATTATGGGGAAGGAAGCCCTAAAATGTAGTCTTTTAACAGAAAATTTTGGGCAAAAATCCCATCCGACCGACCTTGCAAGGTCGGTCCCAAGGTCGGTCGGACTTTTTTAGACGGAAGCACGTGACAGGTTTTAAAGCTCGACCGACCTTGCAAGTCCGGTCGCAAGGTCGGTCGATTCCAGTGTGTTTGGGACGGCTTGGACAAAGTCGGACCGACCTTGTAAGGTCGGTCCCAAGGTCGGTCGGCCCCAGAATGTCCTTCTTCTGTGCCGGAATTCTCCCGATGCTTCCCGTTGGCTTGACATCCTTCCCGAGGTGCTCGAACATTGATGCATTCTCATATTAAGCTCTCAAAATGTACTCAAATGAGTATTTACCTATTTGAAAATGCCAAAAGTATAAGATCAATAATAAACACAAAAATACTCCATAAAGTGGTGAAATAAGTCATGCGCCAAGTAAAATGACGGTGAGTAAAGACCTTGAGAGAGCACTATTTCACCACTTATCAGGACTCCCTCAACGGCTCCAGAGGTTGTGCTATATAAAGAGCTGGATTATCAGTTGCAATGTGTGCTTTTCCACCCCAATACTTCCTATATCAAGGAAAAGTCACCAGAAACAAGAGACATGTCTCAAATTACAAGCTACAATTCATATATCTAGCTATCTAAAGTTTTTACAATTATTTATCCATAAGTTTTATTGATTTATTCGTTGAGAAGTGAGTGTTGGAGTTAGGCAGATTCTCTCTGCCTAACCCCAAGTGTGAGATACTTTCTTGTAACCCTAAAAAGTCTATCAATAAAGTTTCTCATTTTTGTATTGGTTTTTTGTTGACAGACTCTGTCAATTCACTGAAAGAGTCAATGTGTTTCAAGGACTTACATCTTGAAACACTTTGAAGTTAGACCATCAATTGGCTGCTTCTGCTTCCCGAGCTAGTCTGTGTGGGTCTAATAACCCAGAAAGACTACATCAGCCCCATCTATCCCATAAGATTGACTCTGTTCGTCACCTTTTGATCAAGAGAGTCTGTCCGAGTCTAACTACCCAGACAGACTCTTTCAGCCCCATCGATCCTATAGAAGGGTGTCTTGTCTAATTGACCAAAGTTCAAGACAATGGATAAGGAAATGTATACATAGTCGCTTCACTACCGAAGATGCTAATTTGATCTTAGCAATGTCGTTAGGGGAGAGATCTCAAAGGATTGGGGATTAACTAAAAACAACCATTTTAGTGTGAAGTATGCTTACCACTTGGCTATTGATGAAAATTGAGGTACTACTTCATCTTCAAGTTGTAATGCATTGGGATTTGTGACGAGTAGAATTAAAAAAAATGTAACTCACCCCTAAGGGTGAATCTGTTTGCTTGGATATTTTTACATGGGTCTCTCCCTTGCAAAATAGTCCTATCTCATAGGTTTGGGAATGGGTTTGATTTTGAGCTGTGATATGTGTGGCCAGATTGAGAACATGCCTCATGTTTTCTTCAGTTGCAACAATGTTTCTCTCTTGTGGGAAATAAATGATAGAGAATGTCCTATGAATATTCGAACTGATGCAGAGATTGAGGATTGGTTCTTCAAACTCTGCTTGTGTGAAGATCTTCATTTTCTTACTACTATCTCGTTGTTGGGAAGATTTGGTACTCCAAGTGCTTATATCGACATGGGAAAGTGAACAATATGGAATGGGGTTACGAGTTGGCCCAATATTTTTTGGATGTAGCTTGCGCTTTAGTTTCAGCTCGCAAATGCTCTTCTCTATCTGTATCACAATTTGTTAAACCAGTATCTTCACATCTTCACCTTGATATGGTTGTCATTCATGTTGATGGAAGCACTGTAGAAGGAAGTGCATGACTGGGAGCAGTGTGCAGAAATATGAAGGGAGATTCACTAGCTGTTGGAGTCAAGGGTCATGAGGCTGAACTCACGCCAATAGCAGCTGAAGTTCAACCCTCCTTTTTGGCTTAAGTTAGCTATTAGAATGGGATAACTAAGATTATGTTGTTGTCTGACCGTCTCTCTGTTGTAAATTATGTTAACAATTATAATGATAAAGAGAATATAGATTTTGTATGTTAGTGTACTGCTTCAACATCCTCTCAAATTGAGAAGAGCTTTAGAAATCTTGTATTTTGATCACATTAGTAGGAGGGAGCCCATTTCATAACAAATTTAGCAGAGGTGGTCCTGATAGAATTCTTTTGGATCGGAACTATTCCAAGTTGTATCTCCAAGCTCTGTAATGGTTAATGACAAATATGATTGTTGAGTTAAAAAAAAAAAGAATAGAGAGAAAACACCAAGCAAGACAACAGCATTTAATGTGATCAAAGAAAGGCCGCGTGGGTGACCCCTGCCCACCCAGCCCCCCTCCGAGTCTCTAGCAGGTCGCTCCCCTCCCCTCTCCTGGCTGACCCTTCTCCCATGTATTTCCAATTTTCTCCTTCTCTTCTCTTTGTATTTAAAGCCTCTCCAGCTCCTCCCCTCCCCTCTCAGTCCTCTCTGCATCTTCTTCCCTCTCTCTCGGTCTATCTTTCATCTGTCTTCTCCGATTAGCTAAATATAGAGGGAGCTAGAGATAGCAGCCACAGTTCTACTGCTAAAGCTACATCCTTTTAGCCTTACATACGCTTCCTCGCCTTCACCTCGATCTACCTATCGCTCTCGCCGAAGAGAATTACGAAGGTAATTGTGTTGTTATTTTGCAGTTCTTTTTTCCGTTGTTCCTTGTGGATTTGATGTGCTTGTGTGACTAATTTTTCTTTTCCTCCGTGAATCGTTGAATTCTGTATGCATACTTTTCACTTTGGATGCTAGTCTGCTTCTAGTACCAATACACAGGGCAAGTTGGATTGGTTGACGAAATTGATCAATTTGTAAAATTTCTTATATTGTTCTGGTTTGGCTTTGACTTTCGCGGTGCGTTAGTTTGTCTGCTATGGAATCTCTCCAATTAGATTCATTTGACTGTTCCGTTCGCCTTGGATTTAGATTCCTCCCCGTGGCTGTTTGGATTTAAAATGTAACATCTTCTTTCTCCATTCCTCCTCTGGATTTCGCAGGAAATTTTTTCTTCCCTCTACCTGCTACAGTTGATGCAATTGGACAATATACGAAGAGCAAGGAAGGAAATAAAGAAGTGGATCTAAATCGCCTCACTGCGTCTATCCTCTCCTAATTATCTGTCACTTCAAATCTCTAGTTTCCAGCTTCCTGCGAGTTCGATCCTTTTTATTCGACAGGCACACGATCTTGTGAAATCCAATCTGACGCAATGGCTTCGAGAATCTCTGATCTAGAACACCAATCCGACCAATCATCGCAAGAATCTCAGCGGAAAAAGAGGAGAAAGCTCGATACCAGTGTAACGAATGAATCCCCCAACACCGCCTCCTCATCCTCGTCATCTGCCCCCGCCAACCACCAGATCAAGTGGAGATCGCCGGTCGCGCAACAGACCTACTCATCAAAGCTCGCCCAGGCGCTACGCCAAGTCCGCCGTAACAGCAGCTCATCCGCCTCGGTTCCTCCTTCCGTTGCTCGTAGCCGAGCCATCCGAGACACTGCCGATAGAATCTTAGCCATCGCCGCCCGAGGCCGTACCAGGTGGAGCCGCGCGATCCTCAAGAATCGGCTCAAGCTTCGGCTTAAGAATCACAAGAAGGCTAAATCGGCCAAGTCAAGGCTGACAGCGGCGGTTAGTAGCAGTAAAAGGTCCGCGGAAAAAGCTAGCGCGACGCAACCGAAGACAGTGCCTCCTCTGCTCAGGCGTGTGCAAGTGCTTGGCCGGCTTGTTCCAGGTTGCAGGAAATTGTCGTTTCCAAATCTACTAGAAGAAGCGACTGATTACATCGCGGCTTTGGAAATGCAAGTCCGAGCTATGGCGGAGCTCGCCGAGCTTCTCACCGGCGCTCAAGCCGGGACATCGGGCCGACGTGAGGGTAGTTAATAGTTGATAATTGAATAGGTATCCGTATCATGTTAATGCCATAGCTTTTTTCGTATTTCCTGTATCTTCTCTAAGTTCAGGCATATATTGAAACCTTTTTTTATTACTGTACAAATTGTATTTTTCGTTTTCTCGCCTCAGTATCTCCACCCATTGTACTCAAAGCCAAGGACTGGTTAAATGAGTATTAGTTAGTTTCCGGTTCATATTTTAGCTGCTAGATTTGAAGGGGACGTGCGGGGAAGAGATGGGAAGGGAATCATATGTCACCACATGGTTAAATTTTAGACTTCAGCGATGTTCATTGAATGGGGACAAGACAACTAATATTGCAATTTATCTACATTCCATTGTTTACCTTTTTTGTTTTTGGCATGGTTCTCATGTGGTGTGGATGCACTATATTTGGTAAAGTTTCCCCGATCCTAGAGTTTGATTTTGATAGATACCTATCATTACTTTTCTTTTACTAAGAGATACCTTTCACAACCCTCCCAAACAGAAGAGCCAATACACCAAATAACTTATGATGTTATTCAAATGACAATGACTATTTATAACTAAGTACCAATAATTTGATATAGTATACATCAATTGCCTTATTGCCTACATCCTCGTATAGACAGGTTTTCTACATGCATTAGTTTTTACTATATGCATACATTTTTAAAATATATATATATTATTTAAAACGAAAAGATAATGATATCTCAAATACAAAAAATTTACGTATGTAAGCATCTTGATGTAGGTAACACATTTTCTTAGCTACAGGTTACTGTAGCTAGATAGCTACATGAGGAGGAGGGAGCAGCGGGCGCGTGACGGTATGCTTTCTCTTTTTCTTTTTTCTTTTAAACTTTCATACGCGTGGAGCTGTTTTTTTTTTTTTTTTTTTTTCTTATTTAATCATAAAAACTTTAAATTGTTATAACTTTTAACATATAAGTCCAAAATGAAAAAAAATTATATCATTGTTCATCTAAATTCGAGTTCTTCAAAATAAGACCAGTCATGAATATGTTTTGACAACTTTTTTAAAAAATTATTTTTACAAGTATACCATGATATTTTAATGTGAGGATGTATGTACATATTTTAATGTGAGAATGTACATGTTTTAATGTGACGATGTACATGTTTAAATGTGAGAATGTACATGTTCTTCAATGAACATCTGTACATGTTTGTATGGTCATATGTACATGTTTGTATGACCGTCTGTACAAGTGTTCTTCCTTATATGTACAGGTTTTAATTTAAGGATGTGCATATTTAATGATTCATACATGTTTATATGACTATCTATATGCTTTTAATGCGAGGATGTACATGTTTTTACGTGAGGATGTACATATTTTAGTGAACATTTGTACATGTTTGTATGACAATCTGTACAAGTTTTCTTTTACGTTTTGTGTTTCATACATGTAAAAATATTTTTTTAAGTTGTCAAAATATATCTATGACTAGTCTTGTTTTAAAGAGCTTGAATTTAGATGAACAACGGTATAATTTTTTTCATTTTGGACTTATATATATTAAAAGTTATAATAATTTAAAGTTTTTATGATAAAAAAGGAAAAAAATAAAACAAAACAAAACAAAAGCCGCCGGGCGGGAGTGTTAGAAAAAAAAACACCGAAGCAGCGAGATGTAGCCAAGACTGATTGGTAATATTAATACTTCTATTTAATTTGTTAGTTATCCTCTCCAATTTCAATCTTCTCTAGAACAACAAGGGCATACCCATCTTCTTCTTTTTTTAGCTTGTCTAAGCTACATGCGCCTGTAGCTATCTTGGCTACATATGTGGTAAGTTTTGTAATTAAGAAAAATTTGGAGGAGATATAGGAGGGATTGGAAGGATATATAGGATGGATGAGGAGGAGATATAGGAGGGACTCGCGGAATTGTGTGTAATTAGTTTTTTTTCTATTTTTTAAAGATTTTTATTCTTTTTCTTTCTTTATCACAAAAACTTTAAATTGTTATAACTTTTATATATAAGTCTGATAAGTGTGAAATATAGAGCATTTGAAGGGTTTAATTTGGTTATTTTGTGTAGTGGTTTGGCCAATATTTCTCACTTATCATGTGTTTTTCCAATTGATTTATGTTTAGATAAGAATTGATGCATTTTATGTATCAAATGCAGGTAAAAGTCATATAATTGCATTCTTCACTTCACAAGCTTCGCAACGCAATAAACGGGGAGCAAAACGGAGTCCAAACGAAGAATATACGCCCGAAACAAGTTTCACTCGTCAAGATACTGGCATGTCCGAACTTATGTCCGAACTTTGATGTTCGGACGGAGGTCGAAACTTTCCGAAAATTTGTCCTAACATGTGTCCGAACTTCCAAGTTCGGACGCCGCGTACAGAATTCGAAAATATGCATTTTTAAGAGTTAAAAATGCCTATTTTTGTTATAAAAAGTCACTGAGGGTTGGGGGAACAGAGGGATTCACACCAGATGCCTCAGAGAGGCTCTCACATCACGCCTCCCCTCGCTCCATCACCATCATCATCGATCATCACCATCACCACCATCATCTTCAACCTCTAGCCCGGCGAACTCCAGATCTGGACAGCGGAGCGAATTTAGAAGTTTTCTATTCCAGATGATTTCTCAATCTCTTTTCTTTGTCTGTTTTGTGAATATGTTTGGCTAGTATGGATAACTCTGGGGAAGGGTTGTTCGCAATGGATACAAGATAGTTAGAATTTCTGTAATTTGGTTATGAGACTGTAACGGATTGTTTCCAGGTTAATTATTATCATTCATCTTCTCTATCAATTTCGCGAGTTTATAGAGTTGTTCTGCGAAACCTATTAGGATCAGACAAGGTGATTAATAGGGAGTTCGAATTAACCTGGAGATTTGGGGAAAGATTAGTCGGATAGATAATCTCTTCTGTAAACGCTAACAGTTCTTCGCACTTATTCCACCTATATGTGTTTTGCCAACTGCTAGATTAGAGTTGACATGTTCTGATAGGTGAGCTCTTCAATGAACTAGGATTTAGCATTGAAGAGATAAAAAGAATTGGCCTGTCCGTTTCTCATAATTAAACTGTAGGTTTGGCTAGATTTATCCAGTAAAGAACAACCCGAACCCGGAGTACCATTCATTTTACTGAACTCATCAAGTTACTTTCATTAATCGTTCATTTAGTTTTTGATTTGCATTTACTAAATTCAGTTACAAAAACAATTCACAACCCCCTGAACTTCTAGTTTTCTTAGGATTAGGCTTATTTCTTCAAGTCCCGTGGATTGATACCCGGTTGCTTCTGTTAGCTATACTATTGCGACTGGGATTTTTGCAACCCGACAAACTTATTGATTTATTATTTTCTAGATTAATTTGTTTAGTTTTTAGTAGATCAATTTTCCTGTTTGCAAAGTCCAAAATGAAAAAAAAATTATATCATTGTTCATCTAAATCTAAGCTCTTCAAAACAAGAACAATCATAGATATATTTTGACAACGTTTTTAAAAAATTATTTTTATATGTATAGTGTACATAATGTAAAAGAAAACTTGTACATATGGTCATACAAACCTATACAAATGTTCATTAAAACATGTACATCTACGCTTAAACACATGTACTTCCTTACATTAAAAATATACAGATGGTCACATAAATCTGATCAAATCATTAAAATATGTACATTCTTAGATTAAAATTTGTACATAAAAGGAAGAAAACTTATACAGATGGTCATACAAACATGTACAGATGTTCATTAAAGAACATGTACATTCTCACATTTGAACATTTACATCGTCACATTAAAACATATACCTTCGTACATTAAATATGTACATACATCCTCACATTAAAGTATAGAACGACTTATACATGTAAAAATAATTTTTTTTCAAAGTTGTCAAAACATATCCATGACTCACTAGTAGAAAAAACATTTTAAATGACGACACTTAAACCACGGTTAAATGAAAAACCGTGGTTTAAAGTTTATAAACCACGGTTTCTAGGGAAACCGTCATTTATAGTACACGCCGAAGAGAATAAACCACGGTTTTTGGAGAACCGTGGTATATAGTTTATTTATAAACCACGGTTTGTAGGGCAACCGTCATTTATAGTACATGCCGGAGAGAACAAACCACGGTTTTTGGAGAACCGTGGTATATAACCATCACGCCGGAGAGAATAAACCACAGTTTTTGGAGAACCGTGGTATATAACCGTCACGCCGGAGAGAATAAACCACGGTTCTTTAAGAACCGTGGTATATAACCGTCACACCGGAGAGAATAAACCACGGTTTTTGGAGAACCGTGGTATATACTCTGAGCGGGAATTTTAATTTTTGGCCCAAATTAACGCGGCTCTTCTCTTCGGAATGTACTATAAATGACGGTTGCCCTACAAACCGTGGTTTATAAGTAAACAAAGAGAGCCGCGTTAATTTGGGCCAAAAATTAAAATTCCCGCTCAGACTATATACCACGGTTTTTATAGAACCGTGGTATATAACCGTCGCACCGGAGAGAATAAACCACGGTTTTTAAAGAACCGTGGTATATAACCGTCACTCTCAAGAGAATAAACCACGGTTTTTGGAGAACCATGGTATATAGTCTGAGCGGGAATTTTAATTTTCGGCCCAAATTAACGCGGCTCTTGTTCTCTTATATATTTCTCTTACTGTAATTGCAACCCACACTGGCGAACAAGGATTGAACGCGCCTCTTCTCATTCTCTTCACCTCCCGGTAATTTTTACAACCCACGCCGGCGAACATGGAACATGCTCTACGCCATCTCTTCAACCTCCCGGTAATTTCGCAAACCATACTAGTGAATAAGGAACATACTCTATGCCATATCAACCGCACTGTAAATTTGCTACCCATACTGGCGAACAAGAAACATGCTCCTACCTCTCTCATTATCTTGTTTTCATGGTAATTTTTGCAACCCACACCGGCGAACAAGGAACGTGCTCTGCGTCTCATCCTCATGTTCACTCATTGTAATTTTTGCAACCCCAGCCGGCGAACAACGAACATGCTTTACGCCGCATCCATTTTCTTCAACCTCACAGTAATTTTGGAACCCACCGGAGAACAAGGAGCATACTGCGCCTCCATTCTTCACTCACGATTTCGCAACCTTAATTCGCAAACAAGGAACATACATAATCTGGCATCTTCATTGTCTTGTATATGCGCTCTGTTGAGATTTCCAGATTGAAGGCGAAGATTTGAAAAATTCATGGACTATAAACCACGGTTTCATGTATAACCGTGGTTTATTCGTTGTTTTTTTCACCTTATATACCACGGTTTTTAGAATAACCGTGGTTTATTCTCTCCGGCATGTACTATAAATGACGGTTGCCCTACAAACCGTGGTTTATAACCGTGTTTTTTTTTACATTATATACCACGGTTTTTAGAATAACCGTCATATATTACTCACTATAAATGACGGTTTATAGAACCGTGGTTTTTATCTTCATTTAAAACCACGGTTTTGAACCGTGGTATATAATATTTTGGCATTTACGACGGCCGCAAATACCACGGTTTTTAACCGTGGTATATAAGCAAAATAACCGTGGTATATAATGTTTTTTCTACTAGTGACTGGTCTTATTTTGAAGAGCTTGAATTTAGATGAACAATGATATACTTTTTTTCATTTTGGACTTATATATTAAAAGTTACAACTATTTAAAGTTGTTGTTTTTGATAAATATAAAGAAAAAGAATAGAAATTTTATTTTTAAAAAATACAAAAGAAATAGTAAATCCCGTGTTCACTACGTGGCTGCGTGCTCCCCTTCCATTCTTTTGTTTTAACTTGACTAAAATGTCCTTGGATGTAGCCAACTTGGCTACAGTCACCTATAGGCAAGAATTTGCCTTTTTTTCTTTATACAAACATAGCAACTACATTCACGAGCTTCCAAAATTACAAACTTGAAAGTTATTAGCCCAACACCATACAACTCTTAAATCATTACATACAACATCTAAAATATAGGCTTCAGCAATAATACCCCTTCTTACAACCACCTAGTTAACATTAGCATAACTGGTAACATTAACCAACTTAGGTTGTGCAAAAACCAACTTCTGATACCTACCTCAACCATTGCATGACAAATATATTATATTGTCTAAACAAAAACTCCCATTGAACATCATCAAACAAACGACGCCACATCAAGATATCCCCAATAACTCGCTGTATCATAACATCAGTCTGTACACCCCTATTCATTATCTCAATCAGCACATGACAATAAGAAGAAATACAAGCTTTCCTCACCCTCACCCCTAGCCGTATAGCAAGACGTAAATCCAACAATACACCTTTTGCCTCATCCACACTCAGCACCACCATCCCCACACCACCATCAACAGCCGCACCCTGAGCTACTCCATCACCACTGTAACATACAACACCAAAACCAAAAAGGTGTTGGAAATCTAATGTTAAAAATAATATGATAAGTTGGAAATCTAATATTAGTTTAAATAGTAAAATAAATTATTATTATTAGATTTACAAAATATTTTTGTTGCAAAAATAAAGATTCTTAATGAAATATTATTATTTGATGGTTTTGTGGTCAGAGAAACTTTTTTTCCAGAAAATTTTCACCATAATAGAAATAGAAATGGTGACTCTGATTTTTGTGAGGAAAAATAATTATTTGAAGGGGAGAGAGGAAAGAAAGGAAAAATAATTATTTATAATTGTAACTCACTTTTTAGGCAAACAAATTATTTACATAGATGAAAGAGAGAAAGCAGGAGGAAACGAAAAAGTTTTCCACGGGAATATGGGGGAATAGGGAAGAGGGGTTTTGGGGTTTTTTAAAATGGAATTTGGGGAAACAAAATTACTAAAATGTCTAAACAAACAATATCAAACGGAATGATACCGTTTCCGTTTCCTTCTCAGCCCAAAGTGAACAGCCCCTTAGAGTGTTTGGGGTAAGATTCATTTTGGTAATGAATAAGGTTCGTTTTATTATTAAAGAAGATTCATTTTGTTAATGAATAAGATTCACTTTTAAAATACCAAATATATACTCATTCTAAAAATATAAAATTTTATGTTTACCAAAACATATCCATGATACATCTTGTTTTGAAGAGTATGAAAAATGAAGAACAATGGTATAATTTTTTTATTTTTATTTTATAAGTTATAACATTTGAAGAAAATACAATTTCTCTCTCCTACCACAATCAACCCCCCACATAACTCCAGTATTCACGCCTAATCTACTTATTTTTCCTTTTATTTATTTTTTCTCATTTATTCCCTCCAATTACATTGTGACAAGTTGCTATCTCCATATTATAAGCTGACGCTTTCGTCAGAGTTCCATTCTGTTCACCGATAAATCAATGACCGGACAATGGTCAATTAGTTGGCTCAATGTGCAAATAATATAGTATATATATATAAACTTCCGAAGAATAAATGAAAATTTTGATCAAACAAAAATCATTCTAATTACATGATTGATCAACGAGTTAATGGAAGACTATTATGACGTAGGTGGGTGCACATGCGCATGCGTAACTTAATTAACCAACATCAAAGCTAATAATAAATCATCCATGCCTGGCTTGGTATAGCTATAGGTAATGGTGTGGTGACTATCAATGTCTGACGTGAAAGAATAGACACCTCAACCGACTCCAACGTGCAAAAACACCTTATCAATCAATCCTCGATAAGTTGATTAATTTGTTCGTTTACTGTATTACCTCAATAATTTTAGTAATATCACAGTGCAATCGTATATTCAGGTCTCATTTTTTTTATTATAAAAATGAGTTTATTTTATTAGTTTATTTTTTTCTCTATAATTATATATCAATTGTTATTTCATTTTTTTTTTGCATTATCTATTTTTTTCTCACTATTTATCTAACTTCAGCTCATAACCAACGGCAACTAGACAATCAACTTTACAAAAGAGTAGAGCCTAAGAAGAAGAAGATCATGGAACGTAACTAATTAATAATTAGCCACTACGCCCTTTTTGGTAAGATCTGGCATCCCTCTAGAATTCCAGCTAAAGCTTTAGAGAGTTTTCTGGTTCACTTGTGGAAACCTAAAGCTCCTTTTCGGGTTAACGACATGGGTCACAACAAGTACACGATTTTCTTTAACTCTGCTAGTGATATGAGGAACATATTAGCTCAGGGACCATGGCATTTTCACAACAGACTCTTAGCCACTATGCCTATTGATCCTACGATCCATATTTCAGAGCATGATCCCAGTAAGATCAAAATATGGGTAGGAATTCATAACCTGCCGATGATGTATTTTAACAGAGCCTCAGCTATTATCTTAGGTAATAAGATAGGAGTTTTTGTAAGCTGTGCTGATAGACTCAACCCTCTGACTAATAAAGTGCTGAAAGTCAGAGTTGAAGTTGATATCCAAGACCCCTTATGTAGGATTCTGATTATAAAAGATGGTCCCAGAGAGAGAGGTTGCAGGCTTTCGTACGATAATTTACCCAACTTCCGCTTTAGATGTGGTCGTATGGATCATATGCTAGTTGAGTGCAGTATGAAGGACGCTTTCAAAGAGGAACCTCTTCGATATGGAGCCTGGTTGCGTTCTGAGTACTCAGGTTCTATTGCAGCTTTATCAGAAGATTTTCTTATTAATCAGAATCTCAAACTGATGATGGAAGCAGATGCTGAGAAAGGGGTTAAAGTCCTCAATTTTAAAGAAGATGCTAGAATGGTCAAAGGTAAAGAAATCACCCACTCCATATCTCAAACAGGTCTGCTTCGACAAGATTCTAGTCTTTCTGATTCAGAGAATATTCCCTCCTTCTCTGAGTCGGCTCTTTTAAGATCAGATAATCAGATGATCAGTATCCCCAGTTTCAGTCAGAAAAAGATCCCAGCTTTGGAGCATCCGAGACTAGAGGTTCTGTCTGATGAATCTCCTAATGAAGAAATCAATTTTTTAGAGAAAGTTTCGACAGATCAAGTGTCTACTGAAGTCTTACCTCAGAAAGCTCTCATTGAAAGTCTCAAAACCTGGTGGGATATCAGGAACTTCAATACTGAAAGAAAGAAGTTCTCCTGGTGGAAACAAAGATCAAGACAACAATGGATTTCTGAGGGAGATAGAAACACTGGTTTTTTCCATTCTAAAGCCTCAGCTAGAAAGAGAAGAAACACCATTTTCGGTATGGTTTCTCAATCAGGAGCTATGTCCTATGACTGGAGCAGTATCGAGTTTACAGCCAGACAGTATTTCCAAAACTTATTTAAGAGCACTTCTTCAGTCACAGATCTCAGATTTGTGGATGCAGTTAGAAACAGGTTATCTCCTCGTCATGTTACCTCTCTTCAAAGTCCTTATTCAGATTCAGAAATCTTTCAAGCTATGAAAGACCTTAGTGGAGACAAGTCCCCAGGACCCGATGGCTTCAACGGCAACTTCTTCAAGACTTTTTGGCATGTGGTGGGATCTCAAGTTACTTCAACAGCAATCTCAATCCTCCAAGGTAATCCTATCTCTGGTTTTACTAATCAGTTTTACATTACACTGATTCCTAAAATTAAGGGCGCTGTGGATATGAAGAACTTTAGACCTATAGCTTTATGTAATTTTACATATAAAATAGTAGCTAAAGTCTTGGCTAACAGGGTCAAAAGCTTTCTTCCTGAGATCATCTCCCCTAACCAATCTGGTTTCGTTAAGAACAGACAGATCACTGATAATATAATCATTTCTGGTGAAATCATGCATTTTCTCTCTAAAAGTAAGGCTGTGAAACATGGATATTTTGCACTCAAAATGGATTTGAGTAAAGCTTACGATAGATTGGAGTGGAAATTCATAGAGGATATTCTTTTTGCTATGGGTTTTCCTGAGATGTGGATTAGGCCAGTCATCAATTGTATCTCCTCCACCAGATGTTCAGTCCTTATTAACGGAGTGCCTGGCCCTTTTTTCTCACCGTCTAGAGGTATTCGCCAGGGAGACCCCCTTTCTTCCTTCCTGTTTATCCTTGCCCAAGAAGCTTTCTCCAGTGTCTTGAATAATGCAGAAAATAAGGGAGACTTCAAAGGGATTAAACTTTCCAGATATGGTCCCAGTATTAATCACTTGGCTTTCGCAGATGATCTGCTTGTTTGTGGGAAAATCACAGTTGAGAATGCTCTTTTCCTTCGAGATAATCTTAATTCTTTCTTAGCCTCTTCTGGGCATGAAATCAACAGTCGCAAGTCTGAGATCCTCTTCAGTCGCAAAGCTAGCTCTCAATCTAAGTCTCAGCTATGTAACATGTTGGGGTATGGAGAAACCAATACTTTCGAGAGTTATTTGGGATTACCTTCTGGTTCAGGGAGAAATAAGAAGCAGATTTTTAATTATCTTGTTGAAACTATTCAAAGGAAAATCACCAGCTGGGGCCACCCTTTGTCTCAAGCTGGGAGGACTGTTTTGGTTTCTAGTGTTCTTCAGGCTATTCCAGCTTATTCAATGTCAATATTCCTTCTTCCCAAGGCTATAAATGATAAGATTAACTCTCTTCTTGCTTCCTTTTGGTGGGGAGGAGAATTGAACAAAAAGAGTATCCATTGGATGAAGTGGCAAGATCTGTGCAGAAGTAAAGATTCAGGTGGGGTTGGTTTTAGATCCTCGAAAGATTTCAATTTAGCCTTGTTAGCTAAGCAGCTTTGGCTTATCCTCACTGAGCCTAATTCTCTTGTTGCTAAGATTGTCAAGGGCATCTATTTTCCTCTTTCAGATTTGCTTCAGGTGAAGAAAAGAAGTTCTGATAGTCCTATATGGAAATCTTTAACGTCTGCTCTCTGTTTGTTGAGATCTGGGACTAGAAAGGAGATTGGGAATGGGAATGACACTCTTTTTTGGAAAGACCCTTGGATTCCTAGACCCTTTTCTTTCAAGTTTTACTCTCCTGTTCCAGAAGACAATGTTAATCTCACTATCAGTCACTATATTGTTCCCAATAGTCAGAATTGGAATTGGACCCTTCTTCGGCAGCACTTGTGGGATATCGACTTAGAAGAAGTTGGTAAAGTCAAGGTTAATTCTCAGAGCAAAGATAAGTGGATATGGCATCATACTAAAGACAGTAACTTTTCTGTCAAATCTGCTTACTACACTGCTATCTCTGTCAAACACTCCAACAGACCCTCCTCTAGTTCGGCTTTTCGGGACTTAGATGACAGAATCAAGAAAACCCAGTGTGGTCCAAGAGCCAAGCTTCTTTTTTGGAAATTTAAACACAACATCGTTGCTTGTGTTGCGAATATTGCCAGAAGAATAGGAGGTTCTTCCATCTGCTGCTTCTGTGGCATGATCGATAACATGTACCATTCTTTCTTCGACTGTATCATGGTTAAACATCAGTGGGATGGAATCTTAACTCTTCCTACTAATCAGATTCCAGATGAGAATGATGTTCAGGAGTTCATCTTTTCAGACGTCAAGAACTGGTCCATTGATAAATTGGAAAAAGTTATTAACACCATGTGGATAGTGTATGATGCTAAAAACACAGCAAGACACAACCCTCTCTCCTCCTGGATGGCTTTGATTGAAGCTAATCACGCCATAGTTGCAGCCCATAAGATTTTGACCGATAAATCTATTGCTGTTACATCTACTAAGTATGTTTGGTGTCCTCCTTTGCAGGATTTTGTTAAAATCAATTGTGGTGTCAAATCTAACCGTGGTAAAGTTATGATCTTAGCCGGTACCATAAGAAGGAATGATGGAAGTATACTGATGGCTTTCAACAAAAAGATGAATGCTTCTTGTAGTTTACTTGGAGCTGAGATTCAAGGAATAGTTTACGCCCTGAAATGGAGTGTTGAGCAAGGTTTCAACAAGTTTGAGATTGACGTTTGCAACTTAGACATATTTAATTTTCTGAAGAACAAGAGCTATCTTGGGATTTTGAATACTAATATCGGCTACTGGGAGCAACTCGTATGTTTATCCAATCTCTGTAATATTAGTAAGGTCAATCTTGATAACTCAGGTTGTAATTTCCCTGTTTTATTAACCTCTCTCATGTATAATAGCTTAGTTAAGTTTAAAACTTGGGTTGGAGAAAACATTCCCCTTAAAATCTCTAAGGCTTGTACTTTTGATGTGGATGATCCACCTTTTCAATGAAGGAGTAGCTCCAATGTTATAAAAAAAAAATAATTAGCCACTCTTCATGGAACAAGCTCATGCTATATTGAATACTCGTTGTCGTTACAACAGAATTGAATAAAACTATTGTACATAGTATATATGTAGTAATAACTGTCACATATTATTTTTTGAAAAGAGGTGCTGCTGCAATAACTGTCACAGATAATTGATGTTGTTTGGGAAACCTTATCTTTGTTTCTGACGGGTAAGTGTACGTAGTATTGTCATTTATTAACCAACATCGATTTTGAGGCACTGCATCAAAACAAACAGTGTATTGTTGTGTAATCAGTACCAATTCCGTTGCAGTGTCGTTATCCATAAACCAGAAAAATTGAATTGTACGTTCCCCTCATTTATATTTCTCACTCAAATTTTTATTTGATTTATTATATACTCCCTCCGTTCAACAATAACTGTCATTTTAGAAACTTGCACACTTATTAAGAAAAGTAGAACAATGACGCATGTGCCCCTACTTTTTCCTTTTCCATTTAGATAATAATTACTTTTATATTGAATAGTAGGGGTAAAAGTGGAAAGAAGTGTGTCAAAAAGCTAGAATGACAGATATTTTTAAACAAGAATCACATCCTAAAACGACAGATATTAATGAACGGAGGGAGTACTTTTTAAATTTATAGATATTTTAAATAAAATGGAGTATATACTAATGGATGATACATATGGTTTTATTTAGTTAGTTGATGGGTTAGATGGTGATTAATTAATTGATCATTTGATATTGATGGAATTATATATAAATTGGTTGAATTTACGGATAGTGTTAATGCAAACCTATCACGATCGAATCGAAGCTGCTGAGCTGCGCGCATATGATAATGATATCCTCCAGGACCTTCCTGGATATGGATGTCATTAGGTTGAACTATATTATAGACTGAGTGAAATAGCACTGCACAGTATACCATGTGACAAGATGAAGATGATGACACAAGTCATAAATGCGCAGAAGGACCCCCCGCCTCGCATACCCACATGTGCGTGCACATGACATTATGCATGGTACGATACAGAACCTCGCACGTAACGTAGATATACGTATTATATATATGTACTGTATTAATTCTTAGTGTTTTAAAAATAAAAACTCAGGCGGGAGGAGCTGGAGGCAGGTGGGGGGTGGTCCTCGATCTTGAGCGAGCACTTGACACCAAAAGCTAAGAGGAGACAGAGATACAGGTGGTGAGGTGAGGAAGGGAAGTCGGTCGAGATCGATCCCGCGGCACTGTCGTTGTCAACATCCTGCACGTGTTTTCTTTTCTTGTAGTACGTGCGTGCATTACCACTCAACAATTTACTCCAATTAACATCTATTCCATGTAATGTGGTTAATTAATTAAACTTTTTTTTTTTTTTTTCTGAACAATTTTTAATTTTCACCGTGAACTGAACCCGGCCCGTCGATTTACCCATGTTATTTCCAACTACATGTGAGGCCGAGCAAATGAGTTTTGTACTAAAAAAAACAACTACTAAATATATATGAATGGTGGAGGTGGGGGCCGGCGCCTCCGTAATAACACCAAGTTGACGTGGATGGATAGACATGGGCGGCAGGCCAGTAGTGGTGTCTCAGGAATACACGTAGACATTATACTATTTTCTCCATTGATTTTTACTAATTGGAAATGTTATTTAGTTTTAATACTTCCCCGTCCTAAATTGACCGTCCTGTTTGCTTTATGACACGTTTTTCACTTCATATTAAACATTAAGATAAAATAATTTTATAAAACTAAATTTTGTAACATATAGTTTATCATGTAAGGATCATATGTAAACTTAAATTTTCAAATTAATTTATCTTTATGTTAAAAATTGAAGTCAAACGACATGTCCAAATAGTAAACAGGACAGTCAGTTCAGGACGGAGGGAGTATTTAATATATAAAATAAAATAATTTTTAAATTTAGATATTACATATGATTCAATAAATTATTTATAAAATTTAATTTTATAAAATTAATTTATTTATATATTTAATATTCAATATGAAAAATGTGTCATAAAACAACCAGAGTCATCAATCGAGGACGAAGGGAATAGTGAGTTTTAATCTTTACTGAATATTCTCCGTCAAAGTATATATGGATATATAGAGCTGAGCAGAATTGACCACAAGACGACCAGCAAAATCAATAGTTTTTCTCCAAGAAATGAGAGTCGAAATTAGGTCTTCTTGAATCCCCGATATCCCGTCCAGTAGTGGCCATCTCTCGTGCCCACTACTTTCTTCTGTTTGTTTCTAATTCGTTTACAAATCTGGAGAAAGGCGCAAACATGGATGATGGAGCCATTGTTGAACAGATCGTAAAAAAGAAACGGAGCCACGGCTCTTTTGCTTCGGAGACCGATTTGAGAATGGATACTCAAGAAAGGGATTTGTCGGATCGTAACGCGGAGAGTCAAAATTTGCAACGAAGTTCGTTTCGTGATGTTATCCAAGGTAATTTTCAGAAGGAAGTAGATGACCCTTTTGAGGGTCTGGATGATGCTTCGATGATGAGTCAGACTCGATGGACACGCGGATGCGAAGTGTCCCACCATTTCGATTACTAAAGAACAAAAATTGAGGTTCCGGCGTCCATGGAGGCAGGCGATTATCGTCAAACTTCTGGGCAAAACCCTCCCGATGAATGTGCTGTTCGATAGGCTGACACGAAGATGGAAGCTTCAGAGTGACTTCACCATGGACGATTTAACAAACGGTTTTTTCAAGATTACGTTTTCGAACAAGGAGGATCTACTCTTTGTGCTAGCAGAAGGTCCGTGGCCAATTTTGGACCACTATCTCACAATAAGAAGGTGGCGTCCCAACTTTAACCCGAATACGGAAGCGCTGTCCTCACTTGAAGTGCTGGTGAGATTTCCAGATTTGCCAAGTGAATACTACAATGAGGAATTCCTTTCTCTCGTTGGAGCAAGGGTGGGAAAGGTCAAACGTGTTGATTTATCTCCGGCCATCTTCGGTAAATCCCGTCTGGCAAGAGTAGCAATCGAAGTTGACCTTATGAAGCCGTTGCTTGCAAAATACAAATTCCGTCGTAGAGTGATGAAGATAGAGTATGAGGGTTTACACTTGGTGTTATAACCCAAGATTTGGTTATATTTTGTTTCGTTGCTATGGTTCATTAAGTTGTGTGTATTCTGAATTTAGGACACGGAGGTCCTTATTAAGAAGCCGGGGGCGAGAGGTCTTTTGTTTTCTATCAGATTAATCAGGTGAGGATATACTTAATTCATTTTCTTTTTCCCTCATTAATTATCCTCTCTCTAATCACGTTCCTCACCACGATCTAATTCACAACCCTTATTCCTTATCAGTTCTCAAGACGTTAAGCCTCTCTTCTCCCTTCTCTCTCTCTCAATTTTCTCCTCGTTGATCGATCCGTTTGCTACTGGTTGGAGATTCGAGTGCTGTGGATTCTTCATCGTCTTGCTGTCATCTCCGCATTCAGGTTTGTGTTGCGTCGATTAGTTTGCAATCAGTTTGGAGAACTTCTCCAATCCCTAACTTCTTTTCTCTGCAATCTGATTGTAATCAGTGGATTCTCCGACGTCTGCGTCGATCTCTACTCTGCTGTGGATTGCTGCTGTGTCACGTATCAGGATTCAGGTGAGGGTTTCGTCACAGTTTTGGATTGTAATTCTAGTTTCAGAGTTTGGGGTTCCGTTTTCTGAATTGGGAGTTTGCAACTGTGTTTTGTTCAGTGAATTGGTTGCGTTCGGTCTGCGTTTGAGGGTCTGCATTGTCTGGATTCTGCTGCTTCAGATCGGGTTTCGTCTCTGCTGTTAATCCGAGGTAGGTGGCTTTCGGATTCGATCCGTGTGTTCAGCCTTGGGGAGTTTGGGTTCTGCAAATTAACTCAATGATTTGATCTTGTGTTTGTGTGTGTTTATGTCTGTTTAATGCCATTTCAATGGATTAAACCCCCAAGGTTGTTTTGAAATGTGTGTGTTTTTTGATTGGTTTTTGTGCCTCTGTCGTTGTTAAATCGCTTCTGATTTCTGAGTTTTTCGGTGTCCGAACCGTCCGAGCTTTGAAGTTCGGACATGCCCCTGTGCGCTTTTACTTTCTGAAGTTTCGCTGTGTCCGAACTTCCGTCCGAGCTTTGAAGTTCGGACACAGCCTTCTGTTCTTCTGATTTTGCTTCGACTTGTGTCCGAACATCGGATGTCCGGACACAAGTTCGGACTCTCCACGTTCTGTTTTCCGAAGAATGTCCGAACATCCGTCCGAACTTGGATGTTCGGACACCTCTGACTCTTCTTCTGTTTTAAGGTTCGACTTGTGTCCGAACTTTGAGTCCGGACACAAGTTCGGACATCTGTCTGATTTTGCCTTCTGAGTCTCGACTTGTGTCCGAACATTGATGTCCGGACACAAGTTCGGACAGCTACTGTTTTGACCATAACTTGCTCGTTTGAGCTCCGTTTTGACTTCTGTTTGCGGGGTTGGATTCCCCTTCTGATTTCCAAGCTATCTATGCTTTCTGGTGCCTTTGGTGCACATATGCTTATCTGTATTTAAGCTTCTGTTTTGGGACCTAGTTATCTCTGTGTCTGAGCCTTTGGATGGCTGGTTACGCTGTCTCGTAGCGCGCTATGTAGGATCCTTCTGTTCACGGGTGATGTTCCCCGTTCTGTTCACGGGTGTTTACACCTGTTCTGTTTACGAGTGAGGTTTCCTCGTTCTGTTCACGAGCTGGTTGCTCGTTCTGTCTGTATGCTGTGATCGCTAGTGTCCCACTCTGTTTTCTGCTTCTGTCTGCTTCTGCTTGTTTAGTCCCTTAATGAATGGACTTCTGTTTCTGATTTCTGACATTTTGGATTCTTTGACTCCTTCTGATTTGTCATATTCTGTAAATGTTTTGAGCATGCTGGTTGATGAAGTTGGTCATCTACTGGGCATAGTTTGTGCTCATTCCCCTACTTCTAACGCTTTTGCAGATTGATTAGCGAGGATCGTCTCCCCTCAGCTTCTGGAGTTTAGTTCTTTGTATTTAGCTTCTTTTGAGACCTTTGTATTGATTTGAGCCTTTGGGCATTTTGTTAGCTTCCGCTTTTGATCTTTGGTGGGTTCTGTAATGACTTTTGGGGATGTTTAACATCTCTTGTTATACTTTATTTAAGTATTCGTTTGGGCCTTTATCTGTTTATTCGTTTTTATTAGAGCCTTGCGTTATTATGTAATAATACGCGGCGTGTAATACCCCTAACTCCTAGGCCAGTGTTTGGGGGTGTTACATTTAGTGGTATCAGAGCTCTGGGTTCTAATCTGCTGGGATTTTAAGTTAGCCAGTCAGTCAGAAATGTCAGTGTTAGTGTCTGAGTTTAACTGCTTGCTGTTGGACTTTCAGAATGCCGCCAAGGAGAGCGAATAACCCTCCAGGGAATGTCTGATGCTGTTCAGCAGTTCATGACGCAGCTCATGCAGACCATGGCTGCAGGGGCGGTCCAGCTGGAGGAGGACCAGCTGGCGGAGCAGGCCCGCTGGGGCAGATGCTGGAGGGAGGAACGTGAAGGCGCTTCAGGAGTTCATGAAGCTGAAGCCGCCGTCGTTCGATGGGGCAGGAGACCCCCAGGAGGCCAGCCACTGGTTGTCAGAGGTGGAGGATTTGCTTCGAGTGATGGGCTCTGAGGAGGAGCAGAAGGTCGACTTCGCCACCTTTCTGTTCAAGGCCGAAGCCAAGGAGTGGTGGAGGTCAGTTATGGGGAAGTTCCACAGCCTTGGACGTGGGAGCAGTTCACTGGGGAGTTCAACAAACAGTTCTACCCCGACGTCTACAAGGATCAGCGCATCCTGGAGTATAACCGACTACGCCAGGGTCGGGACATGAGCGTTGAGGAGTACGTCCGGAAGTTTATCAGCCTATCTAAGTTTGCACCTGAGCCTGACGAGCATAGGAAGGCCAGGAAGTTTGAGAGTGGCTTGAGGCCGGACATCCGATCTGCTGTGACGCCGCTGCGTCACAAGACCTTCAGGGACGTTGCTGATGTCGCCCTGTTGGTAGAGGCTGACTTGAGAGGTCGCCAGTCTGGAGGGAAGGACCAGAAGAGGAAGCAGAGGTCCGATGACAGTGATAGGAGGGATCAGTCTGCTTCTCAGAAGAAGTCTACTGGAGACCGGCTGGAGACCGCTCTGGGGACCGTTCGCGAGACAGAGGTGGTTCGTCTTCATCAGCTCCCGCTCCGAAGTGCCGGTCTGCAAGTTTCATAGAGGCAGGACTGCTACAGGAAGTCTGGAGCCTGCTTCAAGTGTGGGTCCTTGGAGCATAGGATTGCTGATTGCCCTCAGGCTGAGAGGAGCAGGGTAGCTCTGGAGGTGAGCGGATCTGCATTGGGTCTAGGATCGAGACCGGGCTGAGCAGAAGAAGCCCCAGGGCCAGGCCAGAGTGTACGCGATGGCTGGAGAGAGGACCGATCGACTGACAGAGTTGTCACAGGTATTCTCCAGCTGTCATCTCGTTCTGTTTTCTGTTTGTTTGACTCTGGAGCCACCCACTCTTTTATTTCTGCTGAGTTGGTGGGTGAGCTCGGTTTGCCTGTTGTGCCTCTGGGTGTTGAGTTGTGTGCATAGTCCATTAGTTAGGGACTCTTCTATGCTGTTGAATTCTGTTTGCAAAGATAGTCCTGTGTTAGTCAGAGATAGGACTCTGTGTGCTAACCTCATCCCGATGGAGATGACTTCTTTTGATGTGATTCTGGGCATGGATTGGCTTGCTGCGCACCATGCCCATATTGATTGTGCTGCTTCGAGAGTCACTTTTGAGGAGCCGGGTCAGCCCCGTTAGTTGTAGCAGGGAATGGACTCCCGTGCTCGCCGCCAGTCATATCAGCTATGCAGGCGTTCCGTTTTCTGAGGAAAGGATGCCAGGGATATCTGTGCTACATCCCTGAGGTTCGCAAGGATGCGAAGTTGGAGGAGATTCCAGTGGTCAGAGACTTCCCGATGTGTTCCAGGATGATGTACCTGGGCTTCCCCCTGTCAGAGAGGTGGAGTTCTCGATCGAGCTCGCACCTGAGACTCAGCCGATTTCGAAGGCCCCATACCGGATGGCGCCTGCTGAGCTCAAGGAGTTGAAGGTCCAGTTGCAGGAGCTGCTGGATAAGGGCTTCATTCGCCCGAGTGTGTCGCCTTGGGGAGCGCCAGTGTTTTGTAAGAAGAAGGACGGTAGCATGCGGTTGTGCATTGACTACAGGGAGCTCAACAAGGTTACCATTAAGAATAGGTATCCTCTCCCGCGCATAGACGACTTGTTCGACCAGTTAGCAGGAGCTAAGGTGTTTTCGAAGATCGATCTGAGGTCGGGATATCATCAGCTGAGGATTAAGGCAGACGACGTGCCTAAGTCCGCTTTCAGGACTCGTTATGGACACTACGAGTTCCTAGTGATGCCATTCGGGTTGACGAATGCGCCGTCAGTATTTATGGATATGATGAACAGGTGTTCAAGCCGTTTTTGGACCAGTTCGTTGTAGTTTTATCGATGACATCTTGGTGTATTCCAAGAGTGCTGAGGAGCACGAGGAGCATTTGAGGACCGTTCTCCAGACTCTGAGGGAGAACGAGTTGTATGCGAAGCTGAAGAAGTGCGAGTTCTGGCTAGATCAGGTGGTATTCTTGGGACATGTGGTCTCCAAGGATGGTATCTCCGTGGACCCGGAGAAGATTCGAGCTATTACTGAGTGGGCCAGGCCTACTAATGTCGGAGATATTCGTAGCTTCCTTGGACTAGCGGGCTACTATCGCAAGTTTGTGGAGGGCTTCTCCAAGTTGGTGATTCCGTTGACTCGTCTGCTGCAGAAGGATGTGAAGTTCGAGTGGAGCGATGCCTGTGAGCAGTGTTTTCTGGAGCTGAAGAAGAGGTTGACTACTGCGCCGATCTTGACTCTTCCGGAGGGGACCGAGGGTCTTGAGGTTTTCTGTGATGCGTCCCATAGGGGACTTGGATGTGTTCTGATGCAGCATGGGAAGGTAGTAGCATATGGCTCTCGTCAGTTGAAGCCATATGAGAAGAACTATCCGACCCACGATCTGGAGCTGGCTGCGGTGGTCTTTGCGTTGAAGATTTGGAGGCACTACTTGTATGGGGCAGCGTGCAAGGTGTATACGGACCATAAGAGTCTCAAGTATCTGTTCACTCAGAAGGAGTTGAACTTGAGGCAGAGGAGATGGCTGGAGTTGTTGCACGATTATGATTTAGAGATCCTCTACCATCCGGGTAGGGCGAATGTGGTTGCTGATGCGCTCAGTAGGAGGGGTCCGTCTGGGACTGTTTGTGCTTTGTCCGGTGTGGAGAGGTCTGCTCAGGAGTTGCAGCGCATGGGTATCTGGGTTGTCCGTCCAGAGAGGTCTGGGATGTTAGCAGCACTGCAGGTTCAGCCTACCTTGATCGACCGATCAAGGCCAGTCAGGAGCTTGATGTCAGTCTGTGTAAGATCAGAGAGAGTTTGTCTGCTGGTCAGGAGTCCGAGTTCCGGGTTTCAGAGGATGGCTGCCTGAGGTTCAGAGGCCGTGTTTGTGTGCCGGCAGACGACGCGTTGAGGCGTGAGATCATGCAGGAGGCTCATGGAGCTCCTACTCGGTACACCCAGGAGGTGAAGATGTACCGGGACTACGTGAGACATTCTGGTGGAGCAACGAAGAGACATTTCCGACTTTGTATCCAGATGTCGGACCTGTCAGCAGGTCAAGCCGAGCATCAGAGACCAGCTGGTTTGCTTCAGCCTCTTCCCGTTCCGGAGTGGAAGTGGGAGAGCGTCGGTATGGATTTTGTCATGGGACTGCCTAAGACTCCGAGGGGTTTTGATGCGTTTGGGTCATTGTGGACCGGCTCACGAAGAGCGCTCACTTCCTACCTGTCAGGAAGACTTTCAGTTTGCACCGTTGCTCAGTTGTACATTGATGAGATAGTACGTCTGCATGGGGTTCCGGCTTCGATTGTGTCTGACAGAGATCCGAGGTTTGTGTCCAGATTCTGGCAGAGTTTGCATCAGGCTTTGGGGACGAAGTTGTCTTTCAGTTCAGCTTACCATCCTCAGTCAGACGGGCAGACAGAGAGGACGAATCAGGTCCTAGAGGACATGCTCAGGGCATGTGTACTCGACTTTGGGGGCAGCTGGGATCAGCACGTGGCACTGATAGAGTTCGCGTACAATAATAGCTTTCAGACCAGTATCGGGATGGCTCCGTTTGAGGCCTTGTATGGCCGGAGGTGCAGATCACCCATCTGTTGGGATGATCTGAAGGAGAGAGCTGTGATTGGTCCAGACTTGGTTCAGGATGCTGTGGGCAAGATTCAGTCTATCAGAGAGCGTCTGCTTGTGGCTCAGAGTCGTCAGAAGAGCTACGCCGATCAGAGGAGACGACCTCTAGAGTTTGAGGTGGGCGACCATGTGTATCTGAAGGTTTCTCCGTTCGAGGAGTCGTTCGTTTTGGGAAGAGAGGCAAGCTTAGCCCTCGTTTTGTGGGTCCTTTTGAGATCCTAGAGAGGATCGGACCGGTTGCCTATCGTTTGGCTCTGCCTCCGTCTTTAGCAGCAGTGCACAGTGTTCCACGTTTCGATGCTGAGGAAGTACATTCCGGACCCATCTCATGTGATCGACTTCAGTCCGCTTCAGTTGAGGGAGGACTTCACGTTTGAGGCAGTTCCTTCGAGGATTCTAGCGCGGGATGTCCGCAAGCTCAGGAGTAAGACCATGCCCTTGGTGAAGGTGCAGTGGTCGGGTCAGTCCGAGGAAGAGGCGACCTGGGAGGTCGAAAGCGAAGTTCGTTCTAAGTTTCCCGCCCTCTTCGAGCAGTAGGTATGTTTTAATTTCGAGGACGAAATTCTTTTAAGGGGGAGGTGATGTTATAACCCAAGATTTGGTTATATTTTTTTCGTTTCTATGGTTCATTAAGTTGGTGTATTCTGAATTTAGGACACGGAGGTCCTTATTAAAGAAGCCGGGGGAGGTCTTTTGTTTTCTATCAGATTAATCAGGTGAGGATAATACTTAATTCATTTTCTTTTTCCCTCATTAATTATCCTCTCTCTAATCACGTTCCTCACCACGATCTAATTCACAACCCTTATTCCTTATCAGTTCTCAAGACGTTAAACCTCTCTTCTCCCTTCTCTCTCTCTCAATTTTCTCCTCCGTTGATCGATCCGTTGTGCTACTGGTTGGAGATTCGAGTGCTGTGGATTCTTCATCGTCTTGCTGTCATCTCCGCATTCAGGTTTGTGTTGCGTCGATTAGTTTGCAATCAGTTTGGAGAACTTCTCCAATCCCTAACTTCTTTTCTCTGCAATCTGATTGTAATCAGTGGATTCTCCGACGTCTGCGTCGATCTCTCCTCTGCTGTGGATTGCTGCTGTGTCACGTATCAGGATTCAGGTGAGGGTTTTGTCACAGTTTTGGATTGTAATTCTAGTTTCAGAGTTTGGGGTTCCGTTTTCTGAATTGGGAGTTTGCAACTGTGTTTTGTTCAGTGAATTGGTTGCGTTCGGTCTGCGTTTGAGGGTCTGCATTGTCTGGATTCTGCTGCTTCAGATCGGGTTTCGTCTCTGCTGTTAATCCGAGGTAGGTGGCTTTCGGATTCGATCCGTGTGTTCAGCCTTGGGGAGTTTGGGTTCTGCAAATTAACTCAATGATTTGATCTTGTTTTGTGTGCGATTTATGTCCGTTTAATGCCATTTCAATGGATTAAACCCCCAAGGTTGTTTTGTAAATGTGTGTGTTGTTTGATTGGTTTTTGTGCCTCTGTCGTTGTTAAATCGCTTCTGTTTCTGAGTTTTCGGTGTGTCCGAACTTCTGTCCGAGCTTTGAAGTTCGGACACCCCTTTGCGCTTAACTTTGAAGTTTTCGCTGTGTCCGAACTTTGTCCGAGCTTTGAAGTTCGGACACAGCCTTCTGTTCTTCTGATTTTGCTTCGACTTGTGTCCGAACATCGGATGTCCGGACACAAGTTCGGACTCTCCACGTTCTGTTTTCCGAAGAATGTCCGAACATCCGTCCGAACTTGGATGTTCGGACACCTCTGGCTCTTCTTCTGTTTTAAGGTTCGACTTGTGTCCGAACTTTGATGTCCGGACACAAGTTCGGACATCTGTCTGATTTTGCCTTCTGAGTCTCGACTTGTGTCCGAACATTGATGTCCGGACACAAGTTCGGACAGGCTACTGTTTTGGCCATAACTTGCTCGTTTGAGCTCCGTTTTGACTTCTTTTGCGGGGTTGGATTCCCCTTCTGATTTCCAAGCTATCTATGGCTTTCTGGTGCCTTTGGTGCACATATGCTTATCTGTATTTAAGCTTCTGTTTTGGGACCTAGTTATCTCTGTGTCTGAGCCTTTGGATGGCTGGTTACGCTGTCTCGTAGCGCGCTATGTAGGATCCTTCTGTTCACGGGTGATGTTCCCCGTTCTGTTCACGGGTGTTTACACCTGTTCTGTTTACGAGTGGGTTTCCTCGTTCTGTTCACGAGCTGGTTGCTCGTTCTGTCTGTATGCTGTGATCGCTAGTGTCCCACTCTGTTTTCTGCTTCTGTCTTCTCTGCTCTGTTAGTCCTTGATGAATGGACTTCTGTTTCTGATTTCTGACATTTATGGATTCTTGACTCCTTCTGATTTGTCAATATTCTGTAAATGTTTTGAGCATGCTGGTTGATGAAGTTGGTCATCTACTGGGCATAGTTGTGTGCTCATTCCCCTACTTCTAACACTTTTGCAGATTGATTAGCGAGGATCGTCTCCCCTCAGCTTCTGGAGTTTAGTTGCTTCGTATTTAGCTTCTTTTGAGACCTTTGTATTGGATTTGAGCCTTTGGGCATATTTTGTTAGCTTCCGCTTTTGACGTTTGGTGGGTTTGTAATGACTTTTGGGGATGAACATCTCTTTGTTATACTTTATTTAAGTATTCTGTTTTGGGCCTTATCTGTTTATTTGCGTTTTATTAGAGCCTTGCGTTATTAGTAATAATACGCGGCGTGTGTACCCCTAACTCCTAGGCCAGTGTTTGGGGGTGTTACATTTAGTGGTATCAGAGCTCTGGGTTCTAATCTGCTGGGATTTTAAGTTAGCCAGTCAGTCAGAAATGTCAGTGTTAGTGTCTGAGTTTAACTGCTTGCTGTTGGACTTTCAGAATGCCGCCAAGGAGAGCGAATAACCCTCCAGGGAATGTGCTGATGCTGTTCAGCAGTTCATGACGCAGCTCATGCAGACCATGGCTGCAGGGGCGGTCCAGCTGGAGGAGGACCAGCTGGCGGAGCAGGCCCGCTGGGGCAGATGCTGGAGGGAGGAACGTGAAGGCGCTTCAGGAGTTCATGAAGCTGAAGCCGCCGACGTTCGATGGGGCAGGAGACCCCCAGGAGGCCAGCCATGGTTGACAGAGGTGGATTTGCTGAGTTGGGCTCAGGAGGAGCAGAAGGTCGACTTCGCCACCTTTCTGTTCAAGGCCGAAGCCAAGGAGTGGTGGAGGTCAGTTGGGGAAGTTCCACAGCCTTGGACGTGGGAGCAGTTCACTGGGGAGTTCAACAAACAGTTCTACCCCGACGTATAAGGATCAGCGCATCCTGGAGTATAACCGACTACGCCAGGGTCGGGACATGAGCGTTGAGGAGTACGTCCGCAAGTTCATCAGCCTATCTAAGTTTGCACCTGAGCCTGACGAGCATAGGAAGGCCAGGAAGTTTGAGAGTGGCTGAGGCCGGACATCCGTCTGCTGTGACGCCCTGCGTCACAAGACCTTCAGGGACGTTGCTGATGTCGCCCTGTTGGTAGAGGCTGACTTGAGAGGTCGCCAGTCTGGAGGGAAGGACCAGAAGAGGAAGCAGAGGTCCGATGACAGTGATAGGAGGGATCAGTCTGCTTCTCAGAAGAAGCAGTCTACTGGAGACCGCTGGAGACCGCTCGGGGACCGTTCGCGAGACAGAGGTGGTTCGTCTTCATCAGCTCCCTCCGAAGTGCCGGGTCTGCGGCAAGTTTCATAGAGGCCAGACTGCTACAGGAAGTCTGGAGCCTGCTTCAAGTGTGGGTCCTTGGAGCATATTGCTGATTGCCCTCAGGCTGAGAGGAGCAAGGTAGTCTGGAGGTAGGCCGTCTGCTTCAGGGTCTAGAGATCGAGACCGGGCTGAGCAGAAGAAGCCCCAGGGCCAGGCCAGAGTGTACGCGATGGCTGGAGAGAGACCGATCGACTGACAGAGTTGTCACAGGTATTCTCCAGCTGTCTCTCGTTCTGTTTTCTGTTTGTTTGACTCTGGAGCCACCCACTCTTTTATTTCTGCTGAGTTGGTGGGTGAGCTCGGTTTGCCTGTTGTGCCTCTGGGTGTTGAGTTGTGTGCATAGTCCATTAGTTAGGGACTCTTCTATGCTGTTGAATTCTGTTTGCAAAGATAGTCCTGTGTTAGTCAGAGATAGGACTCTGTGTGCTAACCTCATCCCGATGGAGATGACTTCTTTTGATGTGATTCTGGGCATGGATTGGCTTGCTGCGCACCATGCCCATCGATTGTGCTGCTTCGAGAGTCACTTTGAGGAGCCGGGTCAGCCCCGTTTGTTGTAGCAGGGAATGGACTCCCGTGCTCGCCGCCAGTCATATCAGCTATGCAGGCGTTCCGTTTTCTGAGGAAAGGATGCCAGGGATATCTGTGCTACATCCCTGAGGTTCGCAAGGATGCGAAGTTGGAGGAGATTCCAGTGGTCAGAGACTTCCCGATGTGTTCCAGGACGATGTACCTGGGCTTCCCCCTGTCAGAGAGGTGGAGTTCTCGATCGCTCGCACCTGAGACTCAGCCGATTTCGAAGGCCCCATACCGGATGGCGCCTGCTGAGCAAGGAGTTGAAGGTCCAGTTGCAGGAGCTGCTGGATAAGGGCTTCATTCGCCCGAGTGTGTCGCCTTGGGGAGCGCCAGTGTTGTTGTAAGAAGAAGGACGGTAGCATGCGGTTGTGCATTGACTACAGGGAGCTCAACAAGGTTACCATTAAGAATAGGTATCCTCTCCCGCGCATAGACGACTTGTTCGACCAGTTAGCAGGAGCTAAGGTGTTTTCGAAGATCGATCTGAGGTCGGGATATCATCAGCTGAGGATTAAGGCAGACGACGTGCCTAAGTCCGCTTTCAGGACTCGTTATGGACACTACGAGTTCCTAGTGATGCCATTCGGGTTGACGAATGCGCCGTCAGTATTTATGGATATGATGAACCGGGTGTTCAAGCCGTTTTTGGACCAGTTCGTGGTAGTATTTATCGATGACATCTTGGTGTATTCCAAGAGTGCTGAGGAGCACGAGGAGCATTTGAGGACCGTTCTCCAGACTCTGAGGGAGAACGAGTTGTATGCGAAGCTGAAGAAGTGCGAGTTCTGGCTAGATCAGGTGGTATTCTTGGGACATGTGGTCTCCAAGGATGGTATCTCCGTGGACCCGGAGAAGATTCGAGCTATTACTGAGTGGGCCAGGCCTACTAATGTTGGGATATTCGTAGCTTCCTTGGACTAGCGGGCTACTATCGCAAGTTTGTGGAGGGCTTCTCCAAGTTGGTGATTCCGTTGACTCGTCTGCTTCAGAAGGATGTGAAGTTCGAGTGGAGCGATGCCTGTGAGCAGTGTTTTCTGGAGCTGAAGAAGAGGTTGACTACTGCGCCGATCTTGACTCTTCCGGAGGGGACCGAGGGTCTTGAGGTTTTCTGTGATGCGTCCCATAGGGGACTTGGATGTGTTCTGATGCAGCATGGGAAGGTAGTAGCATATGGCTCTCGTCAGTTGAAGCCATATGAGAAGAACTATCCGACCCACGATCTGGAGCTGGCTGCGGTGGTCTTTGCGTTGAAGATTTGGAGGCACTACTTGTATGGGGCAGCGTGCAAGGTGTATACGGACCATAAAAGCCTCAAGTATCTGTTCACTCAGAAGGAGTTGAACTTGAGGCAGAGGAGATGGCTGGAGTTGTTGCACGATTATGATTTAGAGATCCTCTACCATCCGGGTAGGGCGAATGTGGTTGCTGATGCGCTCAGTAGGAGGGGTCCGTCTGGGACTGTTTGTGCTTTGTCCTGTGTGGAGAGGTCTGCTCAGGAGTTGCAGCGCATGGGTATCTGGGTTGTCCGTCCAGAGAGGTCTGGGATGTTAGCAGCACTGCAGGTTCAGCCTACCTTGATCGACCGGATCAAGGCCAGTCAGGAGCTTGATGTCAGTCTGAGTAAGATCAGAGAGAGTTTGTCTGCTGGTCAGGAGTCCGAGTTCCGGGTTTCAGAGGATGGCTGCCTGAGGTTCAGAGGCCGTGTTTGTGTGCCGGCAGACGACGTTGAGGCGTGAGATCATGCAGGAGGCTCATGGAGCTCCTACTCGGTACACCCAGGAGGGGTGAAGATGTACCGGGACCTACGTGAGACATTCTGGTGGAGCAACATGAAGAGAGACATTTCAGACTTTGTATCCAGATGTCGGACCTGTCAGCAGGTCAAAGCCGAGCATCAGAGACCAGCTGGTTTGCTTCAGCCTCTTCCCGTTCCGGAGTGGAAGTGGGAGAGCGTCGGGATGGATTTTGTCATGGGACTGCCTAAGACTCCGCGGGGTTTTGATGCGTTTGGGTCATTGTGGACCGGCTCACGAAGAGCGCTCACTTCCTACCTGTCAGGAAGACTTTCAGTTTGCACCGCTTGGCTCAGTTGTACATTGATGAGATAGTACGTCTGCATGGGGTTCCGGCTTCGATTGTGTCTGACAGAGATCCGAGGTTTGTGTCCAGATTCTGGCAGAGTTTGCATCAGGCTTTGGGGACGAAGTTGTCTTTCAGTCAGCTTACCATCCTCAGTCAGACGGTCAGACAGAGAGGACGAATCAGGTCCTAGAGGACATGCTCAGGGCATGTGTACTCGACTTTGGGGGCAGCTGGGATCAGCACGTGGCACTGATAGAGTTCGCGTACAATAATAGCTTTCAGACCAGTATTGGGATGGCACCGTTCGAGGCCTTGTGGCAGGAGGTGCAGATCACCCATCTGTTGGGATGATCTGAAGGAGAGAGCTGTGATTGGTCCAGACTTGGTTCAGGATGCTGTGGGCAAGATTCAGTCGATTAGAGAGCGCTTGCTTGTGGCTCAGAGTCGTTAGAAGAGCTACGCCGATCAGAGGAGACGACCTCTAGAGTTTGAGGTGGGCGACCATGTGTATTGAAGGTTTCCCGTTCGAGGAGTCGTTCGTTTTGGGAAGAGAGGCAAGCTTAGCCCTCGTTTTGGGTCCTTTTGAGATCCTAGAGAGGATCGGACCGGTTGCCTATCGTGGCTCTGCCTCCGTCTTTAGCAGCAGTGCACATGTGTTCCACGTTTCTATGCTGAGGAATATTCCGGACCCATCTCATGTGATCGACTTCAGTCCGCTTCAGTTGAGGGAGGACTTCACGTTTGAGGCAGTTCCTTCGAGGATTCTAGCGCGGGATGTCCGCAAGCTCAGGAGTAAGACCATGCCCTTGGTGAAGGTGCAGTGGTCGGGTCAGTCCGAGGAAGAGGCGACCTGGGAGGTCGAAAGCGAAGTTCGTTCTAAGTTTCCCGCCCTCTTCGAGCAGTAGGTATGTTTTAATTTCGAGGACGAAATTCTTTTAAGGGGGAGGTGATGTTATAACCCAAGATTTGGTTATATTTTGTTTCGTTGCTATGGTTCATTAAGTTGGTGTATTCTGAATTTAGGACACGGAGTCCTTATTAAAGAAGCCGGGGGCGAGGAGGTCTTTTGTTTTCTATCAGATTAATCAGGTGAGGATAATACTTAATTCATTTTTTTTTCCCTCATTAATTATCCTCTCTCTAATCACGTTCCTCACCACGATCTAATTCACAACCCTTATTCCTTATCAGTTCTCAAGACGTTAAACCTCTCTTCTCCCTTCTCTCTCTCTCAATTTTCTCCTCCGTTGATCGATCCGTTGTGCTACTGGTTGGAGATTCGAGTTGTGGATTCCTCATCGTCTTGCTGTCATCTCCGCATTCAGGTTTGTGTTGCGTCGATTAGTTTGCAATCAGTTTGGAGAACTTCTCCAATCCCTAACTTCTTTTCTCTGCAATCTGATTGTAATCAATGGATTCTCCGACGTCTGCGTCGATCTCTCCTCTGCTGTGGATTGCTGCTGTGTCACGTATCAGGATTCAGGTGAGGGTTTCATCACAGTTTTGGATTGTAATTCTAGTTTCAGAGTTTGGGTTCCGTTTTCTGAATTGGGAGTTTGCAACTGTGTTTTGTTCAGTGAATTGGTTGCGTTCGGTCTGCGTTTGAGGGTCTGCATTGTCTGGATTCTGCTGTCAGATCGGGTTTCGTCTCTGCTGTTAATCCGAGGTAGGTGGCTTTCGGATTCGATCCGTGTGTTCAGCCTTGGGGAGTTTGGGTTCTGCAAATTAACTCAATGATTTGATCTTGTGTTTGTGTGCGATTTATGTCCGTTTAATGCCATTTCAATGGATTAAACCCCCAAGGTTGTTTTGCAAATGTGTGTGTGTTTTAGATTGGTTTTTGTGCCTCTGTCCTTGTTAAAATCGCTTCTGTTTGCTGAGTTTTTCGGTGTGTCCGAACGTCTGTCCGAGCTTTGACGTTCGGACACACCCTGTTGCGCTTTTACTTTCTGAAGTTTTCGCTGTGTCCGAACTTCTGTCCGAGCTTTGAAGTTCGGACACAGCCTTCTGTTTCCTTCTGATTTTGCTTCGACTTGTGTCCGAACATCGGATGTCCGGACACAAGTTCGGACTCTCCACGTTCTGTTTTCCGAAGAATGTCCGAACATCCGTCCGAACTTGGATGTTCGGACACCTCTGGCTCTTCTTCTGTTTTAAGGTTCGACTTGTGTCCGAACTTTGATGTCCAGACACAAGTTCGGACATCTGTCTGATTTCGCCTTCTGAGTCTCGACTTGTGTCCGAACATTGATGTCCGGACACAAGTTCGGACATGCCTCTGTTTTGACAATAACTTGCTCGTTTGAGCTCCGTTTTGACTTCCGTTTGCGGGGTGGGATTCCCCTTATGATTTCCAAGCTATCTATGGGCTTTCTGGTGCCTTTAGTGCACATATGCTTATTTGTATTTGAGCTTCTGTTTTGGGACCTAGTTATCTCTGTGTCTGAGCCTTTGGATGGCTGGTTACGCTGTCTCGTAGCGCGCTATGTAGGATCCTTCTGTTCACGGGTGATGTTCCCCGTTCTGTTCACGGGTGTTTACACCTGTTCTGTTTACGAGGGAGGTTTCCTCGTTCTGTTCACGAGCTGGTTGCTCGTTCTGTCTGTATGCTGTGATCGCTAGTGTCCCACTCTGTTTTCTGCTTCTGTCTGCCTCTGCTCAGTTTAGTTTCCTTGATGAATGGACTTCAGTTCTGGTTTCTGACACGTTTATGGATTCTTTGACTCCTTCTGATTTGTCAATATTCTGTAATGTTTTGAGCATGCTGGTTGATGAAGTTGGTCATCTACTGGGCATAGTTGTGTGCTCATTCCCCTACTTCTAACACTTTTGCAGATTGATTAGCGAGGATCGTCTCCCCTCAGCTTCTGGAGTTTAGTTGCTTCGTATTTAGCTTCTTTTGAGACCTTTGTATTGGATTTGAGCCTTTGGGCATATTTTGTTAAGCTTCCGCTTTTGACCTCAGTTTGGTGGGTTTTGTAATGACTTTTGGGGATGTCCAACATCTCTTGCTTATACTTTATTTAAGTATTCTGTTTTGGGCCTTTATCTGTTTATTTGCGTTTGATTATTAGAGCCTTGCGTCATTAAGTAATAATACGCGGCGTGTGACACCCCTAACTCCTAGGCCAGTGTTTGGGGGTGTTACACTTGGTCTGTTTCAAGTGTGGGTGCTATGGGCACAAAGACTCAGTTTGTCCTTTCGATCAGAGCGAGGGCAATATCCAGCAAGTCTCACACATCGTTGACGACTATGGCGACTGGATGGTGCCGAAAAAGAAAAACACGGTCAAGAAGTCTCAGAACTCCAAACAGGCGCCGCGGGATGTAGTTCCAAAAGGCAGAAATTCTGAATCGAAGTTTGCGATCTTGGAAGGTGAGGAAGAAACGAGATAACCAACATCAGATGGGTTCGATCCCAGCTCCTCAGGTTAACGCACAACCGGGGGAAAACACTGAATTTTCTCCTTCAGTGCCCATCCAGAGTGGGATTAATCAAGATGTTGGAAGAGTACAACCGATTCGAGTAGCTAGGGTTTCGGGGGACTTAAATTCGAGATTCAGTCGCCTATCAACACTAAATGGAGGATGGTTTTTACCATTGTGTGTTTTATGTTATGGAATTGGAGAAATAGTAAAATGTTTGGTAAAGAAGATAGGCTGTTCCTTCCTTTTTGTAATGTTCTACTGCAATGCCAACAGAATAAAAGAGCGCAAGCTTATGTAAAGAACCTCTCCTCTGTCTGGACAAAGGAGAAGGAACACAGAAACAGGGAGTCTCTCTTTCTTTTCCGCGACCCTGATTTTACCGTGCTAAACATTGACGGTGCAAATTGTGTCTCTTCAGGTACAGCTGCAGCTGGAGGTGCATTGAGAAATTCCGGTGGAGTCTGGCTGGGAGGTTTTGTAGCTGCATTTGGATTCAGGAGTGCCCTTCATTCAGAAGCCATGGCCCTCATGTATGCCAGCAGACTCGTGAAGGATAGAGGCATAAGCAATGTGCAAATCTTGTCTGACTCAGCCCAGCTGGTCAAGCTGGTGGATCATTGCCCAGATCTCCATGTCTTGAAGCCTCTGATTGTGGAATCCATTTCCAACTTCATGGCTGTGAGGAATATAAAAATCTCACACATAACTTGCAAGTTTAATAGGGTAGCCGATATCTTATCAAAGTCGGGCTTAGCCCATCCAGTTGGGTACAACTATATTACTGTTCCGCCTGATTGTATTATAAACCAGTTATTAGAGGATAAATCCTCTTTGTTCTCGATAAGAGAAGAGGGCTAGGATGCTCCCATTTTTCGATCAAAAAAAAAAAAGAATTGACCACAAATTCAAAAAAAAAAAAGCAATCTGTTCACGTGGTAGAAGAAGTAACAAAATTAAGGAACTCATATAATTAATATATACAATTTGTGGACATCCCTAGATAAAAAAAAGTTAGGTATCGCGTAACAGAGAGAAAATTAATCAGTACCAATTATACCGATCGAGTGAGACCAACGGTAATAATCATGAGGGTATAAATTACAAAACAAAGCCATATAGCTAGGTAGCTAGGTAGCTAGGTCATATATCTTCCCATGTGCGTGTTGCAGCCGGGGAAACCACCCACTACCACACATCCATCTACATAAACAACACTTATATTATACTATGTCACAATAGTAACAGTATTATGAAATGGTCGGCCGTGCCGGACCCAAGCATATAGCTACTTCATCTCGCTGCTTCTTTAAAGAATAAAATAAAATAAAGCATCCATCTTTTCTTCATGTGATAAAGGAAGCTGAACGTGAATGTGAAGCCAGCAAAACCGGCCAAGTTTGCTGCTACTGGTCTCTCTCTCTCTCTCTCTCTCTGAGATTGAGACTGAGACGAACAAGAATGTTTATGAAAGAAAAGAGCGAGGTAGTCTGTAGTCTAGCTTGCATGTGATGTCAGGATACATGTACACACAGACTCACATGAATCTCCTGATCATTTATCCACCTTCTTTCCCAATTCTGCACTCAATAATTGTCTCCAGACCGGAATTACTATAGCTTATATATTCAGGATCCAAGGTAAATCGGTGTGCGTATTTTTTGTATAGAGCAGCACGTCTCACTCCATTATAGTACTACTACTATTTATAGGAGTTTAGTAGCTAGTTACAATTATTCGAGAGGAGAGTAGCTAGCTAGCCCAGTAAATATATACTACGTACTACTTCTCATACTAGTATTATTATAAGTTAGAATAACGTACGTACGGTCATACTGTTGTAGAGTGTCTGTCTCTAAACAAGCCAAACATGCTCTCACGAAGGAATAGCGAATAGGGTATCATCATCATCATCTTAAAGCACTCGTTCTCTAGTCACTCCCCAATATGCCATGCCATGATGCCGTGATGCTTATCCTCCTTCATCTTCTTTAGCTTTGTTTCTTTCCTTGACTACAAACTTTTTGCAGTTCCAGGGCTATCAAATGCGCCACGTAGACGTATATACCTCCCCTCCCCTCCAGCCTAGTTGTCATGATTGATATTCATGTTAGAGGGGGTGATGGTGGTAGGCCCAGTTAACTTTGGTTGTGGGCCTATATATTAATTAATTGGCCCAATCGATTGATTTCTCATTTCTTTTGTTTTTCGATATTATCACCCGTGTGAGTAAGGACTGGACTGGACTGGACTGGACCACCTTCAAAATTGACGAAAGTGCGGTGTTATGTTAAGGGGGGTGGTTATTTTTGTAGTGTGTGGAATTCTCACTCTCTCCAATCGCGAAACGCAAATAAAGGAAATTTATATGAACATACTTTTTTTTTTTAAAAAAAAAAAGGGTGCTGTTTGTCCTGCCTGGATAGTTTTATTTCTGGGTTGTACACCATGTGCTAGTTCGCAGTCGAGGACAGCAAATATACAAGTCTCTGTAGCTGTAGTATAATGCTGGTGTTGTTTGTGGGAATGAATGAATGCATTTAAATATGATCACATGGAAGCCATGTGCACTTTCAACCTGGAGATAAGCAAAAAGGCAGAATAACAAGGATAACAAAAAGGCACAAAACAATAAAGATAGAGTACGTACTGTATGTCCCTGTCCCTACCTAAAGAACCTCTACAGTAGAGTATGGTGTAACCATGTTAACTGCCAAATTAATAAATAAAGAAAAGTGGATACGCTTTTATTCTTTTACTTTTCGTATTTACTCTTCTTCTTTCCCCGCGCAACCTACCTATCTTGATGACTTAATTTAGCTTTTAATGGATTTAAAGATAAAAGAAAATTATATTATTAATGAGATATATTACAAATCTACACGATTCACCCATAAATATTCAACTTCAATCAAACTCTTTTATTCGACAATTCATATACTAAATAACTGATTATAATAATTCAACAAATGTAACCTAATCCTAGCATAAAAAAATGCTGAGAACACACGAGAAGTAAATATCATGCATGCCGAGCTGCTATCGAACGAGTTAATTAGCAGCTTCTTGATTGTTTTGCCGTTATTAAATAGAGAAATGTCATCGTATCTCTCTGATACGTGAGTATTATAATATAGTATTACACTACAATCTACATCTACAACTAGAACTGATAAATAATGATAGTGACACAGCAGCTCCACCAGAGACAACAAGAAACAGACCACGAGCCTGCCACGCATGACAAGCATGTGAGATGTTTCTCACAACAAAAAAGAAAGAATAAAGCAGAAACGTATCCCTGAATTGAAACAGTGACACTACTTCTTCAACTAGCATTGTTTCATTTTACAGATCCCAACAACAACAGACTCTGCCACTACCATCCATGGTTGTAGTAACTAGTGTCTTGCAAGTACTGACACACTAAGTAACGCGGGCCGGGGGAAAAGTGAAAGAAAAAAACAACCACGGAAGCACGCTTCTTAAATCTTCCTTTTCTTGTTCTGTACAGCCACAGCTCATTAGTCATGCATGGCAATGACAAATTCACAATGCTATTGGCATGCACGCTACCTACCTTTGTTAGATTGAAAGTATGCCTACATAACATATGTATATATAGTCCAGCGTGTCCTCCGAAAGTGCAAAGTAGAGTAACAAGAATATATCAGGACTGGCTTTTTTCAATGACAGTCATTGCCAGTTTCCCTGCATGCCTCTCTCAGGTCAGGCCCATCTCATGCCGCTTGGCCGGTTGATGCCCATTCCATTCCATGCCAATTAAGTAGTGTCGTTATCAGAAACATTTCTTCTTTTAAGTTTTTGTTTTTTTCTGCTCGTCCCTCCAGGCACAAAACTATATGCGCATTATATAGTATATAGTCGACATGTCAAATTATTTGGCATGGAATGGGCGACGAAAACGAAACCCATGTGTATTTAGTATTTACTTAAAAAGTGACTAACAAGCTTGAATATATATATGTCAATCTGTCTACTAGATTTAGTATGTCGGCCTCGTCATTGAGTTGCGACGGGACACAAATGGGCCCAACTCTCGGAACCGAGCAATGCGCCTCCATTTGTTTGAATTTGGGGCCCAGGGGCAATTCAAAAGCCCACTATGTCCAACATATCACAATAGAAATACAAAGCGACACTTATACATGAGAATCCGAGTGAGAGTTACGTTGGGCAGGCTTTTTCATTAGCTTAGTGTTTTTTTTTTTTTCAGTTTCTTACTGACACATGATTAAAAGAGAAAAAAGGAAATGTTGGTAAGGAGAGGAGTTTTAAGCTAAGGATCTCTATCTTATAAGAGTTTCTTACTACCTTTTTAAGATTTTTATTCAAAATTAATATAATAAGACAAATGAGCCCACTTTCATTTGAAAATTAATATCTTCTCTTGTGATGGCTTATAGAGGTGTCAATGTCGACTTGGACCCAAGACCCGACACGAAACTGACGGGCATAAAATGGGGTTTGGGTTGAAGGTTCAATACTTCAATTCAGGTTAGGTCAATTTGACTCGTTGGGGGTTCGATCCGACCCTAGCAATTTTCTTGGCTTTTGCCCAGAAACTGTGGGAAATGGGCCTGTCAGTTAAGCTAGTGCCGATTAATAGGGCCCAAAGCAGTATTGGAAGCAAACTGAACGACATCAAGCTAGCCCACTTTCCTTATCTTCTAGAATGTTGACGATGTATGCAGGGATGTAGTGGGAGAGAGTAGAGTAGTCGTCACTGATGCATGCACTGAATGAGTCTTTCTAAACACACCGACACCATGCACTTCCATTTTGTAAACATAAGAGTAGTAGTTAGTTAACATGGTGAAAGCGGTAATCATACGGCCGGGGAGTGGGCCGACGGGTTAAACCAGCTGTAATTTGATGCCGACTTATTACCAACTATATAAGCAGTAAAAAGCCACACATCAAATTCATCCTGAATATGGAGAATACGTAGAGCATAAGATCTATATCTTTTAAACTCTCTCCAACCATACACATATGGAAAATCTTTTCATTAATGCATTACTACCAGACTACAAAATGCCGATTTAGTGTCATTGATAAAAGAGAAAAAGGGATCGATAGTATCTGTTTTCTTCACGGATCACCTCACTTGTGAGTGTAGAGCTAGTCTTAATTTTTACCTTATTTGGAAACTTAAATTGTCTCTCCACCAAACTGATCGACGACTTACTGGTATCTATATATCATTCAGCTCAAATGTACGTAACCCAACCATAACCATGGTATGCTTATTATATACAAGGTTTTTTTTAGATAATTGAGGCTTTCGCCAATTTATTAATGGAAAACACGGACCTGACAAAAGTCAGTCGGGTGAGCAAGAACGGGCCTCATTAAAACCTCCTTAGGTAAAACCCAGTGGGAAAAAGCTCAAGGAGGAAAAAGAGTATCCAACCCAACCCCCATGTTATATATGAAACGATGTTACAAATCCAACACCCAGGCTCTAGACGATGCACTAAACACCAGAGTGCAAAATCCTAAACGCATAAAGACTAAATCAGACAAACACATCACTCCTAAACATGTCGCCGATTCCAAAAAAAAACTATTATAACAAAGTATCCCAACCCCCATAATTTGAACAATACCCTTCCACTCCATCCATGCTACATCTCATGTGCCGATTGGTGAGCCAAAAAGTGACACTCCAGACCTTCTACATCTTCTTTCGCAAATCTCTACCGTGAAAAAAATTGGCTAGCTTAACCCCAAGAAACACGGGACATTCATGAATGCAGACCCATTGTTTATGATCCACGACCCCTAGCACTGATTGCTACGAATTTTGCATATCTTCCCTCGTCTCCTTAGATTAATCCTGGAACCTGACACCATCTACCTTTACTCAGCTACTAAATTGAGATTGGATTTGGTCGATGATGTTTACCTTGGTGAGTGGAGGTGTCCATTCGGTTAATTCGGTTAACCGAAAACCGAATTTCAAAAAAAAAAAAATCAGTTTTTGGTTATTTCGGTTATAACTGAATTAACCGAAACCGAAATAACCGAAAACTGAATTTTTTCTACCTAATAACCAAAAACCGAACCGAAAACCGAATTAGTTGCGGTTAACCGTAATAAATTCGGGTAACCGAAATTTTTAAAAGAAAGCTTACAATTTTCATTAATATTTATATATTTAAATTTAATTTTAAAAAATATTTCGGTTATTCAGTTAACCGAATATTATTCAATAACCGAAAACTGAACCGAAATAAAATTTATTGGTTAACCGAAAACCAAAATTTTTAAAAATGGTTATGAAAAACGGTTAAAAAAACAGAAAAAAATCGGTTTTTGGTTATAACCAAATTAACCGAACCGAATGGACAACCCTATTGGTGAGACTTGGATTTGGAACTTGGCATCCCAGCTTCAGTAGTAAATCAATGCAATTCTGCCTCCGATTCAACGTTTATGATTTTCCCCATCTCGTTCCTTGCCGGTGCTCTTTTTCATTGTATCGACGATGGCGGGTGTTGGGGCGAGTTCTACACATAAACTTATACCTTCTTGTTCTAGCGAGCACTTCTCAGGGGTATTCATAGTCAATTGCCTACTACACCCAGAATTACCGTCTGTCTTCTACCCCGACAACTCAGCGCCCCTCTGCCTGGGGTTACGAGTCACCTCGAGACCCATCCCATTAATACCGTTACTAACAATCGCCCGATTCTCAATCTCTGTATCGGTGGAGATTAAATTCACCACGTCAGAATTATGCTGGGGCAACCCAGACGTTGTCGGGCCTTTTTGTGTCTCTTCAAGTATTGTCTGGTTTTGTCGAGTCTCGAAGTTTGCGTCCCTATCTAATATTTCTGCTGCACTATTGTCATTCCCAGTGCTATTGTTCATCGCCTAGCGTGGAGACTCTTGGAAAAATGGATCTGGAATAATAACAAATTCCTCCTCATTCTCTTCATGTGACTGACGCGCCTGAGTAAAACAAATACCTACACCATCATTGCTTTTGTCTTCTACCGCATCTCCCATCTGGCCGTAGGGGCGGCCTGAACTGTCGATTTGGTTAGAGGGAAAAACTGAACGCGAGTGGAGTGCGCCCATATCCCCATGCTCCACGTGATTCATTATTTCCTCTACACAGAGCACAATGTCTGGTGTCAACTCGGACCCCGCCTCTCCCTTTAGATTGTAGTCCCTTGGGAACAGTGCATCATCATTGTGTTTTGAGGAATTGTATGGACACAACACTTATGTCGAGACATGCACAATCGGTTGCCTACCACCGAAATTTGACTCTTCCTGAGAGACACAATGATTACCAGCCACTGATTGGGTAGCACTACCTTGTGAATGTCCTAGACTGAACAACGAATCTCCTCCACCTTGGAAAATTCCTCCTCCCAAATCCCTTGCGGTTTGGTCAACAATATTATTTTGTTGATTTTTAACATTATTTGCTTCAGAGACTGCCATTTGGATAATACTATCAGCACAATCGGTGTTGTTATCTCTGGCCATCATACTGACCTCTACTATGCTCACTGGAAAGTTAACACCATCAACTTTAACCATTATTTTCCAGTTGATCAATTGTAGTATAGTGATTTTGATCTGGAGACAAATCTCAGCATTTTCCACAAAGTGATTATCATCTTCTTCAATTTTTATAACTTCACCTACCGTCTGCGCAATCTTGCATGTATATGGAATTTATGTTTGATTTAGGGTGTGTGTATACGTAATATGTTGTGGACGTGTAAGTGCATGCACATATGGATGTCAACATTTTCATACCTTTTTAGAACGAATTAAGACTTTTTGTTACTGTAAGATTGGGTATTTGTTTTTTTTTATAATGGTGAGATTGGGTATATATAATACCCACCAGGCCACTGGCCCACACCACCTAACTAGTTCAGTTCGGAGGAGGGGGGAAATTATAGACAAATGCACGGGGGTGGTTGTTTACTTTTACTCTTACTACTACTACTACTACTAATCAATATTGCTGGTTTCCTTTTAGCTTCAACGAATGAAGCTGGACTAGAATGCAAAATCAACGGAGAGGAGAATTCGTCGTACAGAATAATCACAGTCTCCAAAGGTGGTGGTGATATTGGGGAATTCAACACAATTCAGGAAGCTGTTGATTCCATACCCAGGAACAATGAGCATTGGACTAAGATCCTCGTCAAATCAGGAGTCTACATGTACGTACGTTGACAAAAATCAGTACGTTTGATGACCTAATTGATTGCTTGTTTTTGGTTTAAGCTAATTTGATGCATGTTAATTAATTAATTAAGTCGATACGGGCAGAGAACAAGTGGAGATACCGTCACATAAGGAGTGTATAGTTCTTGAAGGTGAGAGTAGAGACACAACGGTGATCACCTCCAGCGCCCAGGAAAGTGATCGGATTGATGCAACTGTTGTGGTTGGTGCATCCAATTTTATTGCTAGGGAAATCACTTTCCATGTAATTAACTTACTTGTCACATTTGTCATTAAACATATACTATATATATAATCATATACGCTTACTTAAAAAAGTAGAATACTAACTATGATGATCATTTTAATTTGAAGTACTAGAATACTAGCTAGTACGTTTTAGAATTAGATTGTAATTTAATAATCTGGACAAGCAGAACAATATGGGGAAACATAGTCAAGGATTAGCAGTGGCAATATACGGGGATAGATGCTCCTTTCATTCGTGTGGATTCTTAGGGTATCAGGATACCATATTTGACGCACGAGGTCGACATTACTTCAACTCCTGCTACATTGAAGGAGCCGTTGATTTCATATGGGGAGCTGGCCAATCGTTTTACCAGGTATATATATATATATATTCATCAGCTATAACCCTATACCCTACTATAAGTATAACTAATTTCATTTCATCCCCACCCACAGAGCTGCCTTATAAACTCGACAGATCCGGGATTTATCACGGCACAAGGTCGAGAGAAATTAACCGACACAAATGGGTTCGTTTTCTCAGATTGTCGAGTGACAGGGAAAGGCCCCACATACCTGGGAAGAGCCTACCGTCCGTACGCTAGAGTCATCTATGAAACATCAGATTTTGATGATGTCATAGCTCCACAAGGATGGGACCCTAGGCTCTTCCTGGAGGACGAGTAATATGTTTATTATACAATATTACAAGTATTTAATTCTTTTTTTGTCCTGAAATTGAATCATTGTTCTTGTTCTGTATACTTTACTGCTGACGCAGAGACAAGTTTACGTTCGCTGAAGTGAACTGCAGAGGGCCTGGGGCTGATCGATCTCAGCGAGTCGAGTGGGAGAAGAAGTTGGAGAACAATGATTTGAAACAATATACCAGGGAGAAATTTGTTGACCAGGAGGGGTGGATCGCCGACCAACCTAATTGATCATTTTTTCCCTCAACTACTTTCTAGTTCTCTCAATGGCATGCATGTACAAATGCAAATTAAGATGAGTTAAGTTACCACTAATTACCATTACAACATTTTCTTGAAAAAAAAGTTACCATTACAGCTATTACTATTTTTATTTGTAATTAAGTTCTGCAATGATATTCTCTTATGTGGGATTGAACTTTTCTCGCAATACGGTAGTTGTAGATTTTGAACCTAAAACCTATGATTCTAGGTACTACTCCTCTACTGACCAAACCACAGGGGTCTGGCATTGAATGTTTTTTTATATCCACTTCTTTCACCACAACGGTCATATCTATGTTCTCCTATATCCGAAAATCACACCCTCTCTTCTCCATTTGTTCACACACATAATTTCCAATGATGCTAATCTCCACATAGCAAGGTCATTTGCGCGGATCTTGTGACGGAAGTGTTATTTCCGTGAATTTGACGAATTGAATATCCACCTTCAATAGTAAATAATAAAAACAAGCAATTCAGATTATATAACAAATTCTGCTGAGCGGCAATATATGTCGTTGTCTTCATGCTTCATCCATCATTCCCAGCATAATTTGGTGCATCAAATACCACTCGGTCAGTCGCCTCCGATTCTGTTTAATGTTGACTTCTTCCGCTTCTTCCCCTCTCATTTGAAGTTTTGAACCTGGCTTCTAACACATAACACGTTGAATTTGAACCACAGATTTGAAAATAAAATTGTACTATATAAATGGATGGCTTAGATTGGATAATAGATTACATGAGCGAAGCCTCTGAAGTGACCAAAGCTTAAATTCAGTATCCACATTTAGGACATAATTTTTAATCATCTAAATAATATAACAAAAAATAATTATTTGTTTACATTTAGAGAGTGAACTTAAGTTTATTACATGATGCTAGGTGTGTTAGAGTATTATGATTAGGTCTATAATATAAGTTCAATTCGTTTTTTTTAAATCATGGTATATGCCGATATTAAATATAGAATTAATGGACACACCTTTATTACTCATAACACGTTCTTAGGGTGTGTGATGTAGGGTAATTTATTTTGAAGTCGGTCTATACTTTATATTGTCATTAGTACTGACTGATGGATTTCCATGCCACAATTATATATAACGTTTCCACGATTTATATAAAAGGTGTCCACGAGTTCATATAAACGTTTCCACGATTATATTTAAACGTTTCCATATTTTTTAATATACGTTTCCACATTTTTATATAGACGTTTCCACGTTTACGATTATATGATTATCTATATATAACGTTTTCATGCCACAATTATATATAAACTTTCCACGACGTGATTACGCATAAACATTTTCATTATTATATATGAATGTTTCCATGCTATAATTATATATAATATGTTTCCACGATGTATATATAAAGGTGTCCACGAGTTCGAATAAACGTTTCCACCTTTTTCTTTAAACGTTTCCACGAGTTCGAATAAACGTTTTCACCTTTTTATTTAAACGTTTCCACTTTGAGATATACGTTTCCACATTATAACAATTTATGTCATCTTTCCATTATAGAGATGGAAATGATTATATATAGAAGGTTATGTACATGTTTCTAATCACTAGTGGAAACGTTAATAAATTATAGTGGATATATATATACAAATCAACATTAAATGAACATGTAAAATGGACTTCAAACAACTCTATTTATTGTTTCCAAAAGTGTATAGCCTTCAGGTTTATCCATAAGTCAAGCTCTATAAACTAATAAATGCTAAGAAAATATTCTTATACACAATGATCAATGAGAACGGCTAAGAGAAAAAAATATACTACTAATAGTTAGTGTCATCTTTTCTACAATAGTGATGGAAACAATTATATAAGGTTGGGTAAATGTCTCTAATCATCAGGGGAAACGTTTTATAAATTATCGTGAAACCCTAGAAATTAGTCGAGTTAGTGTCAACATTATAAAGTATAGAATGAGAAAAAAAGATTACTCTATAAACCACACACCCTAGCACTATTAAAAAATATAAAATAAAATATAATTATACATTATAGAATAGTCAAAAGCTAATTTTAATTATCATTTCAATTTACTTTTCCAGCACTATTAAAATCATTGAGAATCGTAGGATATATAAGTCATTAATCATCAATCTAAATAAGCATTGAGTCGTACAAATAATTCAGTAAATGATATTCATGTTTTCGTTCAAAAAATTCCAAGAAATTCCTAACATTCACGTATGTATCTCTTCTGCCAGTCGGTGCTGTATACCACAATAAAATATAATCCCACCATTTTCCTCAAACATGCACAATCAGTTGTAGTTTAAATAAATATAAAAGTCATTTCTTTAGCCACTAAAATGAACTCATCCATAATTTACGACATCGCAATTTCTTTCTTCCATGTGGCATGTAGTACTGAATGGTGAGATTAAAATTCGACTGACGGTAGGGATTGAGTCCGGACGGATATTCCCCCTCCGGCACCAAATCTTCCGCGTCTTTTTAGCACCAATTCTACCAACGACAGACTCCAGCTTCAGAAAGAGGTTGTTGACCTTAATTACCTTCGAAATCCTAGATCCTTGGATCATGGCGATTGGCGTGTGACTTCAACAATATTCTCTTAGGTGAAACACATGTGTCATGTAGTCTTTCTCCAAACTCTGCTGATCAATGGACTAACCGGTATATTATTTATACTTCATTACTATAGTTGTATCTTCTATTGGTGGAAAAATTAATACCGACGGTCGGTTTTGGCCTCAATCCGTACCTCCAACATCAAATTAATTCCAAACTACCATGTGACGATCCGGAGCATGACCACTTCTCAATTTGTCTATTCTCGACAAATCACTGACTCACAATTAAAGCATAGTTGTGGGTCATTTCTTGTGCGTTCCTTGAAATATAGCATCACCAACCCTCGGGCGCTAAGTGGCTGCTATGTAGAGTTGATCAACACTAATCAGGTCTGGCGGTCCATTCCGGTCCGGCCTGAAAATAAAGCTTGAAAAATTCATCTAGAAAAAATTTCAGACGGGTTTAGATAACAAATCAAATCCGAATGAAAAATCGGACCGGATTTCGATAAAATTTTGGACCCGCAACTAAGTCCGACCCAACCCGGTTTGTTATTACATATATATATATTTATAACTATAATTGATACTCCTCTTTCACTATTTTTAAAAATAAGATGTTCTATCCTTTTTGTCATCTACTTTCCGATTGTACCCCTCATCTTTTATTTTAAAACTTTACTTTTTAAATTATTTCAATTCTCGATGTAAAAACTAGGGGCAAAATAGTCTAACTTTTTTCCTCTTTGATTCTTGTGTCTATAACTAGAAAATCAAGTATTGAGAATGGGAGGGAGTATATATTAAATTAATTATATAATACCTTTTACTATTTATTTAAATTATATAATATTTATTAATATTACATACAACATATATTCAATTTATTAAATATATAAATATTATATACATTTTTTCAAAAAAAACAAATAATATTATAAAAAAATTATAAAATCGGCTGGCCGGCCGGGCTGGGCAAAGACAAAGATTAAAATAAATCTGGGCCTAGCTTGGCCTGGCCCAGAAAAATTTAAAACAAACTTAGATAAAAATATAGTCCGTTCGGACCTAAAATTCAATGTCGACCCGGCCCGAACCCGGCCTGCCACCCATTATCAGCTCAACAGAACTTGGTTAAAGGACAACTGTGGTTGAGTTAGGCACACATTTGAATATTTTCAATTTCAGTTTATGCACTCTTATTTTCACTCTACTATACAATCAACCGTCTTGATACGGAGCTTGGGTGAGACTTTGTTACTGCTAGATATTTATTTTGCTCTTGGTTTTTCATTCATTTGTCAAAGCTTGTCTTCTTCTTTGTACCTCAAACAATAAGTGTACGGGGTAAATAACTTATCAAGAACAGGGGGTGTTCACTGCTGGGTAACAAATTTCCAAAAGCTTGGTTTAACTATTTTTTTATGAAGTTATGTGTAGTTAACTAATTACAACTTGATACCTCTATAATAATTACTTTTTTATGGGTCCATTTATTAATCTGCATCAAATTAAAAAGTGACACTTATACCAACACTTTTACAAAACTAGATTAATTCATTAAAAGCAGTGAAAGAACGACCCCTAAAAGGAAAAAGAATGATTTGAGATTAAACTATGAAATATGAAAGAAGTAGGGGGCTACCTATAATCCTATCACTTTAACCTCTTATCAACATCCGACAAAATTCCACTAAAATGGATGTTGTAGATGGTGGCTTCAAAATCAAAAGATTGCAATAACATATTTATCGATGACAAAATATTGAACTTAGTTAGATCCACCATAAGTAAAATTTCGAGGGCGTGGCCATGAATCTTGATGACGATGAAAGAACAAACCTTAGAAGTTAGGCAACCTTATACATGACAAGGAAGGATGAGATTCCAAATCCTATAATGAGATGCAAAACACTTATATTTGTAAAAAGATTGAAATGATGAAAGAGGGAAAATAAAAAAAAATACATTTAAAGTAAAATAGAACATTGATAACAGTACCGAGATGTTATTGTTTATGCTCACGGCTCACCAGCAACCTCATCGAGACCGGTGTAAGCAATCGCTACATGCTGGCCTGACAAGTAAAAAGAAAAAATGTATTATTTTTTTTAAATAAAGTTGATGCTGCTAAGGGTTATAAAGCACGTAACATAAAAGAAAACTTGTAAAGATGGTCATACAAACCTGTACAAATGTTCATTAAAACATGTACATCCTCACGTAGAAACATGTACATTCTTGCATTAAAAACATACAGATAGTCACATCAACCTGTACGAATCATTAAATGTACATCCTTATATTAAAACTTGTACATATAAGGAAGAAAACTTGTACATATGATCATACAAACATGTACAGATGTTCATTAAAACATATACATTCTCATATACATTATCACATTTGAACATGTACATCGTCACATGTACATTCTCACATTAAAATATGTACATCCTTACTTATAGAACGACCCTAAACCCACTACCACAAACCCTAAAAACCTGTCGAGTTAGTTGCTACAATGTAAAGTATAGAATGACTTACAAATATATTACCCTACCCCTCAAAACACCCAAAAATCCACCATAAGAAAGCTAAAAAACGTCGAAGGCATTTTTAGGGTTTGTAGTGACCCTAAACCCGCTACCACAAACTCTAAAAACCTGTCGAGTTAGTTGCTACAATATAAAATACATAACAAATTCCAAATTGATTACCCTACCCCAAAACCCACCCTAGGAAAGTTAAAACATCGTAAACATTTTTAGGGTTTGTAGTGGCGGGTTTAGGTTTAAAATACATCATACAACAACAATAATACACTATAAAACAATAATGATTGTTTATCGAAGTTTGTAGTAAATTCACCACTTATTACTTCATGAATCATAATATCAATTTTAATGAATCATATTATCATTTTAGTGTATCATTGTATACATGTAAAACTAATATTTTTTAAAAGTTGTCAAAACATATCCATTACTGGTATAGTTTTGAAGAGCTTGAATTTAGGTGAACAATGATATATATTTTTTTGGGAAATTTCACGATATACCCCCGAGGTTTGAGCTAATTCTACGAGATACCCCTGAGGTTTCATTTTCGCTAAATACCACTAAGATTTCATTTTTACGAGATACCCCTGAGGTTTCATTTTCATTACGAGATGCTCATGAGGTTTCAATTTTATTACGTGATGGCCCTCCGTTCAACTTCTGATACATTATATTTTTCATATCCCTATTTTACCCTCGCACCGTAACCTCAGGGGTTTATGGTCAATTTTTCTATAAATTTTAAAAAATACACAAAATACACAAAAAATAATTAAAAATCACATAAATTTTGAATTCAGTTTTAAAAAATGAATAAAATTATAAAAACAAAAAGAATTAAATCATAAAATTTCAAAAATAAATAAAAATGAGTAAATAAAAAAAATATATTTGGAAAACATATATTGTTACATAATTTAAAACTATTATAGTAGTGACTTAAAATCGAAAAAACTTTAACAATTACATTAAATATATGAAATTATTAAATAAGTTTATAAATTATAAAAAATTATTAACAATATGTTTTGATATCAACAATCACAAGAAAAATTATCTATTTTATGTTTTGTATACTTTATTTTTTAATTTTAAATAATGAGTTTTTCAATGTACTATATAATTGTTACTTTTAATATTCTTCATATTATTGTCGTAACTTTTTTACGATTTTAAGTCATCGCTGCGTAACACTTTATTTATGATTACTTTTCAAAATAATTTAATTTTTATTATTTTATCATTTCCATTTATTTATTTATCTTTTTGTTTTTTGTTTATTTAATTATATTCATTTTTAAATATTGATTTCCAAATGTATATGATCTTTACATATTTTTTGTGTATTTTTGTTTATTTTCAAATTTTATAAAAAAAATTGACCATAAACTCATGAGGTTACGGTGCGAGGGTAAAATAGGGATATGAAAAATATAATATATCAGAATTTGAACAGAGGGACATCCCGTAATAAAATTGAAACCTCAGGGATGAAAATGAAACCTCAAAGGTATCTCGTAAAGAAAATGAACCTTAGGGGTATCTCATAGTGAAAATGAAACCTCAGAGGTATCTTGTAAAATTCGCTCAAACCTCAGGGGTATATCGTGAAATTTCTAATTTATTTTTTCATTTTGGACTTATATGTTAAAAGTTATAACCCTTTAACGTTATTGTTGTGATAAAGAAAAAGAAAATAAATTCTTTACACCTGAAAATGAAAAAAATGCAAAGAAAAAGCATAAGGTTAATCGGTGAATCTCATTGCTGCCTGACACTCATGCGTTTCATCCTATCTTTTTTGCTTTCACTAGAAAAAAGGGTCTATTTCGGCGGTTCTTTTGGGCCTATTTCGACGGTTGTGAACCACTGAAATGGAGGCTGCCGAAATAGGTGCGTGCTAGAACAAAAAAAAAAACACATCTATTTTGGCGATTGTTAGCTAAGAACCGCCGAAATAGGTGTGTTTTTTTTTTAAAAAAATATATTTTCCGCCTCGTCTTCAACCTCGGGATCGAGATGCAGCAGTTCCGATATTCACTCTGTAGAGGCGTACACACTAGGAGAAAATGAATAGAGACGCAAAGAGTGCATGCCCCTTGTTCACCTTGCAAAATTATCGTGTGTGAAGAGATTGTAGAGCTGCGCAGAGTATGTTCCCTGTCCGCTAGTTAGGGCTTCAAAATTACCGTGAGAAGAGAATGAAATAAGCGCAAAGCATATTGTTCTTCAGATGCAAAATTACCGTCAGTGAAGAGAATAAAGAAGAAAAGATGCGCAAAAAGAAAGATGAGAATGAAAAACCGCAAAGCATGTATGCGTTCCTTGTTTTCCATAGAGAAAAAGATAAGTTCGAGTATGTTACCGGTTCGGAATGAACTGCTTCAGCCCGGTCTTCAATCTGGTGAGCAAGATGTAGTAGTTCGACCATAGGCGCATACAAAATAAGAGAAGGAAGGTGGAGGCGCAGAGCTTTACGGCGGTGAATTTACAGTGAGTAAAGAGAATGAAGAGAGAGAGAGGCGAAGGGCCGGAAATAAGAAGACGAAGGCGCGATTTTAAAAAATTTCATCAAAAATAACCATGAACACAACCTATTTCGGCGGTTCTTAGCCAGTAACCGCCAAAATAGGTGTCTTTTTTTTATACACAGAATTTTCGGTGACCCTATTTTGACGGTTTCTAGCTAAGAATTCCCAAAATAGGTGTCTTTCTTTATACATAAAAGTTTTCAGGGCGCTATTTCAACGATTGTACGAACAACCGTCGAATGAAATAGACATTTTTTGTACTAGTGTTCAATTTCACTAAAATACATTCAAATGTAGCTATCGTTACTAAAGTCATCTGCCGTAAAAAAATTGTGTAATATATTGAGCCTACTTGTTTCCTGCGATAATTAATTGGAATTATTTTATATAGTCTAATTTTTTTGGAAAGGGGAAAACATTATGATTACTCAGTATTCCGTTGATTTGATTTTCCTAATCCTCTCACTGATGAATGAGATTTCATTTTATCATTTTATGAGCATCCGTTGACAACAAAAAACTAATGACCATTGTTTGATACAATTAATAACATATACAAAACCGATATTTTTTTCCCTTTTCTGTACATGAAACAACAAAAAAAAAACTATGGAAATATCTTTTCATTTTCCAACATTTTTTTCTCGATTTCATTTTATTTATTGTACCCCCGCACCTTTGGTGATTGACCGACAAATAGGCCGTTATGCCGGTCCGGGTAAAGCTACTACAATGAAGAGACACCCATACCAGCTTCAATTCCAAGCTCTTCAAGCTACCAAAACTTGGGATCTTGTCCCTCACCCACCAGGAGCTAACATTTTAGGATCGAAGTGGATTCTAAAACAAAGTATAGATCTGATGGAAGGATGGAAAGACGAAAGGCGAGACTTGTGGCACAAGGGTTCTCCCAAACAGAGGGTATAGACTATGGGGAAACTTTCAGTCCGGTGATCAAACCCACTACCATACGTCTAGTCCTCACCCTAGCTGTTACACACTCCTGGCCCATAAAACAGCTAGACATTCATAATGCTTTTCTTCAAGGCCACTCCAATGGCCACTTCCTCCACCCCCTCTCACGGTGAAGAAAGGGGTCAAGGTCGGCCAGTGAGACGATGGATTCGCATGATTGTTGAGAACATGCAAAAGCAGTACAATGATGAATTAAAGTACATGTACTTTCCAAGCTTTGATATGCTCATGGGCCAGGTAGGGGTTTTGGAGGAGAAGATCCATAAGGGAGACCTAAAGCTTGGATATCCTCGAGGATCCGGGAGTAATTCAAAGTTCCCAAAATCTGAACCAGTAAAGGCTTCCTACTCAAGCGCAGCTTACGCACAGAGCGCACCGCAAAGGTACACGGGACAGTACGAAGTGAATGCAGTCCAGCAGCCAAGGGAACAGGGGAGGAATTATCGAGCAGTACCACCTCCAAGACCGGATTTCAGTCAACGAGAATTCACAGATATCGGTCGGCCCTTGAGTCATGCTTTGAAAAATCTCCAGGAGCAGAAAATCTTACAGCCTCTTCCGCCCCGACCAGGAGTCACCCGTTTGGGCAGGAGTCCATGCCCAACCTTAATCCGAAAATTTTTGCGCGGAAGCGAGACCCCAAGGGGCTCTTACGGATTAGGTCATGAGACCAATTAGGCATCACCGGCGTTGGGTCGAAGACCCAACCAGCCTACTACTTAGTGTGGATAGACCAGCCATCCACTTAGCCATAAGCAAGAGTCAAGAGTGGACTTAAACCTCCCAACGACAAGTTCCTTCACTGACTCACATTCCCGTGGCCCAAATGCCTCGGTCGAATGCCAGGCCGCAGCTCAGACTGAGTCAACTCCGTCCCTCTCCCTGCAGCCCGAGTACATGTGCGTCCCTCAGCGGCCGCACTCGTCCTCGGCACCATCAGGCCTCCAACAGCCCAACAGCCAAAGACCCCCAACTAGTACGAATCAGTAAGGTGTGCTAACGCGGACCACGTCGCACTTTGTCTCCGCCCTATTCCAGGACTCAACACTTGCCGAACCGTAAGACGGCTCTGATGTGCAATGCCCCTTGCACCTTTCGTGGCAGGAGTCATACAATCAGGACGACCCTTAGTTGCCTCATGCCAGTGGTCACACTAGCACTCGCAACCTAAGGGCGGCATTGATCACAAAGTGCTCACTACCTCTTGGAGTCGATACCAAGCCATCCTGGGAACATGCAAGCTCACAGTCTTGCCCGGTCCCCTTCAGGCCCGGGCAGGTGCCTTCCACAGCACCCGCTAACTGACCTAAGGGTCAGCACTAAGCACAACATGCTTAGGCTATTGGAGTCGCTACCAAGCCACCCTGGCAGCGTGCATGCTCAAGGCACGTCCGGTCCTCATTAGGCCCGGACAGATGCCCTTCATAGCATCCGCGAACACGGCCCTCGCTCGAGTCACAAGCTGACGCTACTCAGCTCGGCCCAGACATCCTCTAGTTGCTTCGTGCCCGTGGTGACATTGGCACTTGCAACCTAAGGGCAGCACTACGCACACTGTGCTCATGCTTTTGGAGTCACTACCAAGCCACCTTGGTAGTGTACATGCCCGAAGACATGCTTGGTCCTTACTAGGCCCGGACGGGTGTCCTCCACAACACCCGCTTACTCGGCCCTCGCTCGAGTTACAAGCTGACGCCACTCAGCTCGGCCAACCAAACGCATCGCGCCCTTCAACTGATGCCCATCCCTCGGTGAAATACCCCAAACGTTAATTACCTTAATTAATAAGGAATTAATCCAAATGGAACTAAATGATCAACAATTATTCTTCTAACAAGTAATACTCATCATAAAATATTAGTATATAAATACATAGTTAAAAATGGACACAAACCATAAATTAAATCTCTAATCAAAAAGAGGATATTATTAGGAGAAATCAACTCCTAAAACCAATACTACATGTAACATATTAATACATGTGAAATATCCTTAAAGATTATACAATAATTAAGGGAAATTATGTAATTATTAATGCCGAATTATGTAATTAATTAAGGCTAATGCGTCTTAATTTATTAAGGTTTATGGAACCTTGATTATATTTACATATAATTATTTATACGGTTCAAAAGGTTATTAAACCTTCCATGAAATGATGGAATTAAACAATATAATTTAAAGAGAAGAGTTAAATAATTATTAAGGCTACTAGGTCCCAATAATGAATTGTGTAAGTATTTACGTAACTACCTTAATGGTAATCATATAAACAAAGAAGGTTGGTAAACCTCACTTAAAATAACAAATAAAAGAATACAATTGAAAATGAAATGAATAAGAAAATAAATTTTACAATACTTCTGTTTAGGTGAATAATGGTGATTCACCTATAAGTTTAATAAAAGGAGGTTTGGCGAATATTCAGTCATATAACCTAAGGTATGTTACATGGAATAGCCAAATAATAAATTAAGAAGCAAATTAAATAATAAGCCTGTGCAACATGGGATATATGATATCACTGGAAATAATATCACAAAAATTAATATGAGGAAGCTTGGGAAAATGTTTAACAAACTAACAATTAATAGAGTTCAAATTAGCAAGTTGGGAGGATAAATTAGTCCAAAATAACCCCAGCTGGTTGGATGGGCCAGCCAGGCCCACGTTCTCTTCAAGCCTTACCTAGTTCAAAAAAAAAAGAACAGGGCCCAAACTCGGCGCCCCATTCCATTCTCTCATCTCACGGTTATTAGTAACCCTAACTGGCAACCGAACATATTTGCTCGGTGGCTTCCTTATCCCTCAATTCACGGTAAACTGCAACCCTAACTGACAGTATACATCGCCGCACCTCCCTTCATCCTTGTCGCCTCTCTCCCTTCATTCTTCTTCTTCAATCGATTTCCAACAAACAACAACCCTAACTGGCGAAATAAAATCTGAAAATCGCTTTCTCCTCCTACCGCTAAACCATGAACAATTTCTCTTAACTTGACCAATCCATTCCCCAGCGAACGAGGAGCATGCAACACCTTCATTCTCTTCTTGTTCGATTTGAACATACACCGGTGGACAAAGAGGTTACATCTTCATCCTTCTCATGTGCAAGCGACGGTAAGCTGCTCATCCCCAATTTCTTTTCTCATTCACGATAAGAATTAGTCCCAGCTTACTCCCCTCGTTTTCTCTCTTCTTCTTACAAGTGAAAACCGAACCCTGAAGAGAAAAAAAACCCCGATGATGCTTCTGCTCTGCTCAAACCGAAGACAAAAAAAGGGAAGATCTATTCTTCTCTCTGTTGTTTTTTTCGAATTCATTAGTTAGGTTCCAGAAACCCTGGCTTACTTCCTCTTCATTTGCTTCTTCGAGCATGGGTAGAACCCGTGGGTCCTTGTTCCCGATCCAGATACGAAACCACAAGGAAAAGAGAGGGGAAAGACCTAAAGTGACGAAGCGCCAAAATCTGGGAGCCGGAGGTCCATTTTGGGAGCATAAAAATCGAAGGTCCAACACTCATACTTGTATTAAATTGTTTTACTTTGCTTTCTGTATAACATGAACTGGTGGGAGGAACACGGAAACAAAAAAAACCCGAAAAGGGCTCAACAATGGAACACAAATCTGTGAGATTGAGCGTAGATTTTAGTGTTATTTCTTAAAAAAAACTTCTGTGTGGTATATTGGAGATAATGTTTTGGGTTAGTGTTACTCATGCTTTTTTTGTTCCTGTCAAAATCAGCAGATTTAAGGAAATGTAAATGTGACTTAGTTCGACTTCTGTAAGAATAATTGTGGCTAGGATGACTGATTCGAGAACTAGGAGTAGGTGAAATTGTAGTTTCTAAACTAAGTTGTGTCTGAAGTTAGACAAACCGAAAATTACGGTTTTGTCGGGTGAAATTAGGGTTCCGAACATTAGGGTCAAAAATTAAAGATCTTTTTGTGATTATGTTTCATGAAGTTAAAGAAGAAATAAGAAAGTGGATGGTCAAAGATTAGAGTTTCAGGTCAACCCGAAAAAAAATAAAATTTTAGGCTTAGAAATGTCAAAAAAAAGAATAATAATAATAATAATGAATTGAGAAAGGTTAGAGAAATATATATATATATACTAGGTTTTGAGAAATTTAGAGAAAAGTTTGATATTTAGGAAAATTTAGGAGTTGAATTCAAAAATGACGAAAAGTTTGAAATGTGAATAGAATGGGGCAAAATAAAAAATAAAGTAAATTTTACTAGATGCAGAATTTGTAAGAAACAAAAGTGGGCGTTAAACTGAAAACTAGGTTTGGGCAGGAATTGGAAATCCGATTCGGGTTGGTGAAAAACAGTAATCTGTGAAGGTTTAAGGTTAATTTCATAATTAGATAAATAGGATCAATTAAGTTTAATTATAAAATCTAATTATCATGAAAGTATTTAGGTGATAATTGTATTACCCGGTCCTTGGTCACATGTTAGTTTAAAGTGAATTAAATTTGGTTAATAGTTGGGATAGTATTGAATTGTTATTTAGTTTTCTGTATATTTGGTTTATTATGTGGACTAACCTAATTGGGTTAGTTGGTAAGATTCAAAGGCAAACCTAGTTCTAGCCCAACACAACTTTGGTATCCATGGGCTTTAGAAAATCCAAGATCTAAGATCAAACCCAATTCAATTCAGTAGGCCCGAACTTGTGGTGGTCCAAATGGTTCCACTGACTGAATATGTAGAATACATTGACCTGCATTGACCACATAGTCAAGGAATAAATGGGGTAAGGGCTTTAACCCATAAACTAGACTGGGCTCAAGGAAAATTGTCACTTCAAACTAATTAAGGTTAATTATTGAATTAGAGTCTTGGGCTAGTAAATAAAAGGGGCTAAAAATAAAATAAAATAAAGGTGGGGTCCTGAGACTTGGCCCATTTAGAAGTCATGTACAATTAAATTGTAATCCAAATTGATAAAGGGTTTAAGGGATATAGACTTTTCTTTATTAAGAAGTTATGGTCCGGGAGAAGGGACTAAATAAGACCACTTAGACCTTTAAATCCGGCAAAATTGAGAGAGATCCAAGGATTAGGCAAAAATCTTATAACCATATTAAGTTAGATATGGTTCAAAATGAAGAAATTGGGTCTAACGGTTAGGATAATTCATATAAAAAATATGAATATATGTAAGATAATATATATTATATAACAAGGCTGAGGATATAATAAATTAAGAGTGATGGTTATATGGTTGGGAACCATATAATGTTTAATAGTAAATGTTATTATAGGAATATAATTTGTAAACTATAAGTTATATTTATTATAAAGTTAAAATGTTATAACATATGATATGTATAACATTATATTAAATATGTGGTCATATTGTAATAATGAAAAATATGAGGAGTTGATGAAAATCAAATTTATAACGTGTATGCCTTTCGGCAATAATATAGTTTTTATTAAAACTATAGGTTATAATATTTAATGAGATAAAAATATCATATTATATGGTATAATGATATTAATGTAACATTTTATAAAATTATGTGGTCAAAACATAATTAGTAGAACTTAAGGGTTGTTGAGTAAGTAATCATAGCTGAAATTGAACTTATAAATTATGGTTTACAATGATATAAATACTATAGCTATTATATAGTATTAATGTGATTAAAGGAAACAACTACCATTAATCACATTCACATTAAATAATGTGACAATTAATGAGAAATGGAATTTATAAACTAAGGTTAGTATTAAAATAAACCTCAGGAATTTATAATATATGTAATGAAATGCTACATAGTGTTAAGATAAAGTTCTTTATATGAATTGCATTAAATAATGCAACAAATGGAAATAATCATCTTACATAAGATGATAATAATGTAACATATAATATAAGTGTATAAATCATGAAATATTAATGTATAGGTGTGCATATATATGTAAGCGCAAGCATATGTAGAAATATATACATATTAATTATGTGGTGAAGTTGGAACTATATAATATAGTGCATGCATACATGCAACTATATATTATATGACTAAATCAAATAAAAACAATATATGCATATATATATGTGAAACCGAGAGCATATAATATAAATATATGCAATATAGTGTTAATGTCATATGATAATAAATGACAAGTGTTATGACATTAGTATAACCATATACTACAAGTCATACAATTACAATCTAAAACATAGCTTATTAAGATAAATAATGAAATGTATAATATATGGTACAATATTAAACGGCTAAATATTAATGCCATATAAAATTAGTGCATGAGCATAATATGCGCTGCGAATTAACGTTGCATGCACCTAAGCAACTATATATTATAAATGTATACTCGTACACCTAAACTGATTGGTTAAATTTAATACCTAAGTGTAAACGTGAATGTATATTCGTATACTCGTGAATATTATGGAATGTAATGGAATAAACCCTAACATTCGAAAACGCTACAACTAAGATGTCCTTATGACCGACGTGTTAAAACAAACCCGAATGTTAGTAGTTTTACGTAACACTACCTTAAACAAAAAAAAAACCAAAAAAAAAACTGTTGAAATCCGGGGACGTAATGTCGGGATTATTTGTGTTGTTCGGATTTACCGAACTTAACTAAGTCATATGGATTGACTTATAGTGTGTTTGTTATTTAGATCGTATCATCGACTAAGGCGCTTGACGAGCTAGTGGTCTACTGCGCAACCTAGGTCATTGGTGAACGGTACGTAAAGGGGTCTGATCTGAGATGTCCTGAGGACTTCCTTGGGCTCAGATATGTGTGTTGTATAACGTGTGTGATGCATGTATGTATGTGAGTGGATGTGATTGTGTTATGTGATGTTTGATTGTTTAATTTCCCGCACCATTTAATTGTGCGCGAACGTCCTCCGGGACTAATACTACGTCGACTATAGATCGACTTATATAAAACTACATATGCGAGTTATGTGATTGTGGTTACCGTCCTCTAACATAATACGCTATATATTATAAGTATGTAGTTATATCCTAAGTGAACTGCTTAGGAACGAGACACGACATCGTCGGTCTCTAGAGCTTTGACTCGAATGTGAATACTACCTAGAATAATTATAGGCATGCGTAAGACCCTCAGGGCAACCAACAAAATAGGTGATGTTCTCCATAATTAGAACTGTAACTGAATTACTAACTAACGCGGTCAACAGTGGAGTGAATGAAAGTGATGTGTACCTTAATCCAGACAGTCACCGGCTGCTGGTCGCGCGTAGAGATCTCTTGGGTTAACCCGTGTCGGGTTTTCCCTAGTTAATCCTGAACGAACCTAGATAGATCGTCAGGCGGAGTGTGCTACCGTTGGCACCAGGCCCTTGGCCACCTAAATGGACGCCTTTACAAAGGCAAAGTGAAATAGTCCCGGAGTCTTTAGATCATCAGGGCAGTGAGCACCTTGTGTGTACGTGGGACTACTGTCCAAGTGAGATTGTTTCGGGTTGTCCTAACTTGACACCCACTAACGTTTGTGATGTGATGTAATGAGGACCCGGGGGGTCGTGTGACTAACTAAATAACCTGACCGTTACTAATGGCTGCACGTGTCAATGTTATTATTATTGTGTTGTGTGTTGTTGTGTGTGATTGCGTGAAATGTAGTGACTGTATTACTTGTTTAAATTACCATCATCCATGTGTTTACTGCTTTAAATACCTGTACACCGGTAAAGCATGTAACAAACTTAATAATGACGACCATGACTATTAAGTGGCCAATAGGGTCCAGGCCTGGCGTACTTAGCGTTTATCGCTGAGCTTTTATGGCATTACGTGCAGGTGATGACTACCGTCGAAGCCGAAGAGCGGGACCGGGGTAGGTAGAATTTTAATTACAGTACGAGACTTCGTAATGTATAGGATGAATATTAGTTTAATGTGTTTATAACGTTGTATACATATGGGATCTACCTAGACGCTCACTTGTCGTTAAAGTTACTCTTGGTTAGAATGATGTATAGGTTAGTATCTTGTTATCACTGCGGTTGTATTTGTAATAACAGTGTTATTTCTTAGTTTATTCATTTCTGCTTCTTTACTCGTATGGGCGAGTAATGGCATGTGGCACCCAAGTGAGATTTAGTAATGTGAGACTTCCGTTGTGAGACGTTATTAATTAAATGCTACGTGAGTGATTATTACGTGATTACGAGTGGGGTGTTACACTCGGACCTTCGTCTTCGGGGGTCTCAAGGACCGTGGAACTTAAGGGACTAGGTCAAAGCAACAATCAAGTATGGGGTTGACAAGCAATCCCAACACAAGTCTTAACGGGCACCAACCAAAGGGCAAACTGGCATGGAGCTACTTGTAACCAAGCAGCTCGCCAAAAGGGGCATGACAAACCTCCCCCACCAAAGCTCTTGCCGTCCCCGGCAAGATACAACGATGAGTCTTAGCTCAACTAAGAAGATTCTATCATGCTCCAATAGTTTCCCTACTTTGAAGGTATAACAACCCACAGACTGTGTCTTTGACCAACACACACAGGCAACTGCCTTGAACCGTTAACAGGTGTGTTTCCCGAAGCTCAAACATTTTTGACTTCTACCACGTTCTACTTGAATGGGTCATCGGTCTACAGAGCGCCACACCATAGGTGGTGTTTTGTGTATTTTCTTTGCGACACTTTGCTACTTGGTACCTTGATGCTCAAACTGTTGCGATGTCCTGAGTCCTTCCATTTGCATCGCAACGACACCAAGTGAACAACCAACATGTTGTTGCGACATCCTGAGTCCTTCCATTCGTGGCGCGACAACAATTCGATGATGCCGTGCAGTAACGGGTTCCCCATGTCTCTTCGGTGCCAATGTCCTTAGTCCTTCAATTCGCATCGACACTTACTGCACTGCTTGTCATCCGCGACATCAGGCATGATAAGCTGAGTCTCAGCTGGCTGTGCCTACTCCTGTGCAAAATTTGCACGAGTGACAAAGACCTTGACAGGTCAACGTCTGCACGCCAGATGGGCCATTTCCTCTTAAGCTCCGCCCGAGAAACAACCACCTCAAAGGAACCAAGTAGTTTTAGTGCTAAGCACCTAACTACGAGACGAAGGGCAACGCCAAAGCCATAAGAAAGAACTTCCCCACCGGTCCTCGGACGCAAGTGCGTCTCCAACTATATCCAAGTACTATAACAAAATTCCCTAGGTTCCACCTTAGTGGAGCCCCGGGCCGAAGCCACACTTCCACTAGAACTCTAGGACTTCCCACAGGCATGGGGCCCCCAAGGGGACCGCACCACTTCCTGTTAAACTTCGCAATATAGTAACTATCGCGGCACCGCAAGGCAACTTGCAAGTGCACCCAACACTTGGTAGCACGAAGCAACATTGGGTCTCAAGTCCCATTTTGAGCCAAAGGTAGTTTGGGCTTTAGATCACATCACCAATTCTGCTCAAGGTCTCCGTGGTCAGCAAAGCTTTCACTTAAACCACGAGACCAAGCGAATCGGATCTCATAGTACAAGTAGACCGGCTAGAAAGATGGGCCAATCAGCCCCCTTTTCAACTTAATACGGCAACAACATCCCCAACACTAGATTCTGGTGAGGCCATCTTAAGCTCAAGCGGTCGAAGTCTACGAAGCCTAGTCGTGGACTCATGACAACCCTTGAATCAAGTTTTGACACAGCATCCCCTTTCAACACAAAGGAGAAAGGGCAAGGTTGTTATGGGAGCACCCCTAATGTGCCTCCTTATCAGGAGCACAGGTTGCTCACCCATAATTGGAACGATCTTCCAATTTCGAGGAGTTCCTGAAGTTTCGTGGGACCAGTGGGATTTAACCTTCCGCACCTCAGATCTTGTAGTGCATCCAATTCACCGTAGGGTTTAGAAGGTCTCTCCTCACTAGGAGGAAACCGAGCTAATGTCCAATTTTACTTAGAACCACGTATGCACCTTACCGCAAAAAAGTTTGCAAAAGGCCACTTCCTTATGAGCTTATATGCTCATTTCCAGACAGAAGGACCAATTGAATCCCCATCACGTATCTAAGGCCAACGTTGGCTCCGTTCCAAAAGAACACCCTCTTCTTTGTATCACCTCCTTTACTAGGTTCCCTTTCCCAACTAACCCTGGAGCTCAGGGGACTTAGGTCATTGCCACAACAACCTTGTCTACGGATCATCCGCAAGGTTTTGTTGGCGACATGACCTTGTTATCGGCCTAACAACCCATAACAAACCACGACGTTCTAGAACGTTAAATCCACCAACTCACTCCGGCAGCTTGCCAAACATAAACATTTAGCACACAAGCCGAGAATATCTCGATAACACACAGGGTACATGAGTCCATACCGTTCACCGAAGTAGTAGGTCGTCTAATCCCCGACCGTCGCCTCGACTACTGTCCCGACTATCCCGTTCCTATAATCGGATCAACCGAGAGTGTTAATTATTTACTACTCTCGTTTAGTCGGTTCCTGATTTACATTTCTCGCATATAATGTTTTATTGTATACGGCTTTCCTTTTAATTACAACTTGCCAATATATATATATTACATACACTTATAATTGTTTATATGGTATGTTTTATTCTTCCAAATGTCACACAATGAACTTACTAATCCTATATTCTCTTGATATATCACACATAATTAAGTCCATACACTCATATATTTCATTTATTACACTTTAACCCCAAACATTATCCAAAGTCTTACAATTAAACACCTTATGCTTATATAACATATAGTTTTCATTTCTTACTTATATATATTCCATAATTCCAATTCTAATTTCTTCCAACATTCCAAACAGAACCTATACTTTCTGTATATCCTGTTTACTACCCATACCTTTTTAATATTACAATTTAGCCACACTTTTTTTATAATCTTATAATTTACTACAAATGTCACAAACTTTTAATTTTATTTCTATCTTTGATAAATTCCAAATCCTACCCTAAACATTCAGTAATTACCTACAGACTACACCTCAAATTTTCAGCTTCCACACTATATTTTCCTTAAATATCATAAATCATTAAACAAATATTATTCATAAAATGTTATTGACAAAATATAAATATTATGAAAATTATCAATGTCATAATTTTATATAATTCAGAGAAAAATAATTCATATAATTACAAAGTATAAATTATAAACCATATACTGTCATAATTTTTTTTCTAAAAATATGATTTAAAAATACAAGAAAGATGTAAATTCATAAAAGAGTAGCTTTTTTATTTCTTCTAAGCCAATTTCTTACCTACAACCGCCTATAGCTGTCTTGGATACATATGGGGTAAGTTTTGTAATTTAGAAAAATTGTGGGAGAGTATGAGAGGGATGTGCGTGCCCGATTTGTTTTTTTTTAAGTTTTTTATTCTTTTTCTTTATTTATCATAAAAACTTTAAATTGTTGTAACTTTTAATATATAAGTCCAAAATGAAAAAAATATATCATTGTTCAACTAAATTCAATCTCTTCAAAACAAGATCATTCATGGATATGTTTTGACAACTTGAAAAAAAATATATTTTTACATGTATAGTGCACAAAACGTAAAAGAAAACCTGTACAGATGGTCATACAAACCTGTACAAATATTCATTAAAACATGTACATCCACATGTAAAAACATGTACATCATCGCATTAAAAACATATATATGGTCACATAAACATGTACGAATCATTAAATATGTACATCCTTAGATTAAAACCTGTACGTATAAGGGAAAAAACTTGTACAAATGGTCATACAATTATGTACACATGTTCATTAAAGAACATGTACATTCTCACATTTGAACATGTACATCGTCACATTAAAACATGTACATTCTCACATTAAAATATGTACATACATCCTCACATTAAAATATCATTGTATATATGTAAAAATATTTTTTTTAAAAAGTTGTCAAAACATATTCATGTCTGGTCTTGTTTTGAAGAGCTTGAATTTAGGTGAACAATGATATTTTTTTTTCATTTTGGACTTATATATTAAAAGTTACAACAATTTAAAATTATTGTTGTTGTGATAAAGATAAATGAAATAGGAATAAAAAAAGGAAATCGGCGCGCTAACTATGCTACGCTCCGATCTGTTTGGTTTCTTTTATTTTCTGTTTTGTTCCACTATATTTTATTAATTACAAATTACCCAACTGTATTCACTTATAGCCACTCAAAGATATTTTTTATTTTAATTTGACTTCTCAAATGTAGCCATCTGGCTGCATTCGGATGTAGCTTAGACATGCTCTTCTTCTAAATCTGTGGCCTTTTTATCAAAAATAAGAAAACTCATTATTATTATTCAACATTTGCAATCTCAAAAAACTAATCAGCATATATTTGAAATTAGCGCCACTTGAACTTGTCACAATGAAATTATCAAGAAATTCATTATACAAAAGGCTTCATAACTCTAGCGGTCCGCCCATCTATTAGTATACTTTATTTATGAGAACATGAATCTTATACTTTTCTTTATTTTTTTGATGTTTTTGATTTATTCGCTATATTTTAATGGAGATTATGAATCTTTACAACTATTTTTCATAATTGCTTTTAAAATTTATGTTTATAATTTTTTGTGTGTGTTTTTACCTTTCTATTATTTTTATGATTGTAGTCATTTGCTATAATTACTTTTGGAATTTATAATTTTAATTAGGGAAAATTATATCCACCACCCATGACGTTTGGCGAAATTTCACACTCCACCCATGTGGTTTCAAAAATTACTTTCCCCACCCATGTGGTTCGCCCCGTTTTACATCCAGCAACTTTTCTAATTTTTGTTCAATTAAAAAGATGCTTAAACGTTATCCAAAATTGATGAAATTTTGCATAGACGATGCTAAAGTGTTATATTTTAGTCCAGTGAGAGATCTAAAGTTTTTTAAGCTTTAATGTGACGTGTGGGACCCAATGAACATATCACTTGTTTCATTGGGTCCCACGGGTCACATTTAAGCGTAAAAACTTCGGATTTGACATAAGATCAAAATATATCACTATAGCATCATTCATGTAAAGTTTCATCAATTTTGGACAACGTTTAAGCATCTTTTGAATTGAACAAAAATTAGTAAAGTTGTTGAATGTAAAACGGGGGAAACCACAAGGGTGGGGAAAGTAATTTTTGAAACCAGGTAGGTGGAGTGTGAAATTTCGCCAAACGTCATGGGTGGGACATGTAATTTTCCCTTTTAATTATATTTAAGTTTTCTAAACTATTAAATAGCTTTATCCACTCTTTATAATTATTGACTATTTTTGGTATGTTTTTTTTTATATATTTTCAATTCTTTTATTACATATGTGGTCCATGTACTATTTGGTAATGAAAAAGACTATAATGTAATTCCTCAAACTAAGAAAATTTGATGAATTTTCTTCAATTATTAACTCTAAATTCTTATTGTGGGCTATACTCACTAGCAAAAGGTACCTATGAAATTTTACTGGGTTTCACTTTATTACTCCACACTCCCCAGTAAGCATATCAGAGGTCACTCCTCTTTTTTCGACCAAACGCCTCGGGTTTTGCTAAACGAAATGTTTCACTAGCGCATGATTCTCGTCTTTCGTTGATTTTTCAGTCTGTAGCTTGATATTTTCAAGGGTCTCAAACCCTCATTCAGGGATTTCATCTTTTCCGGTGCGTTGTCTAACCGGATTAGTTTCTTTCAGGGATGTTGTCTTTGACGTCCCGTCGATGATCTAAGTTTCCCGTGGTCAGGAAGCGTACTGAAATACTTGATTCAGAGTGACATTTATGTTTCTGTATGGTCACTGAGGATTATATCTACTCCTTTTTTTTTCAAATTGTGGCAGTTTTTGACATGGAGCTTCAACTTTTTTTTTTTCGTTTAGTTCCATTTTTCTACGGAAAATGATGGATTGATGCCTTGTGTTGAACTTGTTAGTCCGATGATTTTGTTTAGGGTCTTGCATGTTTGAAATATAATTGACTTCCGATTGAATATAACGATTTTGTTTTTGTGGACTATGGTTTTGGTTTTAGTTTTGGTTTTGAGCATCATACTGTAAAAGCTACACTTTATGTCTTAATAGCCCAGACCTGAACATTGGGTTTACTATTTTGAGCACACTCTTTTGTCGTTAATACAGATACTGCTATTAGTTGTGAGTACCTCGTCTGCTGGTGGATTCTACATGCTGCGTGTTCTTGTTCTACAGTTGGTCGTTCTTGTTTTTGATTTTTACTTTAACATTTAGTGAGCGATGATGCATTTTTCGTAGTTTTGCATGACATGTTTTCTTCAAATTTTGTAGACTAGTGAATGCATGGGTGCTGATGCAATGGAAGATATGGCTACAGTGAGCGCGAAGGGGAAAGTTCCTCAACACATTTCTGTTGACACTGAGGTTGATGAGGATGATGATTTTATCGACGATGATGATTTTGAACCTGTTGATCTACTGGAGCTCGGAGAACTTCGTCTGAGCAACTTTTGCAAGAAAGTATCGGCTTCATTTTTCAGGAAGTATGGTCTTATCAGCCACCAGATCAACTCCTATAACGACTTTATCAAGCATGGAATTCAAAGAGTGTTCGATTTTATAGGAGAAATCAAAATTGAGCCTAGGTACGATCCTTCAAAACAGGGTGATAGTGATTGACGGTATGCTACTGTTCAATTTAAAAAAGTCTGACTTGAGCGACCCCAGCTCTTGATTGAAAAGGAAAAGGCCGATGGGAGTAAAGAGTACTTGGAGGTGGAGATGTTGCCAAGACATGCTCGTCTTCAAAATCTAACATATTCTGCCAAGATAAAAGTTGACACTCATCTTGAGGTTTCTTCTTCTTCTTGTAATTGTATTCCTTGTTTGTTTCTTTTTGTCCCATATCTTTGCTGCGAAATTTGAAACCTAATGCTCAAAGTGGTGATGCTTTAGAACGAAAGATCTGAGAGTGACTTCAACTTTGTTTTTCAGGTATATGTTCCGAAGCTGAAGAAAACTGACAAATTCAAAACTGGGAAGGAGCAACTACTGGTCAAGGAGGATGTTCGCATGGAAGAGATGGAAGTTCTGATTGGAAGTTTACCAGTTATGGTCAAGTCGGATCTTTGCTTGATGAAGGATGCTGAAAAAGGGGATTGTGACTTTGACCTTGGTGGATATTTCATAATCAAGGGTTCTGAGAAGGTAGTTATGGTGTTTGCTCCCTGGTGTCTTACATAGTCTTTGATTTCTGCTTTATCAAAATTTAAAATTACTTCCTAGCTATGGAAAGTGGATCCAATTTCTTACTGTTGGATGTCACCGTCTCTCTCAGTGGGTTCTCCAACCGTTATCCCTCTATTTTTCCTTTTCTCCGCTTATATTTTTTTATTACATATTTTGGAGTCAACCTTTTGCATGGCTTAGTTCTAATTTTTTTGGAGTGGATCTTGAGTATTATATGTGACATGATAGTTCAGAATTTGCCAAGGATACATGGGTCAATTATTTGCCTAGTATTATTTTCTTGTCGTATAAGATTTCTTTGCACGGTCTGTAATGGCAATAATTGTATTTGCAAAAGTGACCCACTGCTCACGTCTCTTCAATTTGGTTACGTTGCATTACTGCACATAATGCCCCTGAATTTGTCAAAGTTTTGCATGTACCCATTAGATGATAATTTTATGTAACATTTGGTAGCAATTCAAAATTGCTTGCTTGAATCCTGCCTTTGAATTTTTAGGCTTTGGTGTAAGAATATAGAAATTGCCAATTGTTCAAGAGATAGACACTGGAATTTCTCGAGAGGTAACTCTTAATCTTCTGATTCATCAACTGCAGGCCTTTATTGCGCAAGAACAGATCTGCTTGAAAAGACTCTGGCACACTAATGAACCCAATTGGAGAATTTCATACAGACTACCTTCCTTAAGAAGAAGGGTGTATGTTAAACTTGTTGACAATCCGATGGATGGAAATATTAGGGGAGGAGAACAAGTCTTGAGAGTTTATTGCATGTTGGTTGAGGTTCCCATCTGGTTACTATTCTTTGCTCTTGGGGTTTCATCTGATAAAGAAATTATCAATTTAATTGATTACAACATTGGTGATGGAAGAATTCAGAACATTTTGATTGCATCAATCCATGATGCTGATAGGAACTGTGAGAGATTTCGTAGGGAAGGAGAAGCTCTTAATTATATGAAGGAACTCTTGAAATCATGCAAGTTTCCCCCTAATGAAACCCTTGGGGGGAATGATTGATACTTGCTTGTTTCCATGCCTGAGAGGACGTAAGCAAAAGGCTCGTTTTTTAGGGTACATGGTGAAATGCCTTCTACAAGGCTTTTCTGGTAGAAGAAAGTGTGATAACAGGGATGACTTTAGGAACAAAAGGCTGGAGTTGGCAAGTGAGCTACTTGAACGTGAGTTATATGTCCAGTTAAAGCATGCCGAGAGGAGAATGGTGAAAGCCATGCAAAGGGATCTGTATGGGGAAAGACATGTAGAGTCAGTTGATTACTACTTGGACGCTTCCATAGTCACAAATGGCCTCCGCAGAGCATTTTCAATAGGGGGTTGGGCTCATCCCTTCAATAAGATGGAGAGGGTATCTGGTGTGGTCGCTAATCTTAGGAGGACAAACCCATTGCAAATGATCTGTGATCTGAGGAAATCACGCCAGCATGTCTCTTATACTGGGAAAGTGGGTGATGCCAGATACCCGTAAGATATCGTGTCCCTCCATATTTGGGTTTCTTCTCCATCTTATTGTGTATTACAGACATTCAACAACACTTGCAGATTGTGATGTATTTTTTTATTGTATTTTTCATTAAGTCATCATTAATTTAGTTTTCATGAACTTCTTATGCTTTGTTTTGTGCTTCATAGGTTTTGCTATTATTAAGTAGTTGGCTCTGGTTATTTGTAGCTCCTTGATGATAGGTGTATTTTGTACAAAAAATAGGAACTAGTTGATGAAAGCTAGTACAAGCTTGGTATTTGTAATGCAGCCACCCGTCACACTGGGGACGACTTTGCTTTCTTTCAACCCTTGATGGAGAGAACTGTGGGCTTGTGAAGAACTTAGCTATTACTGGGCTTGTTAGTACTGCTATAACAGAACCATTGGTTGATAAACTGATCAAATTTGGTATGGAGAAATTAGCAGAGGATACTTTCAGTTCACTAAGTGGGAAGCATAAAGTTCTCTTAGATGGTGAGTGGGTGGGTGTATGCTCCAATTCTCTAACCTTTGTTCGGGAACTGAGGAAGCGACGGCGCAGAAAACAGCTGCATGGCCAAGTAATTTCTCTCTCACCCTTCTTTTCCCATCTTGCAAGATTGACACTAATTGTATAATTTGTGCTTCTCTTTCCTGATTTAGGTTGAAATCAAGAGGGATTCACAGAATGAGGAAGTGCGTATATTTTGTGATGCAGGCAGGGTTCTTCGCCCATTGTTAGTTGTTGAAAATATGAAGAAGATTGAGACATTGAAAGGCGATAATTTTACTTTTGAAACTCTCTTGATAAGGGAATTGTTGAACTTATTGGGATTGACGAGGAAGAGGATTGTCGAACAGCATGGGGGATCAAACAGCTTTTCACGGCTGAGAAAGAAATGAATACTGAAACCTACACCCACTGTGAGCTTGATCTCTCTTTTCTGCTTGGGGTAAGCTGTGGAATCATCCCATTTGCCAATCATGACCATGCTAGGAGAGTACTCTACCAATCTGAGAAGCACTCTAGGCAAGCTATTGGCTTTTCAACCACAAATCCCAATATAAGAGTTGATACTCTGTCTCATCAGCTATACTATCCCCAAAAGCCACTATTTCGATCTGCAGTTGCTGATTGTCTTGGAAAACAATTTGGAAAGAATCAGATTCTGCCAAAAGCCGAGTACTTCAATGGTCAAAGTGCCATTGTGGCGGTCAATGTGCACTTTGGCTATAACCAGGAGGATTCTTTGGTGATGAACAGGGCATCCTTGGAACGTGGAATGTTTTGAACTGAGCATAATAGATGCTACAAGGCTGAGGTGGATAGCAAAGAAGCGTCTGAGAAGACTAGAAAATCTGAGGACTGGATCACTTTTGGAAAAATACAGAGCAAATTGGGGCGTGTTGATAGTCTTGATGATGATGGAATGCCTTATATCAATGCGAATTTGCAGCATGGAGACATCATTATTGGGAGGTGTGCTCAGTCAGGAGCTGATCAGAGTGTGAAGCTGAAGCACACAGAGAGGGGGATGGTGCAGAAAGTAATCTTGTCTTCTAATGATGATGGGAAGAATTTCACTGTTGTCTCCCTCAGATAGGTGGATATTCTTCACTTGAGAAGATGAAAATAATTTGCTGCCTCCTCTTATTTGATTTGAATTTTTTCTGGTGCTTGAAACTTTCATCAATCTTGATCTTGTTTATGGCTATGCATGTGATTCTTGCTTTCCCATCCATCCTACACTGTCCAGGTTCGATCACCCACTCTTGGTGACAAATTCTCTAGCATGCATGGGCAAAAGGGTGTGCTTGGTTTCCTCGAGTATCAAGAAAATTTCCCTTTCACCATTCAAGGTATTGTTCCAGACATTGTCATTAATCCCCATGCGTTCCCTTCAAGACAAACTACTGGTCAGCTTCTGGAAGCAGCCCTGGGAAAGGGTGTTGCATGTGGCGGTGTGTCAAAGTATGCAACACCTTTCTCTACTCCCTCTGTTGAGGCGATAGCCGAGCAGCTTCACAGGTAAAAACAACTTAAACGTGGTTGTTTGAGCCTTTAGTTATGTTGCATATTTTTTTATTCATGTTAGAGAAGTTACTGTGTTACCAACGGTGCTACACTTACATAGATATGTACGGTGATTGATTGGTTTCTATGCACGTGTAATTCATATTTCATTTATAACATACATTATGTGTCTTCTGGCTGTAGGGATGGGTTCTCTAGATGGGGACATGAGAGGGTGTATGATGGACGAACTGGTAAGATGGTCAAAAGATTGATCTTCATTGGACCCACATTCTACCAACGCCTGGTACACATGGCAGAGGACAAGGTGAAGTTCCGGAACACTGGCCCTGTCCACCCTCTGACTAGCCAACCCGTTGCTGATCGTAAGAGGTTTGGAGGAGTTAAGTTTGGTGAAATGGAAAGAGATTGCCTGATCGCCCATGGAGCAACTGCCAATCTCCACGAGAGGCTATTCACGCTAAGTGACTACTCAGAGATGCATGTCTGTGGACAGTGCAAAAGCCCTGCGAATGTGATCCTGCGGCCTGTCCTGTGTGGGCGAAAGATCCGAGGCCCGTAATGCAAGCTGTGCGAGTCGGGTGAGAACATTGTGAAGGTGAAAGTTCCTTATGGTGCGAAGATGCTCTCGCAGGAGCTGTTCAGTATGGGGATCTCGCTCAAGTTTGAGACTCAGCCATGCTGATGAATTTCTCAGGAGATTGGATTTTGGGTCAGTTGCTGAAATTAGTGAATTTTTGTCATCTGTGCAGATACTTTTGTTGCCTTTGCACATATCGTATTAGTAAGACTTTCTTGAATTCAAATAGTGCTGTGCAGATATGATGTAGATATATAGAGGTGATCATTCGGGCGGGCGGCCGGGTTCAGGCCGGGTCAGAGGAAAATTTTAGGCTCGTCGGGCCTATTTTCAAAAACCAAGCCCGGTTTTTATATACTCGGGCCGGGCCGGGCTAGGCTCGGTTTTTCCAGAGTTTGCCGAAGCCCGGCCCGCCCGGCCCGGTTTTTAAATTTTTTAATATAAATTAATATATTTAATATAGATTTAGATATTATAAATAACTTATTTAAAATAATATATTATATATATAACTTATTTAAATTTATAGATTATATAAATTTTAGTATATATTATAAAAAATTAAATATGTATATTACATTTTAAAATATAATAATAAATAATATAAAATCGGGCCGGGCCGGGCTTGTCCACGGGCTCAAAAAATGTGCCGCGGCCCGGCCCGGTTTTTCATTCAGGCCTAATTTTATGTCCAAGCCCGCCCGAAAGCCCTATCGGGTTCGGGCTCGTAGGGCTTTTTTACGGGCCGGGTCGGACCGGGCTGCCGGGCCGGACACATTATGATCAGCTCTAAGATATATGTATGTATCATGGGTGTATATTTGTCTGAATACTGAATCTTTCTGGTGTATATTTTGTCTGAATATAGAATCATGGGTGTAAAGTTATGTCTGACTAGATCTGTATGGTGGGTATTTTCTGATGCTTAATTAAACTGGTGTATATGGGTTCATTTTCATTAATACTGACAGGCCCTCTGTGTTTCAGCTAAGTAAATTCTATATAGGCTGATGCTGATTATCCTAAGCAGCTACTTTGATATTTGCAATGTCTATTTCGTATGTTGATTGGTTTTACAGCTGGCTCTCCTTGTAAACAGCATTCACAATAGATGTGGAAGTCAACAGCTTTAATTTTCTTCAATTTCTCTATGGGAGCATGTCCCAGCGTCCTATGCCAACTCAAAACATGCTTGTCAATCTTGCAATCACTTTAAGAAGCAATATTTACACCCCCAGCAACATTCTGATGTCTATATTTGGAAACACTAGCAAGACTATCGTGTCAAGAAGATACAGTCCACCAGAAACTTTGCAAATCTCAAGCCAGTTTCCGGAATCAGGGTTCCTGCACATAATAAGTGTTCATACCAAACATCGCAGTCAAGTTTATTTGTTCAATCGATCGATTAACAAACAACAAATTAAAAAGGAAAGTGGGCACGTATAGAACATTATGAAGAGAGAAATTCTGAGTTATGCGCACAGTGCCAAGACACTTGAGTTGAGATCTATTATCAGGTAAAGTTATCATGTGCTTATTGTTGAGTTTAACAGCTTCTTTAATCCAGTCATTTCCTATCAGATTCTCGGTTGCTCCACTGTCAAGGATTCAAGATCTCCTTAAAAGATCAACGAGTTCATTCTTTATAGTGCTAAGACAAGAACAATCATAAAGAGAATTAGAAAGGTTACCAGTCTATCCGTAGTAATCTCCTTGATTGGATTTATCCTTTTGATGATGCCCAAACAAATAACCAACAACATCCATCCACCAGCTGATATCTGTTCATATATACTTCTGAGATGGGATTCATATTGTGGCTTCTTGTGGGCTGTAATGAGCACTGTCGTCATCTAAAGCTATGTTTCTTTCCTTTGCAGCTTTTAGTTCTTCCAGGATCTGGGTTTACCGTGGATGAGGAAACAAGTATCAGAGGTGTGACCTCTTTTGCCGCAGTGGTCGCATGTCAGGTGCGTCTTCTTTGGATTTCCTCTGTAAAGGGTCTGGGTAGATTGAGAAGTCTCTGAGGGGGCTTTCCGGAGGTGCGTCTTTGTGTAGATGTAAAATCAATGCTCTACGCATCTTCTTTCAGAAAATCCTCAAGTTCCTTTTGCCTCTCGTCCTGGACAACTAGCGAGAAAATCTGGTCTGAGAGTAGGCTTGGGTTTATTAAAAGAATGTTTTCCTTGTACTTGTAAAAGCTAATTGAGCCCCATCAAAAACTTCATAGTCTTTTCCTCTTCAAGAAACAAGGGGGTAATTTCCTCATCCTTTAAGGGGCTTGGGTTGAGACCTAATCTCACAAACAATCCAGATTTATCTGGAGTCAATTTAATTGGTTGAAACTTGTATATTTAATATCTAAAACAAAACTCAGTGCTGACCAGATCTCAAAAAATTTATTAGATATGGTGGCTTTAACAGTCTATCATTGAAGGGAAAGGAAACCTGAAGTGCAAGTGGTTTCGGATCACACACTTGGCTAAGTGCATCGGGGAGTTGTTTTTTTTTTATTAATTTAGCAACATAGGGAAAGTACTATAGGTAAGACTAATTTACAAACAAAAAAAGGCGTTGTTACCCCTTTTTCTCTTCTTCTCCCTTTGAGAAAGAAAAGATTGGGGCCGCTGTGCTTTTCTACCTCCTTGGATTCCAACCGTAAAGCACATTGCCAGATTAGAAAGATAAGGATGTCGACACCAAGATTATCTAGTGATGAGGGAGTTAACTGGGACACTTCCCTACGGATTAGAAAGTCAAGGATGTCGAAAAGAGGGAGTTAATCGTCCATGCATCACTAGATAAGGATGTCGAAAAGATCCATGGACGATTGGGGTTGCTTGGTTGAAGAAATTTTTTTCCATGCATCTCTCAGATTTGACCTTTTTCTATTCCATATATTATCTCTTACAAAACACCACCGCTAATAACTTACCTCTTTTCCATATTATTGCACTGGCTAAATATATATATATATATATATATATATATATATAAAATATAACCTACACGACAACATAAGGAAAAAAACAGGAAATTAGAAAACAACTAGATGTTTACTCAAATCCAAATGCAATCACTAATTATTTTAACTTGTGTTTGTTAGAGCTAGAGCATATAATGATCGGAAAAAAAAAACTAACAAGACTTAAGATACGAAAGTGAGCTACTTCAATTCTTAAAGTTCTCTTATTTCACCAATAGTAGCAGATCCTAGTGGATCACTAAGAAAGCGAGCTTGTGTCCGATAATTAATCTCTTGAGCCACATATTGCATTGTTGGCCTTAATTCTGGCTCGATTTGTGTTGATTCCAAAGCCAATTTTACCACCCATGCCACTTGAACTGCTAATCTTCCGCCAGGGGGAGACAATCTTTCGTCCAATAGTTCTCTCAATTTCATATTATTTATTTGACTGCTTTTTAATCCCAACTGAGTTAGGAATTCTCCAGGGTGTTTCCCCATCATGATCTCCAATGCCACAACTCCAAAGCTGTAGACATCACACTTTTTCGTTGCTCGCATTGTGAATGCCAACTCTTCATATATAATTTTAAGAGAAAATTAGTAGAATCAGGAGTAAATATATATACACTGCATGTTTCAAACTGTAAGATCAATCAATTAGTATTTACAAGAATAAGATCCAATTACCTGGAGCCATATACCCATATGTACCAGCAACTGATGTCCATTTAGACATGTCGAATGCTAGAACTTTGGCTACGCCAAAATCTGATAGCCTTGGCTCAAATTCTTCATCGATTAAAATATTGTTGATGGATATGTCTCGGTGTAGTATGACTGGAGTGCAATCATGGTGAAGATATGCAATGGCATGAGCTATTCCCTTTATGATGTTGACCCTTTTATGCCCATCCAACTCTATTCCTCCTTCATCCCCATATATAACCTTCTTTAAACTACCCCTTTGAATATAATCATATACCAAGTACATCCTTTCCCTTCTAGAGCAAAATCCATGGAGCTTAATGATGTTTCTATGCCTCACTTCAATCAAAGCTCGAACCTCATTTTCGAAAGCTTCATTACTAAACATGCATGGAACAGTAGTATCACTTGAAGTTTCAAGAGTATTTAGTTTCTTGACAGCCACAACCAGACCTGATGGGAGGTTTGCTCTATAAACATTTCCGGACCCACCTCTCCCAATCCAATACTTGTCATCAAAGTCATCAGTGGCCTCCACAATCTGACCAAAAGTGAATCTTCCTTCTATGTCCCATATAAATGGATTTTTCTTCTCCACGGCAACAGGTTGAGGGTCTTTTTGATAGCGGAATAGCTTTATGTAAATATATAATGATGCCAAGAATAAAAAGCAAACAACAAGGAGTACAACTATGATGATGGTTTTTTTATTGGTTCTGTGGAAAGTAGAAGCACAAGGATACAATCCACGAGCATTTCCGCACAAACCCAAGTTACCATCATATAGTCCTTGGTCAAAAATTCCACCTGGAATAGGTCCGGTGAGGTTGTTATTGGACATGTCAATGGAATCTAGGCTGATCATTGATTGGAGAGAGGAAGGGATGTGGCCTAATAGATTATTATGTGAAAGATTCAAGGTCTGCAATGAAGTGAGCTGGTCAAGATTGTGAGGGATTTCACCAGATAGAGTATTGCAACTTAGATCTAGTAATATCTGGATGTTCTTTATTTGGCCTAGCTGAGATGGAATTTCCCCACAAAAACCATTGTGGCTCAAGTTCAAGCTCAATAGTCTCTCACATTGGCCAAGCTCCGATGGGATTGGACCAGTAAAAATGTTTTCTGCTAAGTCGAGAATGCTCAATATTCTTAGGTTACCCAAACTTGTGGGAATCGGCCCTGTTAGGCGATTGTGTTTGAGATCAAGTTTGTAAAGACGACTTAGGCTTCCAAGTTCACGAGGAATATTTCCTGAAACTTGATTGCAACTGATATTTAGAACTTGCAAGTTGATCGCTTTCCCAAGCTCTGATGGAATTGGTCCCGTAATGTTGTTATTGTCAAGCTCTAAATTTGTTAAATTGGCACAATTTCCCCACAAGGGAGAGATTTCTCCAGAAAATTGGTTTCCGCTAACTCTAACAAACACGAGATCAGGGTGGACACCAAACACTTGTGATATGTTACCTGTAAAATGGTTGTCAGATAGTCCAACGAGATGCAATTTTGAGCAGTTTCTCAAGCAATCTGGCATGGGACCTGTGAATCTGTTACCACCAACAGTGAAATTTACAAGAGAGAAGCCACTACACAAGTAAGGTGGAAGCTTTCCAGAGAAGTTGTTATGTGTAAACTGCACCAAGCTGAGATTGGGGCTGTTTCTACCAAGTTGATCTGGGATGACACCCTCAAGCTTGTTGGAATCTAGGTTCAATAAGATGAGTCTTTCTAGATTCGACAATGAAGGAGGAATTTCACCAGTTAGTTGATTTGTTGACAAGGTTAACTTCACTAGATTTTGTAGGTTTCCAATCTCGGCAGGTATCGAACCAACTAACTTGTTGTCGTCAAGATGAAGGTATTCAAGATGTGTCAACAAACCAACCTCGGCTGGGATTCTTCCATAGAACTGATTGTAATGTAGTCCGAGGCTGGTTAATAATTTCAAATTTCCAAGCCTCGGTGAAATCACTCCAGTGAGATTGTTGTATCCTAAGTTGAAATAGACCAGGTCTTTTAGCTTCCACAAGGTATGAGGGATTGTACCGGTTAGTTGGTTTAATGAAAGATATAATTCTTTTAGCTTTTGCAGATTTCCAATCTCTGACGGTATTGGACCAGTCAAGGTGTTGTTGCCGAGGAGTAGATATTGAAGGTTTTTTAGTAGGCCAATTTCATTGGGGATGTTGCCACTAAAGAAGTTGCATGACAGATGCAACTCGATGAGGTTTGAAAGTGCTCCAATGGTAGGAGGGATGGTACTTTGGAAATTATTGTAGCTGAGGTAGAAGCTTGTGAGATTCATGAAAACAGAGAAATTAAGATGAAGTGAACCTGTAAGCTGTAAGCTCGTAAGATTGATGGAAGCAATAGAGTTATTGGATGGGTTGCAGAGGATACCAGTCCAATTGAAGCAGATGTTGTGGATGTTTGAAGACGTCCAAGAGGCTATCATAGATGAGGAAGACAAACTCTCCTTCCATTGGATTAGTGCGTGTGCTTCTTCATGGATTGGTGATGTAAGCACGTTAACTCTCGGGGAAACTACTAAAAGGTAAGAGACGACAACAAGAAGAGCAACACAAGTTCGTTGATTAGCCATGGCTGTAACCGTAGAGATTTTATTGTCTTTTGGGCTTTTTTTTCAATGACAGAAAAAGAGTGAGAACTAGTTACTGAAATTGAGTTGATGTTCGTTAGGTGGCATAGTATCTGCCCTTTATACTATGCCATATGGAGTAATGTTCGTTAGTCTGGAGTATAAAAAAGTTTTATTATTTGCTTTTTTCTCCAGGGGTTGATATTATTAATTATTTGATGATGACCTATATTATATATATCGGAAATAAGATTCAATTGGGAAGTAAATTATTAAAATTAACCCTATCTCTTTTTTGTGAACGTTGATGAGGATTTGTTTGTAAGTATCTCACTTTTCCACAAAGTACTATGTTCTTTGTTTTTACGATGATGTAAACTTATGTGGACACCATATTACCATTCATCCGTGTCCTTGAAATGAGAGAGTCCACTTGTGGAATAAAATGGCATGCACACACATCCAATGCAAGTATTTGGCCTTTTCTTCGTCACTTTCCTCTTATCGATCAATCAACTTTTTTCAGATAGATGGTGTCCCCATATAGCCATTAGTGTCCTTCTACCTCCATCTCAGTTGCAGCACATCAACTCATCAACTCGTCCACTCCTTTTTAATTATCTTCCCCATCTAGCAGAATTTGGCCTTTTATCCGGCAATCTAGGAAGCTCTCAGACTAAAAGAGATGGCTGCCAGCATTTACAAGCCTTTGTTTTCTTTATCCTTACAAATAGCGTTATTTTAGTGACTTTATTGATGACCTACTGGTCGCTGGGTTTCATTCCTACTTCGTATCTATCAACAGACATACTTGCGTGCTTCAATCCATCTCTACCGGATAGACACTCCTTTCCCAAACGGAGCTCCCAAGTTGAAAGAAATTGTTATCATTCAGTTTTTTGTTACTATTATTGTTAGTTTTATAGTTTTAAATTAGATATTGTTTAGTTTTATGGGCTAGAATAGATTTGGTGGGGGTTTTTAAACGGTTGTTAGTATATATTTAAAATAAATTAAAATAGGAATATTAGCGGTGTATTCTTATCCCTCGTTTTCTTCTTCCTCTATTTCTCCTCACCATTATATTTTCAACCATTATCTTTCACTGGACAGAATACGACAATATTATAAGTCAGTATTCCCATATTATTGCATTGATTATATATAAACTAAACACCAACATAATAATACAGCGTAGATAACTAAATTTATAAATTACTAAAGATCTTAAAAAAGTTCTTTTGGTACAACATAAAAAATATATAATTCATCAGATACTACAACAACAGACTATAATACTATTACTTCCAAAAGGCAGTATTTTTATTTTTTGTAATAACATTTGTAACTTCTATTAATGAATGAGGGAGTACACATAAATCACTTTATTATAGAAGGGGACTGTTGGAACTATGAGTGTTTAAGGTAACGTTAACCGTATACCGGTTAGTTAGACGAGATGCTTTTAAAAAATTTGATACCGTTATCATTCCATTTATATCGGTTTATCGCATTCAAGTTAATCATTTGGAGCGGTATGGTAATTAAGGTTAACCAAAAACTGGGTGTAGATTTCTTTTTAAGTAAATAACCTTGTGTAATGATAATAAACTATATAAAAATGAGCAAACAAAAAACAATACTAGAAAGCACCAAGCACTTCAATATTATGTGCAAGCACTATTCTATATACGTAACATATAACACAAGTATTCAGGGGCGGACCTATGTAGGAGCGTAGTGTGTCTACTGACACACTACGAAAAAAAAAATCCTAAAGTTTTACTTATTTATTTTAATTAGTTGTAATTAATTTATCAATGAGTCTTATATTTTGACACATATGTTATGAGACTTAAGCTTTTTAGATACATGATCTTATATTTTGACACATATGTTATGAATTCCTGGGTCCGCCACTGCAAGTATTGAATCCGTCATTATAAAATGCGCAATCATCTAATAAATGCATTATATAATATAAAACATGCACATTTATAATCGTAATGAAACGAAACAGTCTAAGAATATAAGACAAAATCAATTAATCGAACAACATAATTTACAACTTGCTTGATAGCATAATACAACTCAAAAGATTTACCAACACATAACACTACTAGAAAAAGCAAATTACCTACGGACAATTCTGTAGTTACTCTGTAGGTAATCAAAATTACCGACAGATTACCGACAAAATATCACTCAAAACATCCGTCGGTATTTAATTGGTCGGTAATAAGATTACCGACGGAAAAATGAGTCAGTCGATAAATTACCTACGGAAATGTCAGCCGTAATTACCGACGGATTACCTACGGTCTGAAGGTAAATTACCTATGGAAAATCCGTCGGTAATTTGATGTCACTTCCCCGCCTCTTTATATCCATCGGTAATCCATAGGTAAACTACCACCTACGGACTATAGCCGTAGGTAATATTTTACCTACGGACTATAGCCGTAGATAATATTTTACCTACGGAATCCTTTCATTCCGTCGGTAATCCGTAGGTAAAATATTTTCTACGGAAATAATCCATAGGTAAACTGTTACCTACGGATTACCTACGGACCTTTATACCAATTATTATTATTAGACAGATTGTGGGTAATCCGTAGGTATGTTTACCTTCGGAATATTTCCGTAGGTAATCCATAAGTATTTATATTTTTTTGTATGTTACATTTATTTGATCATATATAATTTATATTGTGATTTATTCTTCATTTTTTAATATTTGAATTATAAAGCTATTTCAAAATTAAAATTGTTAAACAAAAAATGTTAAAATATTCAATAGGCACGAACTATATATATTATAAAGCACATTAATTAGAATATTTAATTTTATAACATATATATATATTTAACTCATTTTATAAATCCGAAAACTAATATTCAACATCGTAAATAGAACCATATAACCATAGTGATAAACCTAAACGTTTACAATAATCATAAGTACACCAAATCAGTCACGTAGAACTTTCAAACGTATCACTATCATCATCCCTAGATTGCTGCAAGTTCCCTACCGGTGGAACGGGAGCACGTGTAGATGGTGGGGCTTGTGGTACAGTTTGTGGTGGACCCCACCATCCCTGAGCCGGACCCGACCACCATCCATGAGCCGGTATCCCACTCTGAGACCCGAATGCTGAGGGTGGATGTAACACCCCTACTCAAATCGGCTCCTAATCGTCGTACTTAACATAGTAATCGTAATCTAAAACAATCGAACTACTGGTGTCACCGTTCTCACTCGCCCATACGAGTAATAACGCACTTATTGAAATATTCATAATATGAAACAATTTCCCACAGTGACAACAAGAGATAGACTAAACTTTCCATTCCGACATAAAATACAACCCTAGTGAGCATTCTAAGTATTCCAGTCCTATACACGTTTCTATGTTCGTATCAAAATACAACAGTGCATATTTAAATAACTGTGACTAAACCCAGCGCGTCCCACTCTCTGTCGACACCGAAAGCTGCATACCTGAAAAATGTTGTTTGTGGTATGGAATCAGCCCCTGCTGAGTATGCTACTACATGATATCATGCCCCCTCAGACCCTCAGTTAATTGGTCGAGAGCATGCAGTTCATTTTCATGCATGTCGTTTTATTATAAAACTGTAAAGCAATAATAATATTGCAATAAACTCAAATAATAAACAAGCCCCCGGCTTCACATATCACACCACAATAAACCAATTGAAATGCGTCACAACACATATATGAGCACAAGGACTCTACTCAACCAAACACATAATAATTCACATACAAGTACAGTGACTCAATTTAACCAATCCACAACAATTCATATACGAGTACAGCGACTCAGTTCAACCAATTCATAACAATTCATATACTAGTACAGCGACTCAATTCATCCAAACCACAATATTTCACATATCACACATAACCACATAGTATAACCAATGAACAACAAGGCGAAACAACGAGGATTATGAACAAGTATTGTAACACCCCTACCGGTAATCACACCATTAACTCCTAACCCGCCTCCATTATCAATACACAAGCAGCGGAAATTCTAATACATCCGGGGGTGAAACAACGCCGTTAGTCACCCACGTGACTAACAAGGCCAATCCAAACTCAATTACAACATACAAATACAACATCGGTCAGATGGGTCTTTACTGAGTACACTACATAAATGATACTTCCTGTAACACCCCCGAATAAACATCCAGTAGTACAAACAAGCTCCTAGCCTTAATACAAAACAACTATGCAGCGGATGCTCAACATCATCCGGGTGTCACAGACGCCAACCACCCACGTGGTTGACAGACCACATTACCAACACCAAGTTACAGTCTGCATGACTGGAAACAGCTCTCCACCAAAACTCATATACAATACAAGATACAATTCCAAATACCGAGTGTCAACAATATAGTTACTAAATCATAAATCGGAAAGTACAACCCGGGTTTAGTAACAACCCATACACTAACATACTATTCCAAACTCAGAAGTCATGCCCAGATAGACTACCCCCATGATAGCCATCCCGCCTAAGCTTCGTTGTCACCCAGTTCAATACCTGTAAAAATTGGGTTGTAAAGGACTCAGCAAACTACGTTGAGTATGAACGTGTGTAGCCCGTATGTTGCCGGGCCACATGACTACTTGGTCGAATATTATTAAGTCAATTTACATGCTATAATAAAGCAGTAAAACACACCACAATACATCATAGTATCATACACACTTAAAGGTAGCAAAACATTAGCAACAACAACCAAGCACAACAAGCTGCTAGTATCACAACAGCAATCATGTACATAATAAAACGTGTGCATAGGTATGTTATACTCATGCTCCTCCCTATGGGATCATTCGAGCGTTGTGTGTTTTTATTTCTTTTCTCTTGTTCTCATAACGTGTATTTTCTTTCTCTTTCTTGCACCAGGTCTGGGGATATAGTTTAGATCCCGTGACCATGTCATGTAGGTGCCAATCTTTCCTTGTTTCTTTAAGGGTTACTTGTGAATTCTCTTATCACCACAATTTGGAGAACGTTTTGTCCATAGCCAATCCTCCATTCCCGGATAGCTCTCTCTCTCTCTGTTGTTTTTAAATGTTACTAGCCACTGCCCCGGATATCAAGGGTCCGTCTCCCTATTCCTTTTCAATGTTACTAGCCTTTGCCCCGGATACGAAGGGTCCGTCTCCCTATTCCTTTTCAATGTTACTAGCCTCTGCCCCGGATACAAAGGGTCCGTCTCCCTATGCCTTTTAATGTTCTGGTCTCTACCCCGGATACGAAGGGTCCATCTCCCTATTCCTTTTAATGTTCTGGTCTCTACCCCAGATACGAAGGGTCCGTCTCCCTATTCCTTTTGATGTTATTGGTCTCTACCCCGGATATGAAGGGTCCGTCTCCCTATTTATATTATTGGTCTCTACCCCGGATACAAAGGGTCCGTCTCCCTATTCCTTTTTAATGTTACTAGTCTCCACCCCGGATACAAAGGGTCCGTCTCCCTTCTCATTTCTAACGGGTATTGGCTTATCATTATCATTGATAGTTCGACACCATAGTGGGTGTCATTAGAGGTCCTCTATAGTTAAGATGAGTTTTCCCTTTATGTATTTCCTTTGTTTTGTTTACGAAGTTCGTTGTGTTTCATCTCAAGGTTCCATCAACGAGAAGGGACTACACTACTGTGTGCGTGCAAGCAATATGCATAATAATAGCAAACAGGTAAGCAAGGAAAATAAGCAATCCATTCACATGCCTTACACAAGCTCACAACAGCCAAATAAGCACGGTAAAACAAACATCCGTTAAACATCCGTTTTCATGCATTAGTCTTGTGGTCATAATCAAACAAGGCACACAACACACAAGCCGTGTAACACGGCAACATACGAACCACACATGTCCATACCTAGATCAGGAGCAAGTGTCGTCTCACACACGGGTTCTTGGTTGGCGTTCGTTACGACCCTAACATTGATTAAAAATAACGTGTCAGTTCATGATTTCATGTGATGACACTTTTCTAGTTTGTCTCATTTATACCGGGTGTTATCTCCTAGGTGAGTCGTTGAATGTACAGTTTATTCTAAACCTTAGAACTTCTCCAGTACTCACCTTAGATTATTATTTAACTCCTAGGACGTTTACATCGTCGTTGTATGAGTTAACCAAGCACTCCCTCTAGCTATTATTCTGGAGTATTTCTTAAACACTAATATGTAACAAGTGTATCTAAAATCGATTTAATCTTGCCTAGAGTGTATTCCCTTCTTAGTTAAATAGGTTAGCAATGTTTTAAACCTATCATCATGGTAATATAATTTTTTGAAAACTCATAAACCAGGTTTATACAGAAGCACTGAATTTTCCAAATCTGCACACAAAATTCCCATGCATTACCTCGTTTAACTTCACCTCTAATGTAGTAATCTGATGTTTAAACTCTAGAAATGTTTTTACTAACCTAGCTACAGCTACTAGTTATGATTTGGGTTCATTCTTAAACCATCACTATCCTCTTAGCACCTTAGTAAATTTGACACACTGAAACCCAAAATAGGGTAAAACTGAAACACTAAAACACAGGAAAACTGAACATCAACTCAAGCACTTCCACTCAGTTTCTCTTCGCACAGCAGTAAGTTGTTTCCCCATTTTCCTAAGTGTCTACACACCTCATTAAGTTTATTAACTACATCTTTAGTTCATTAGTAAGCCATCATAATCCACAAAGACCTACTGTGACAGTTATACAGAGACCAATGTTACAGAAACCGAAAATACCAAAATGCTTCGTTTAACTCTATGTTCAGGTCTCCTAAACTGGTATTTAGTCCCCCCCCCATGTGTACTCCTCTCTACCTAGGTGTGTTAGGTGTGGTTGGGTTCGTTAGTCACTCAATATACCCCTTTTACACCCTTTGTAATAAGGTTATACAGAGAGTATTTATTTCTGGAAAAAACTGAGAATCAGAAATTTAAAATCCTCCATCTTCTTTTCTACTTCTTTTCTGTTCTGTTCCTTAACCTGTGCGTTTCCAGTTTCCCCCAACTTGTAAACACTTAGGCTTATGTATTACAAAGTCTTAAACTCAAGACTAACCCAAAACCTCATGGAAACTCCTCTGAAACACCGTTGTACAGAACACAACAAACTGAAAATATAAAACTGGTAACTGAATGGGAACAGAACCCATGGGCTGTTGCATCTCCTCTCTGTTACTTGACTTTCTATTTTTCCCACGGTGCTTACAGATTTATTTAAGTGTATTAGAATGCTTTAGACTTGGTGACTACTCAATACCACCTTCTATAGTTCTCTGTAACAAAATCACACATACTTAAGTTCTCAGTAGAAACTGTAAACTGAGAATGTAAAACTGATACCTTCTTCCTCTTCTGTTATTTTTGCTTCGGTTACCTAATCTGTTTCTTGGTCTCCCTCAACTGCTGTAGTGACTTGATTAATCCAGGTTTCCCTGTTAAAGACAGACCCAAGACAAATCTGATATAGCTACTGAAACTTCCTAATACTAAGCTGGGCAGAAACTAAAACTGCAACTCAAAACTGGCCTCTTCTCTTCTATCTTTCTTTTTATTCATGAAGCTGCCTTTAAATTGCTCCTCAAGTTATTTATCTTTTTAGTTTGATGCTTTAATATATTTAAAACTCTAATCTAGCCCAAAGCAATAAGGTCTTTCCCTCTAAGACTGCTTTACACCAGATTTGTACAACTGAAACAGAAAATTACTGCTATGGCTTTACTTCTATCATTGTTTTTCTGTTACTTAACCTGACCTTCAACTCACCCCTAGGTACTCACTTATTTAACCATGTGTTCGAGCTATATTTAGACTCGGAAGCAGTCCAATACAACACTAATATAACCCCTGTATTAATCGCACAGTAACTCCTGCACATGAAAACCCGAGAAAACTGAAACTGTGAAAACTGATAAACTTTCTCCTACCTGATTTCTCTTCTTTATTTACTCTCTGATTCTCAACTCTCCCCAACTTGCCTTAGTTTCCTAGTTAAATATTGGTTATCGTCTTAGTATAGCTTTAATCTCCGAAAGCAGACCCAAGACCACTAGACAAAACTACTGAGACATTTCCATTACTAACTGGAATAAAAACAGCATCATGAAACTGGTTTATTCCTCTCCTCTCCACGCATCAGATTGGCTTCTCTTTGTTTTTTTTTTGTTTTTCTTTTCTTATTGTTCACTGATCATGTTTTTACTTCTACCTAGGTGTGTCCTTACTTCCCAAGAGTTTTATCAGGCGTTTAAGTCCAAAGTAAACCCACAACAATAAGATTATACCTCGAGAAGTTAATATACAGAACCACAAGGAATTTAGGAACTAAAACTGTAACATCAGAACCTGATAACCTGAGGAGCTAATGCAGGTTTTCTCTTCTGCTATTTTATTTTGTCTCTTCTATTTTCATCAATGGATCTAGTTCTCACTTAACTAAGTATATCATCAAGTTCCAATCTTAAACAGACCCAAAATATCATGGTTAAAAATCCCTGGAAGTTCTTCTCAACGAAAACAGAAATCTGAAACTTTGAACTCACGGAACTGAAACATATACTAAGTTTATGTCCTTCTGTTTACTCACAAATTGTGCTCCCAGTTTCCCCTAGATGGTCTAGACGTTTGGTTGAGTAACTTAGTCTAGTTTTAATCCTAGAACTATCTAGGCAACCCCCTTACACCCTCTGATGTAGTTAACATACTGTACAGAGAGGGAACCGCACAACTGAAAAAAAAAACTGATATAATGAAGCAAAGATACATGTCTCTTTTCTGTTATTTTTCTTTCCATTCTCAGTCTGTTTCTGGTTTATTTCTCTTGGATTTATTCTGTATGTTTTCAGCATCATTCTTGCTAAACATCAAAGTCTATACACCAGTTCACTCCTCTTAGCATCAGTACAGCCCTATGGCTTGAATCAGGTGTGAGTTGGGGGAATTACAACAGTGGCTTTGAAGTTGTTTACTAATATCGACATTAACCAGTTTTTTTTAAGGTAACTAGACCATTTTCCTTGGATTAGAATCTATCTGTTTCTTACATTACTCCTGCAGGTACTTAAACAAAACTAGGAGAGAACAAATGCGTAACAGAAACTATGTTTGTAAGCTTGCAAATCAGAATAAAAGGCAGTGACCCGATAGGTTGTGTGGCCTCACCTTAGGTTGGTATTCGGGTGTATTTGGAGCTAGCTTCCAGGAGGTTTTTGGCACGTTTTCTGGAGGGTCTTACTAAGGGCGTTCATGCACGAAAACAGGCGAGAAAGAGGGGGGGTCAGTCAATCAATTTTTTTCAGCCACAGGACATAAGAATAATGGGACTTGAGCAACCAGAATTTTTTTTTCTGGTCTCATTGTCTTACCGTTAGAAGTTCCTGGAGAGCTTTGCTTCAGAATGTCAAGAGCTTTGTCAGTGGTTGACATGCGAGGATCTGATGTGACCAATACAACAAATAAGAGCACTTGAGCAGGGCGTTTAGGACAGAACTAGACAGAGGCGAGATTTAAACACAAGTCTATTGTTGACTTACCTTGCTAGCTTCTTTTTTTCTTCGAACTCACTTGTTCCAGATTCTCAAGAGCCAGCGTGAACAAATAGAGGGAGAATGAGGGGACTTTCTGGAATAGTCGTGAGCATGCAGAGGGAAGAGACAAGGGTGTCTGGTGAGGATGATGGTTAAGGGAGTTAGTGCTTCCGATTTACAAGAAGGTGGTGTGGGAAATTGGAGGCGCACCCTCTGATGCAACAAAGTTGTCCCTTGACTATATTTTTTTTTTCAGAGTTCAAGATGACACCAATGAGTACTGGAATTTTGGTAGATCCTGATTGTTTGTATGTCCATATTAGAATCAGACGTGGGGAGGGGGTATGGTGGTGATGTAACACCCCCGAATAACGACCAACAATCAAACGACGTGCCTAGTGGTAACATGAGATGTCTACGCAGCGGTTCCTACTCTATTCGGGTGCTACAGACGCCAACCACCCACGTGGTTGACTGTCCTCATTGCTAACTCCAAGTTACGGTCTGAATGACTGGAATCTAACCCTAACCAAATCCAAGTACGAAACAGGAATTACGAACCAAGTACCGAGAGTCTAATTCATAGTTCTTACATGACCAACACATACCGAAACATACATCCAGGGTTTAGTGTTACATAGTCATAACCCATTCGTTAACATACTACTTAAGTGTCTTACCCAGATGGACTACCCCCAGGGTAGCCATCCCGTCTACGCTCCGTTATCGTCTGGCACAAGACCTGAAAAAAATTGGGTGTAAAGGACTCATCAAACTACGCTGAGTATGAACGTGTGAAGCCCGTATGTTGCCGGGCCACACGACTATTGGTCGAATATTATTAATTCAATTTACATGCTCTAATAAAGCAGTAAAGTACACATCAACACATCATGATAACATACACACTCTTCGGTAGCATAGCAATATCAAAAGCAACCAAGCACAACTTGCAAGTAGCATAGCAACGTCAAACACGCAACTCAATACAATAAGCTGCTAATGTAGCAACACAATCGAATAATAATAATACGTGTGTGTAGGTAGATTATGCCGGCGATCCTCACTACGGGATCATTCAAGAGATTACGTATTGTTTCCTTGTTCTCATTACACAAGTTTACCTTCCTTTTCTTGCACCGAGTCAAGGGGTATAGGTTAGATCCCGAGACTTGCTAGGTAGGTGCTATTCATTACTTGTTTCTTAAAGGATCACATTCGTGACTTTCTCTTGTTTGCTTGGTCTCATTACACAAGTTTTCCTTTATTCTCTGGCACCGAGTCAGGGGATATAGATTAGATCCCGAGACATCATTATGTAGGTGCTAATCGTTCCTTGTTTCTTTAAGGATTATTTGTGCATTATTTTATCACCGCATATTGGAGGACGTCTCCTCCATAGCTAATCCCTCATTCCCGGTGTCATGCGCCGAGAAAGCGGAGTCGCCTCTTGACTCCAGGATAAGCTCCACCAAGTTGTCACTCCCCCATTCCCGACGTCATGCGTCGAGAAAGCGGATTCGCCTCTAGACTCCAGGATGTGCTCCACACAGAAGGGCGAAGGATCTGATGCAGATACCAACTCCCGAATATTCCATACCGCGCGGCCCGAGATGTCGTCTTCCCGGGTTATCCTCATGTACCACCATTTGGTACTTCTCGTTTCGTTCTCATTATAGTCTCGACACCATAGTGGGTGTCATTAGCGGTCCTCTATAGTTAGAGAGGAGTTTTCTCTTTGTATAGTACTTTTGTTTGTCCACGTGGTTCGCCATGTCCCACCAATTGAGATGTGCTCTTCATTATCATTAATGAATAGACACCATAGTGGGTGTCATAGTATGTCCTCCATAGTTAGAGTTCCCCGCATAGAGTTTTCTTTGTTTTCATAGTTCGTTGTGGTTCGCGTTTAGTTTTCTCTTTACGTAGCTTCCTTGTTTACATAGTTCATCATATTTCATCTCAAAGTTCCATAACGCGAGAGGGACTAAACTACTGTGCGCGCGCAAGTAATATGCAACAACGATATAACAATCACATAGGCAAGATAGGCAGCAATCCAATTTCGTGCTTTAATTTATGGTCATTTTCACACACAAGGCACACAACACACAAGCCGTGTAACACGTCAACATACGAACCACACATGTCCATACCTCTTATCAATCGGCGTGTATACCAGCGCTACGGTTCCTTGCCGCTCGTGTGACAAACTCCTATAATCGTTACATGATTGAGCGGGTTAGTTTGGTTGGTCACACGTAGTTACTCGTAAAACTTCTTATAACATTTACCCTAGCCACATACGGTTTAAGTGGCATTATTAGTCTTACTGCATTAGTATGATTCAGACTCACCGACTCAGGCCAAGTAGTGCCAAGTTGGATAATTTAGAGTTTCCCCGAGTTTAAATCTTGCGGGGTTGGTTAGGTCATACTCGTTTACCATTCGATCCTCCATGACTTGCCATATTTCTAAGTTTACAATCACTAGTTATCTTTCTTGTTTAACCTACAAACCCCTTGGGCATTTACAAGTGCCTAGCATTTCAGCTTGTTTCTCCCCTTAGTTTGTCCAAATTTCCAAACCCATTTTTTTTCCTTGTTTAGCATTCGAGCCCGGAGTGTTCTAACCTTTTCTTAACTAGCCCTTTACCCTTCTCAAGAGCGGGTTGATTTGCTTCCGTGTGTTTGCTAGCCTACTTTGAATCTTAAGACTATATTTACCCCATTCTTTAGTTATTCCTCCACGTTTAGTTCCTAGACCTTACTATTATTTATAAGCTCGTCTATTTACAAGACCAGCCCCCTGATCTACGCCATCCTTCCTAACACGTCCTATAGTCACATACGCTCTTAAGCACACTTATCTTGCCTAACTTCATGACTAGTTCCGTATATGTTTCCGAATCTAATTCTTTAAGTACTATCGGCCTCTTTTCCAAGTCATTCCTAAACAGATCTTTATGTTATCAATTTTATTACGTTACAGCTTAATCCCCTGAGATTTTGACATACCTCGCCGTTAGTTACTTAGGTCTTACAGTTTGGGAAAAGTGTAATGTATCTCTACGTCCTAACTGGGACAAGTTTGGCCTACGAGCAACACCTAATCTCTGTCAAGGTTTCCAGATTACTACCCAAATTTTTTTTCGGTATTCGTCTTGTTTGGTCTCAAGCTTCCAGCGCTTGTTGCTTCTACTCTTAGAGGCTAGTACTTTCAACCACAGCTTACAAATCATCGAGTTTTTTATAACTGAGACAGAACTGAGGAAAAAGGGAAGAAGTTGTCTGTCTGAGTGCGGTGGGCTAAACCCATAGAGAAAAGGGGTAGCTCTGTTTGGTTTTAGAGGTTGACAGAAGGAAAAATTAAACAAGGAATCAACTCATTATTCACCTCTGGAATTAAAGATGGACTGTCGACAAAAGTGGGGCAGGAATAAGCCCGTGTGTACAGGAAATTACAGATAGGAAGAATAGAGCATACAGATGGAGAGTTGCTGTAGCAAATCTTAACAGAAGACAAAGATAGAGTATTGCTGTTACATAGAATATTGTTGTTACAATTTTCTCTCTAGTTTATTTACCAGGGCTGTACTTATTTATACTCTCCTTGCTATCATGAATAAAACATAACAACGTTTACAGTTCACATCACAGTTGTAAAACTAAACACTTCTATACACTTCTATACACTTATACGCTAATTCCAACATATATTTCAGTGTATGCTCCAGTATCCCCGTATATGCATATATATATATATACTAGAGTATATTACCGTTTACTCCTATGCCCTTGTTACTCTAATAAGCTCACGTCTAGTATGGCCAGAAGGAAGCGAACAAAGTTCTGTCCCTCCCAATACAGGGTTGTTAAAGCTACTGGGGTTTTGTTTTCCATTCTCCTGAAGATAAAACTGTAGAGATTAACTTTCGATTCTGCATTCTAGTTCTTCTGTTCCTCTCTCCGATATGTTAACTTGTTTCCTCTAGCGTTTCCCACTTATTTACCCATAGTCTAATATGTTAGTAAGTTCCTAAGCTTACCATTCAGCTACCACAATCTTCAATATGTTTCTAAATTTGATTATACCGAGTAGAGAAGTTACAGAGTCCAACGCATTTCTGCATTGGTTTCATTAGTGGTTTCATACAGAACTTCCCGACTGACTCTAACCTTTATTTAACTCATATGCGGGTGTTAAATTGGCTGCTCAAAGGTTGGAGTTTACGAGCTACTAATGTAAGAGTCTTAGCAAGGTTTCATCCTCAAACAAACTCCAGTCAACACTGTTATTCCTACTGCAGCAAGCTATAACCAGATTCCATTTCTTTTTTTTTGTTCCTATCGGTACCCTTCTCTTGGTTTAAGCCTACTTATTTACAGCATCACTTTGGCCAAATCTTCAGCACTGATTTACCCAAGTTGCTAGCAAGTTATCAGGTTAGCCCAGTAAACCTTAAACACTAATTTACATCAGTTCAGGCATAGTTTACTACGTCATTTAACATCATTCGATTCAACTAAGTAGTTTCTCTTGGTTTCCTTAGTACCCCTTTCTCCCCAACTTTCTTATCCTTAATCTATTGACACTCACGCTCAGCCACTCCAGAAGCAGGACACATAGTACTTCTCTGATCTGATAAGAATTTCACTCCAGAAAATCACCCTTAAATCAGTTAGTCACCCAGATTTTATTCGTGGTGATTACTAGTTTAGTCTCAACAGATTTTTTTTCCTATTGTTCTCGGTGACTCCTAAGCTTGATTTATCACTTCTTAACCAGGTGTCTCAACCACCGTTTTTTACCAGTATATTATTCTCACAATGGATTGTCTTTTTCAGCTCATCAACATCAGTTTTAACCAGATAGTTTCAGACAGAGTTTTACCAGATTTCTCAACATAAGTTCACACAAGTTACACGCAAGCTTAAGCACCGTTTTCAGTAACTCTCGCGCACATTTTTTTAACTTATTAAAAACTTGGCGTTTAGACCACCATTTTCGCCAGAATATTATCCTCACAGCAGTAAGCGTTCTTAAGCTCATTGTCACCAGATTAACCAGATACTACAACCAGAATTTATTGACACAAGATCAACTCAGTTTTAGAGTATAAGTTTAGATTACAACCTTTAGGTTCTGAAGTCGTCCTCCCTGGGTGGTTCTGGGCTTTAGAATCGGCTATGCAGAAGGAAGAATTCCCAAATTAATAGATGTCTTTAGTGGCATAAAATCAGAGACAGAAGATAAGGGACATGGCAGTGTTGGGGCCTCACCTAGGTCCGGTTTCGAGACAGTGCAAGAATGAGTCTCTGGACGATTTTGGTGCAAGCTCAAGGAGGTTTTTCCCAGAGGATCTCACGCATGCAATGAGTTAGACACAGAGGGAAGTCAACAATACAACCTTGGGAAATCAAACAGAGGAAATGAAGGAAGTTTAAACAACCGAAGCTTCATGTTTTTCAACTCTTACCTTCGAGAGCTCAGGGAGGGAATTATTCACCAACTCTCAACGATCCAACGTGCAGGCTTGCATGCACGGTTTGTGCGTGGGAAGATGCAGAAGTTTAGAGGGATTAAGCAAGGTTCTTCGGACCGAGCAGAACAAAGAAGAGAAAACAGAAGGAAACATCAAGACAGAGTCGGTAGTGTACTCACCATGGAAGTCCGGAGGAGTTCGGTGTACTTTTGAGGAGATCTATTCCAGGGGATTCTCGATATGCTTCAGGGGAAGCATTTCCAGAAGAGGTTGCGCAAAAGAGATGAAGGGGGTAAAGAGTTAGCAGGTGAAGGTTCTCGGACAGAAAAAAAACGAAGCGATGGAGAATAAGGGTTCATCATCGATTTACCTTGCTAGTTGGGTTGCGCTGTTCCAGCTTCTCAAGACCGACGGAAACAAGCGCTAGAACTTAAGGGACTTGCGCGCATTGGAAACGAATGGGAGGGAATGCAGGCCTGTGTGGGTTTATTAGCTGCGAAACCCACTGACGATAAGGAAGGGCGCCGGTTGCATGTGGAGAAGATGAAGGGGAATTCAGGGGAATCTCTCTCTGGACTTGCGCAAGACATCCGACAATGGGAGCATGGGAAGAGTTGAGTGTTTTATTATTGTGATTACATTATTGACGAGAAGGAATGAAGACCCGCATGGGAATGGAGAAAACAATACGCATGGGGGGCTGATTAATTGTTCATCTAATTTTATTATACCCATAAGTGATGCAGTGCTCCACTAGACGTTTGTTTATGTGACTCAATGAGTCTTTAAGTTGCTCCCTGAATCAGCACCATTAGTAGTATATTAAAGCTTGACCTAGCTTAGCGTGTTACATCACAAATTCTCTAAACTTTGTACATTAGTAATATGGGTTACGAGTAGCGGGAGAATTATATCTTGCGGTCCACTTCACAAATACTGTAATGTCCTAACATGGAGTAATTAATTTTCTCAATTGTATTAATTAAGGTCAAAACCGATGAGCACCAATATTGGCATTACAATGTGACTTGTTATCACATTCCCGGACATAGGTGTGTCCTTTAGTATCTTAGGGTTTAAGTTGTAGTATGATCATATAACCGTGACCCGGTACTTAAATCTTCCTCATATATTCATGATTTTATGTATTTTAGTTGTTGGGGGTATTTCAACCTACCCCCCTTAAAGAGACTTCGTCCCGAAGTCTTGTCTTGTTAATTAATGTTCGTATTCTGGTCACTATCAGGGATCAAGTCCCGAGTTCGTTCTCACTACCCAAGGGATCATGTCCCACCAAGTTCATAGTTCTAACCCACCATTTGTGCTTATAAGCACCACGCCACATCTGGGGCTTCACCAAGTTCTCAATAATATTCCAGTGTACCAGTATCCAGTAATATTCATATACTGTACTCATATGTACTCAAGAAAACAAGTCGTTCATTCCTAACCACAATGCATCCAAAACAACTCATACACAGATCACACACATAGTATCCCAATCCAAACCCAGTTCAAACATGCATAGCGTCACAAATCCAAACACATCAAATGAACAACAGCACCGCAAGAGCGAAACACGCCTACCCCCCTTCAAAATGGATTACGCCCACGTAATCCCTATTATACCATCCTTGACCTTGGTTCTAGATGTCTAATCCTCATGGAGTATTCTAATTTCTATGCGATGTAGTTCATAATATAATCTCATCGAAGGTCTTAACCATGTTAATAGTTTAGTTCCTCGTATCGAAGGCTTTTAGTAGTATTTATACCGATCTACAACGGTTTTAGGTTCAGCCTCTCTGGGTCTAGGGTTTTGGCAGATAAGTCCCTTGTTATTCAACTGGAAACTGTGAAGTATGGTCCACCAGCTTCTGCTGTGCGACTCTGATTACTTTCAGGTTCGGTTTTCCCTTCACTATACTTTTCAATGTAGTGCATGGCTTAATTGTATAGGAGTAAGAGTCTCTTGATGCCAAGGCGTATTCTAATTTAGACATGGTCTCGGTGGATTGTACTTTATTTATTCATTTCATTTGGAGGTCGGGTATTCATTCTTTTAATGCGCCTTTAAGCGTCTGAGTTATAGTTTCTAACTGCCCATTAGGTTTATATTCCTAAAAGCTCTGTAGTAACACTTTAGTGTTCAGTGTTCTTTAATGTTACAACCATGTCATTGTCTCAACGACATATTTAATTTACATTACCGCTCATAATTGTCTGTAGTTAGCTAGTTTACCCTCTTAGCATTATTACTTAGTTTATACCTTAATGTGTATATTCAAACTAGGCCTTCCTTCGTCTTCAAATAACCTTCCTTGTCGGTTGACCTTATTTGTACATGTTATAAGTTTTTACGTTTGCATACCATGTAACATAGGGTGTTTAGTTTCCCTACCGTCGTCATTATTCCTATTATTGTATCAAGCGACAGCTTACTCACTAGCTCGTCTTTGTCTCGAGGTCTAGTACCGGTTACACATTGCATTTGATTTCGGTATAATATATATATTCCATGTATTAACTATTGGGTCATTAGTAACATCACACCATTTCGAGACTTCACATATCTGTATACCCATGTGTTTACCCTCCAAGTTTTGAACCATGTATCAATGTATTTTACACGCTCGTATTATCTAATATTGATATCACATCTTTCGTACTTTTCTAATCTTGACTTATAAATTTTCCCATCTATTTATAGTTTATGTGTCCACTTGTATGAGGTTTCGAGAATCCTCCAACACTGACGTGATCAGCGTAAGTGTTGGGCTACTCCTTCACCCCAATTTGTGCTCGGTGTCACTTGACCTGGCCAGGGTTAAGTTCAGCCTTGCACGTCCAATTTAAACAACCAATCAATTTAACCAATTTTGATTTTTATCCCACTCGTTCCTAGTCATCTGACAATTAATTCATGGACTAGTATCAAAACCTTAAGTCTTTAGATCAATGGTTTAAATTCTCCACTATATTTACATTTAGGTGTATACGTATGTATATTCTTTCATTCACGTATCTATAATATATATATTTATGTGTTGTAATGTTCAAGACCGGTTTTATATTACAATAATACTCTTAATGTATAGCTACCTATGATTGCCTTTATATCCTCCTGGTATTATCAGTTCTTTTCATTCCAATCCCCATACCATATGTATATATACCCGTTCTTTTACTTGTACACATGGTCTCATAACTTCTGGTGTTATACAATGTTATACCTCATAAATTTTTGACTGATTTTTTTTCTTGTTGGACTGATTAGTCTCACTTCAATCTGATTTATTGTTATAAATTTTAATTCCTTTATTTTGTTTCTATCTTGATCTTCCCTGGGTCTTGTAACCCCTCTGTTACTTCCTCACTATTATTCGTTGTGTGTTCCTCTTATTTGAAGTAGTCTAGCTTTTTGCCTTCTTGGTCCACCAATATTTATTTTCGGTTGTTAAGTTATATCATTAACTTAAGTCGGGTGTGATTGATTTCTCATTTTCTCCTTGAGTTTTATTGATATTATCTTTTGATATGTATGCATGTACATTTGTATATTGATTCGATAAATCCTGTTTAGAGTCCCTGAATATAGATTAGTGTGTAACGTTGTGTCATGCTTTATTCAGGTTATAGATCGTACCAATTTTATGGTGTGATTACATCTCGAATGATATCCTCTGATTTCATTGTTTTACGAGGGGTTTTCTTAAATTATTTGCTTATTTGAGCCTTATTTACTTCATAAATTTTTGGGTATTTTGGTCCTCTTTGCTTGTGAGGTAGGGTCCTATTGACTGTTAAGCATGTCGACCCAAGTTGCCGCTAAAATTGGTCCCTCTACGGGTGTTATCCTTTTGGCAACGTCTATTGTTTAGTGTAGTCTTTTCTTCACGGGTTGACTGTATGACATTAAGTAATTGCCAGATCGGGTTTTCCCGAGTATGAGGAGGCTTTCTACCTCTCTGGCGTTCATTTTCTGAATTTTAAAGGAAGTTAGGGATGTAAAGGTTGGGTGTAAGTGTCTGTTAGGTATCCAGTAGTTATCGGGAAGAATCCTAACTAACGCGCCTCACATACTACCCATAACCCCGTTTACCAAATTTAGATTTTCCTATACTCGGTACTCCTCTGTTCCAGTCATCAGAGCGCAACTACGCTCTGATACCACTTTCTGTAACACCCCCGAATAACGACCAACAATCAAACGACGCGCCTAGTGGTAACATGAGATGTCTACGCAGCGGTTCCTACTCTATTCGGGTGCTACAGACGGCAACCACCCACGTGGTTGACAGTCCTCATTGCTAACTCCAAGTTACGGTCTGAATGACTGGAATCTAAACCCTAACCAAATCCAAGTATGAACAGGAATTACGAACCAAGTACCGAGAGTCTAATTCATAAGTTCTTACATGACCAACACATACCGAAACATACATCCAGGGTTTAGTGTTACATAGTCATAACCCATTCGTTAACATACTACTTAAGTGTCTTACCCAGATGGACTACCCCCATGGTAGCCATCCCGTCTACGCTCCGTTATCGTCTGGCACAAGACCTGAAAAAAAATTGGGTGTAAAGGACTCATCAAACTACGCTGAGTATGAACGTGTGAAGCCCGATGTTGCCGGGCCACATGACTACTTGGTCGAATATATTAATTCAATTTACATGCTCTAATAAAGCAGTAAAGCACACATCAACACATCATGATAACATACACACTCTTCGGTAGCATAGCAATATCAAAAGCAACCAAGCAAACTTGCAAGTAG